>CM033751.1:1743041-2348355 GCA_019671005.1 Hibiscus mutabilis | reverse complement strand
TAGCTTTGTGAGTGGTCATGGCCGAGGCTGTACCGCCGCTTCTGATAGCGATCATATGCCTTCTGTTGATCAAATAGAAAATCAGAATGAGATATTGAATAATGAGGACGAGCCGATGTGAGGACATCAGATTGAGAGAGATGACTCGCGTGATGTTGAGGACATTGAAACAGTTTAGGCAGACAGTGCCACGGTGCATCGAGAGTTGTTGCGTTATATCCGCCAGTCAGAGAGTTTGAGAAAACCCATATCTACAGAACTTTTAGCTGCTGGGATGAAATTGTTTGAGGGAAAAACTGGTACACATCCAGCTGATGCTGAGTATTGGCTAAAGAAGTTACAACGTTTGTTTGTTGAGATGGATTATCCCGTCAATCAGAAATTGAGGGCCGTTGTATCACTGCTAGGGGTGACATTTTAATCCCAAAACCCAATTCGTTTTGTTGGAAAAGTATGATATGAAACATTCTTATGTTTGAATATAGCAAAAAGATTTTGTTGTTGTTCGAAGATGGCATAGTTTGATTACATCAACAAGCTTATGTTTTTGTATTGTTCTTACATCAATAGATTAACGCCGGTTTGCATTTAAACAGAAGAGTGACCCAATTATAACTAAAATATTAATTAAATAGGCCAATTATAATTTTTAATAATTAGTGATTTAAATGTCATCCTACTAATAGTGGAGTGACCTTTAGTGTAATTTACCCTTTGTTTTACTTTTCAACAACTTTTTTGATAGAAATCTTCCAACAACTCTTATTGTTTGTTTGTCTCCCCTCTTTGATAAAATCTCTCAGCATCTTTTATAATAATAAAAAAACATATACCATATCTCATTAAATATTTGTTTGGACATAAACGAGTTAATTCTTTTTTAAAAATTATAATTTGATCATTCAATTAAAAATTTGTTATAAAATATGTTATTTTGTATTAAAATTAAAATAAATGTCTAATACAAACAAAAGTACAATACCAGACATTTTAATTTTAAATTAAACATTCTAAAAATAATTTTCGAAAACATTTTTCTTCCATTTTCAAAAATATTACTAAACTAATGTTTAATGTCTACGACTTTCAAGCTTTTCGATGTTTAGATTTACAGAATCTCAATTTTTGACCCAAAGTTAACACATGTGAAACAAAACTTCAATAATTTTGTATAGAAATTTCGATTGCTGTGTTTGTTATCTTCGAGGAGAGATTGAAATCATAATTATTATAATTTCACAGTGAAGAAGCACAGAAATCAAAGTTTCATTACTTAATTTTCACTCTTTCTAATTTATCAATTTCATTAATAGTTGTGTCGTCCTTATCCTTTAAAATGAAATTTTGTGCATATTTTTTTAGATTAATTATCGATATCCGATTCGATCACAATGTTAAAATTTTAACTCATAACCTTACTCAAAAGACTAAGCGTCTTATCTCGTTAGACCAAAAAATAGAATATTGTTGATGCAATAATTTCTCCAAAACACTTGAGATGTGAAGGAAATTATAATTAATTATAGCGTAAAGTACATCATATATAACTAAACTTTAAGTTTAGTATTGATCATACTACTGAAATAAAAATGATACCATTTTAGTATTGAATTTTAGTTTATGCTTTTATTATAGAAATGGGCCATTAAAATCGATAACGTGAACGAAACTTAACGTTCGGCGTGCGAAGATGTGGGTGAATCTTAACGGCCCAGTGGTATAATTAAAACCTAAACTAAAATTCAACGCTAGTATAATATCGAATTTTAGTTCAATTATATAATCGACACTAAACTTAAAATTTAGTAATATCTGAGATAATTTACCTTAATTATAATTTCACAGGTAGCGATGAAGAACAGAAATCAAAGTTTCATTACTTAATTTCCATTGTTTCCAGTTGACCAATTTCATTAATAGCTGTGTCGTCCTCTTTTTTTACCAAAGGAGAAATTTCATTAAATCGAACAGATCATACAACCGAAAAGGACCAAGAAAACATAAAGGCAGCCGATGCCCAAGACAGGAAAAGGGCATCGAGACCCTAACCCAAAGGGAAAAGCATCATTTGAAGTAAACTATGACATATTTATGCCCTTTTCTCGTATTATATTACATGTTGTATCATATTTATATCATATAATCTTACAGAAATATTTTTAGGTTTTTATGAAATAAAAGAGAGAGGAAAAGTAAAATATTTCGTACGATTAAGTTCATGTTCTCACTTTGTATTTATTTCGTGTATGAATTCATTTCATGTTATCTTTATTATTTTCTTATGTTATTATGTTCATGTTTATGTATTTAAAGTATTATATATTTATTTTTTGAGCAAAAAGTATATATATTAATAAAAGTTGAATGTTTGGAAAAATGACTAATTATAAAAGTCGACAGCTGATATCAATGAATCATGTGTTGATTCTGAATTAAAAACATAGCTAAGAATGGGATCATAATTTTTGTGCAAATAACATATAGTCTAATATGCATGTCAGATTATTAAGCGGTGGGGGTGTTCACTCATGCATATCAATCTATTAATCGTTTAATAGTAAAGTGATCGTATATGTTGAATTATCTCCTATGTCGGTTATCGAGATGATAGACAGTAATAGAGAGTGCGATAAGGGGTCAGATAGAGTGTCAAGAAGACGGTGAAATGTCGATTTCTTTTAAATATAAAGAGTTAAATTTATTGAATTATTTTGAATTTGAACCAAATTTATAAATGTATAATTGTTTATGAAAGCAATATTTGACTGATTTCAACATACGTGTTTGGGAGCAATTATTTGTAGTTTAATTATAAGGGTAAATTTCATAAATGGTCACCAAACTTTTAGGTTACTTTCATTTTCGTCACCAAACTTTTAAAACTTACGTTATAGTCATTAAACTTTTAGTCCGATTTTAATATGGTCCCTCACATTACCTTTTGCTAGAAGTTGCTGATGTGACACGTTAGCTTTCATTTTTCCTGAATAAAATAGTGGGTAAACTACATCATTTATCACTCAATTTTCTTCTCACTCCTATTTTGGTTACTAGAGTTTAAAAATTTTCAATTTAATAACCAAGTTTTCGAATTGTTCCTATCTTGGTCACTCTCGAATGACAGTTTTTTATCACGGAGAGAGAAATGTCGATCCTTTTTAAATTTATTCTTCTTGGTTGAGAGAATGTTATAAAAAAGCAAATGAAAAAGACAATGAAGAATAGAAATGACTTTTGTTATTGTCCAAACTTTACGTTGTTGTATAATACAATACAACCCAAAAAATAATATGATGGGGATTAAGTGGATAATTTGTTGGTTTCTAAGGACCATTTTCAATACCTTTTGAACATACACAACACATTGAATTGATGAAAACATGTAAAGATTGTGTGTGGTTGTTGGATTTTGTTGCCTCATAATTCCTATTAGATTTATGTTTTTTATTGTTATGGGAAGGGGTGTGTAAATTTGAGTTTGATTAATCCTTAAAAAAATATTCTAGTTAATTGGTAAATACAAATTATTCAAATTATTTTTGATAATTGATTCAATCCAATTTTGATTGTCGTGTAGATATATATTATGTTCATTACCTTCGAGGAGTGTGAAAATTAAACTATAATAACTTTTAATTGTTTAATAAAGATGCGGGTGGAAGCATATAATTTATTTAATTTTTACTGTTTCCTGTTGACCAATTTCATTAATAGCTCTGTCTTCCTTATCCTGTAAAATAAAATTTTGTGCATAATTAAAACTGCAATAATTTCTTCCAAACACGTGAGATGTGAAGGAAGTCAAAAAATCATAAACAACTTTTGTAAGAAAAAGACAAAAACAGAATCTTGTTGATGTAATAAACTATGCCATCTTCGAACAAAAACAAAATCTTTTTGATATAATCAAATATAAGACGATTCCTCACCATACTTTGACTGATTTCCTTCACATTTCACGTGTTTATGTCAAAACAAATATTTAATGAAATATGGTATATGTTTTTTTATTATTGTAAAAGATGCTGAGAGATTTTATCAAACGGGAGGTCACTCCACTATTAGTAAGATTACATCTGTATCACCCGATTATTAAAATTTATAATTAGATCACTTAATTTATATTTTAGTTACAACTTAGTCACTCTCTTGTTTAAATGCAAACAGAAATTAAAATGTTGTCGCAAGGAAATACATTGGAGGTCACTCAATTATCTAAAATAATTTGAATTTACCAATTAACTAGAATAGTTTTTTAAGGATTAATCAAACTCAATTTTACACACCCTAACCATAGCAATAAAAAACATAAAACCAATAGGAATTATGAGGCAACAAAATCCAACAACCACACACAATCTTTCCATGTTTTCATCAATTCAATGTGTTGTGTATGTTCAGAAGGTATTGAAAATGGTCCTTAAAAACCAACAAATTATCCACTTAATCCCCATCATATTATTTTTTGGGTTGTATTGTATTATACAACAACGTAAAGTTTGGACAATAACAAAAGTCACTTCTATTCTTCATTGTCTTTTTCATTTGCTTTTTTATAACACTCTCTCAACCAAGAAGAATAAATTAAAAAAAGGATCGCCATTTTTTCTCTCCTGTGATAAAAAAAACTGTCATTCGAGAGTGACCAAAATAGGAATAATTCGAAAGCTTGGTTATTAAATTGAAAATTTTTAAACTCTAGTAACCAAAATAGGAGTGAGAAGAAAGTTGAGTGATAAATGATGTAGTTTACCCATTATTTTATTCAGAAAAAAATGAAAACTAACGTGCCACATCAGCAACTTCTAGCAAAAGGTAATGTGAGGGACCATATTAAAAGCAGACTAAAAGTTCAATGACTATAACGTAAGTTTTAAAAGTTTGGTGACTAAAATGAACGTAACCTAAAAGTTTGGTGACCATTTATGAAATTTACCGTTATAATTAAACTACAAATAATTGCTCCCAAACACGTATGGTGAAATCAGTCAAATATTGCTTTCATAAACAATTTTTGTAAGAAGAAAACAAAAAGCAGAATCTTTTTGCTATAATCAAATATTTTATTTCTTTTTACTTATTTTTACAATAACATCTATGATATTTGTGTTCATGTGATTTTATAATATTCGCTGATTACTATATATCAAGTTTCAATATTTTCAATGTTTAGATTTACAAAAAAAAAAAATACAAAATATCAATCTTGGAAAACGTGGGAGCAAAAATACAAAATAGATTAATCCCTTTAATAACGTTAATGACGATTAACGATGTAATATATATTTTTATAATAAATACTAAATTTAATATTTATTTTATCAGTTAAAAAATTGGATTTACATTCAATACACTGGTGATAAAACTTTTAGTTTCTACAAGCGTATTAGTTTTAGGGTTTAGAGACTTAACTTAGGGTGTAGGGTTTAGAGTTTAGGGGTAGGGATCTAGAATTTAGGGATAATGGTTAGAATTTAGGGGTTAGGGTTAGGATTTAGGGTTTATGTTTTAAGATAATATGTTGAGAATTTAAGTTTTAACATATAAACCCTATATTCTAACCCTAAACCCTAAATTCTATTTACAACCCATAAATTTTAAACTACTAAACCTAAACGTCTAAATCTTACGCCTTAAACTAAATCTCTAAACTCTAAAACTAAAACACATGTAAAAAATAAAAGTTTCTACCGTATGCGTATCAAATGATTATTCTTAAAAATTTAATATAAAAATATTATTTTAACCTAATTTACTAACCCTTTGTGAATTGTACCCTATTTAATAAATGTCTTCGATGAAAAAGTTTATAGATTTTACTCAACATTAAACACGTGAATCAAAACTCCATTAATTTTCAATCCAATTTTGATTGTCGTGCAGATATATATTATGTGTATATATCTGGATAAAAAAAATTATAAGTAAATATCAATTTAAATCTAAAAGTAAAATTGAAGTATAGAGTCGAACTTTAAAATCTGATTCGAGTGCTGAAATATTTAGCTATTCTTTTAAAAATGCTTGATCTTGTAAATATACATACTTAACTTACATCTCTCGTTTCTCTTAGGATGATGTTCATCCTGAGAGACCTGATTTCGAGTAGTTCTTTTTATCAAAGGGTAAAAAAAAAGTATATGTTCCTTGTAATCATTTAAGACTATTAAAAAAATTGATGTTAGTTAGGTGAGAATTATTTAACAATATTAATTTCTCTCTTTAATTATTTTATTGACATCTTCCTTTCTATATAAATGGCTTTGAACTGATGTTGCAGCCAAGCTATTCTTAAAAGTTTTAGCATCACTCATAGACATAATGAAAGCTATGAAACCCTCCCTTGCATTCTTCGCTTTACTTGGCCTTCTTTTGGTACATTTCATTCTCATTATAATTTAAATATATCATCATTTTACTAATTAACTTCTTATAAAATGGGTTTGTATAGGAATATTGGAGAAATTGTTCTGTCGTTTCTGTAATTTTTTCAGACAAAAAGATCATTCAAAATTTGTCATTGTTTTTTTCATGTTTTTCTCTTGGTCACATCTCTGTGTTTAAATGTTATGCAGTTTGCCGAAACTATTGCTGCAAGAAAGGCGCCAGAAGAAGCGAGTAATGACGAAATGAAGGAGAACACCATACCGGAAGCTGATAAATCTTTTCTCAAGGATTTTGATCCGAACCGTCCTCAATACAATTATCTATCTCAAGAAGCAATGAAGAACGCTTTTCTCAAGGATTTTGATCCTAACCGTCCTCAATATAATTATCTGTCTCAAGAGGCCATGAAGAATGCTTTTCTTAAGGATTTTGACCCCAACCGTCCTCAGTACAATTATCTTTCTCAAGAGGCCATGCAGAACATTTTTTTCAAGGATTTTGATCCAAACCGTCCTCAGTACAATTACTTGTCTCAAGAGGCCATGAACAAAGCTTTTCTTAAAGATTTTGACCCTAACCGTCCTCAATACAATTACTTGTCTCAAGAGGCCATGAAAAATAATTTTCTCAAGGATTTCGATCCCAATCGTCCTCAATACAATTACCTGTCTCAGGAGGCCATGAAGAACGCTTTTCTCAAGGATTTCAACCCCAACCGTCCTCAGTACAATTACTTGTCTCAAGAGGCCATGAAAGAGGCCATGAAGAACGTACAATTATCTTTTCTCAAAGCTATGAAATTGCTTTCCCAAATCGTCCTCAGTACAATTATCTTTCTCAAGAGGCCATGAAAAACGCTTTTCTCAAGGATTTCGATCCCAACCGTCCCCAATACAATTACCTTTCTCAAGAGGCCATGAAGAACGCTTTTCTAAAAGAGTTTGACCCCAACCGTCCTCAGTACAACTACCTGTCTCAAGAGGCCATGAAGAACGTTTTTCTCAAGGATTTTGACCCTAACCGACCTCAATACAATTACCTGTCTCAGGAGGCCATGAAAAACAATTTTCTCAAGGATTTCGATCCAAATCGACCTCAATACAATTACCTTTCTCAGGAGGCCATGAAAAACAATTTTCTTAAGGATTTCGACCCAAACCGTCCTCAGTACAATTACCTTTCCCAGGAGGCCATGAAAAACGCTTTTTTCAAAGAGATGGAAAAACAAAGATGATAAATCTCTAATAAAACTAACTAAACATCTTTTGTCTTGGAAGTGGCCAAAACCATCCTCTGAAAAGAGATGCTTAGGTAAATGCTTTTTCATCGGAATAAAGATATCATTTGATATCAAGGAATAAAATAGTGAGCTTTATAAGTTGAATCTTATGTAATGTGCTTAACTAGTTTGTAATATATCCGTTTAGGGTGCTTCCACTTATAAGGAGGAAACATTCATTATGTTCTAAATGATTTGTCTCTTGCTAAATTATCCGAGTATATGGATCCATCTTCATCAATAGTCGCACCCATATATCCATATCACTTAATTTTTTTAAAAAAATATATGTTTTATATTAATAAAAAACATTAATTACAACATATTAAGTATATGGTCATAAAGTGGGTAAATTGCATCATTAATCACTTAACCATTAAATTTTTCTGTTTTAGTTACTGAATTATTAAAAAGACAGCAATGGCACTGTAGAAGATTTTTCAACTACTAAGGCACATTGTGTTGAGGTACATGGAGCCATCTTACTAAAAAAACCTTTCTAGAAACTGAACTTCTGAGGAAGAAAAGGCAGCCTCTCATAAAATGGGTCAATAATGTTTCTAATCTAAACTCAATGAGTGATTACATGGCAAAAGAGGATGATGTTCATCCTATGAGATCTGGATTCGAGCACATGTGTGTACAAGATGTGTGTTTTTGATCAAAGAGTTAAGAAAAATATAAACACATGCTACTATGTAATCACATTGGTATATTAAAAAATTGATAAATTACATAAATCATCACTGAACTTTACTCCCAAACCTATGTTGGTCACTAAAGTTTCAAAACGTTCAACTTACTAACTTAAGTTTAGACATTGAACATTTTTGGTCACTCTTCCGTTGGTTTTTTTGACGACATTATGACATGGAAGCCGTCCACCGTTCATCGTTGTCGGACGCCACCGTTGATGGTTGTAGATGGTGGTCGTTCTGTCCCAAATTTTACCAGTCACTTCCTTTCGGTCCAATGAGTTCAAATCCGACCTCCATTTTACCGGAAAGTGCCTCAAAGTCCACGAATCGGGCAAAAACCTTTCGATTTCTCTTTCTTCTATATCCCTCATCTACAGTCAGATGGAGCCCAATTCTAAGTATATTACTTCCCTCGTGCCGATGAAGCTTTACACCATTCAAATATTGAAGAAGGTCTTCCATTCGTCGATAAATAGATGTCGTAAAAAAGTTAATGGAGGTGAAAAAAACGTTTAATGTTTAAACTTCAGTAAGTTGAATGTTTGAAACTTTAATAACCATAATATATTTGAGAACAAAGTTCAATGTTGATTTACGTAATTTACCTAAAATAATATAGGCTAATCTAATACCACAGTCTGCTTAATACCAAATTGAGTATGCAAGCCAATAATAAATTGAGTATATAACCCGCAACCCATCAAGTACATAGTTAGCCCAACAATACTACCTATAGTTTTGTGTACCCAACTATGCTTAGGAAATGTTAGTCCAATAAAACCTTGAAAAACAATGCTATGTGCAGCCCATCCTGCAGAATTCTTTAAAGTTTTTGTCAGCTTTGAATGAAGTCTTGGAAAGATCAATTTAAAGTTGGAAATCCATTTGGAAGCTTTGAAAAAAACAGCTATTATGTAACTCTAGAATACCGATCCGAATTAATCAGTTAATAGGTTGAATATTGGCGGTTAAATAAAAAATAATTATTATATTTATTTATGGGTAAACTATCTGGAGACCACTAAACTATGAGATTGATTCTAGTTTGACAATCGAACTATGAATTTTATCAATCATATCATTTAATTGTTAGTTAGTATCAATCAAGTCACTGACAATTAAAAATTAATGGAATTGATGATGCGGCAGTTAAATAAATTTATATAATATCACATGTAGTTGTCATTACTTACACATTCAATCCAGTCTCAATTTAAAATAATTCAATAAATTTAACTCTTCATATATAAAAAATCTATAAATTTAATTTTTAAACCCAAACAACAAATCCATGAAGACTTAAACCTCATTTTATTCTTATAAAAATGGCTATCCTCTAAATCCACACACTTTTTCACCTTGTCACTTTAGCACAGTTTATATCTTTTCATTAATGGTGGTGTTGGTGAAACTTTAGACAAAATATTCACCCGATTTCATGTTTCTTTCTCTTCCTTTATATATTTATATATTCAATTAGTGGTTTTGGTTGTTTGTTTTCTTTGAATAACATGGGCTATTCATAGATTTAGCAACTCAAAGGTGTCCGGTGTGTAAAGAGCTTGCTTAAGTCGGGCAATGCTACATCTATCCACAGGATAGATTACCCCAGCTAAAATGACATATGATTTGCTAACTAATAAATGTAATATAATATATATTTTAATAAGCAATAAATGCAATACAATTAATACACTTTTTAAGTTTTATCAATAAATAATTTTTAACATTATAATTACAATACAATTAATACATCTTTACCTCATAAAATATTTTCATAACTATAAATGTAATATAATTAATATTTTATTTTTAAAAAGAATAAGAAGAGAAACTAAGCTAACTAAAAAAATATTTTGACCCATCGTAATATCATGTTCCCCTAGTTTTCGGATCAATGAGTGTGACATTGCTTCAAATAATAGCCTTTTAAGAAATATAATATTTCGAAATTAAGATGAAACAGTTGATTTTTGTTCTTTTAGAACAAAAAATAGTCAATAGTTCATGTATTCTAATTTTGGTAGTTTCGATTCATGTATTTTTTTAAAAAATAAAATTGGTGTGATTACATGATAGTATATATGTCGTACTTTTTTAACATTTTGATAGGCATATAAATACATTTTGTAGACAAAGTTGCTCAAACTCAGGTCTCTTAAGATAAGCATAATATAATCTCTCTTTCCACTAAGACCACTCGTTGGGTTCAATTCATATCCTTTTTTAATTTTTTAAATTTCAATTCACTCATAATACCAAGACATTATAACTAAAACAAATGACTTAAATTTATCAAATTGGAGAATGAGACCACTCGTTGGGTTCGGTTCATGTACTTTTTAAAATTTGAAATTCTAATTGACTTATAATACCAAGATAATATAATTAAATTAGATGACTTAAAATTATCAAATTAGAGAACGAGAACTAAATATATAAGTAACGTATAATATATGGAACAATTTAATTTAATAGATTTCATAATTATTGTACAATAAAAATAAAAATTAGATTTTGTTAGATGTAAATAGAGTATAATGTAAAAAAAGAAAAACTTAATTAATTAAAGCTATGTGGTAATAATCCGTGAACAGGACAATAAATAAGATAGAAAGTAAGGGTACATGAATTTCTTTCTTATACACATGTAAGAGTATTTAATTTATTTTTTTCTAGACAAAAATTTTGTATAAATTTTAAAATAAAATTATATAATAATCTATGAAAATAAAATATTTTTTAATCCTTTAAAAATAAATAAACGTAAAAAATAAGATTATGAGTATTTCCTAAAATTTATATCATATAAATAAAAAATAATTAAAAACATTATTAAAAATGTTTGAATTAACAAAAAAAACAACAACATTAACTAAAGTATTAATTAGCTTGTATATTTTTATAAAAGTATTAAATAAATTCAGATAGATAAATTACTCACCGGGTAGAGAAAGTTTTCTCCGCTTAAGTCCAAAGCCAAAATCCAATAAAATGAAAAATACATTATCTGTCGGCAGCCATCATTAATTTTTTATCAAGTTCTCGAAACCCAAAACCCGACCTACGATTTTTCATTTTCCCTTCGATTTTCCTTATAACAACTGATGAAAAATACAGTAATGGCATTTTCAGGACATGCTGATTTTTTTAACGAGGTATATAATTCAGATTTAATACTTTTATGATAATTTAATAAAATTATATTTATTGAGCAAAAAATAATTCGAAAACATTACGAATGAACACATGAAGATTATTTGGAGATAAATTGCCAGGAGAAAAAGCAGGAGAATAGAGCTGCAAAAAAAAAAAAAAATCCTTCCCCATTCTTTCTTTAGCTTTGTCCACCCGACACTTTTGTGCTCCCTTTATAAAGACGAGGAGTGCTGATTAGGATAAATAAAAAGTAGGCATAACTCTGAATTCCATCCCTTTACTTTATAAGAATAGACAAGTTCATCCATTTACTTTAATTTATTAATTTGTAGTCCTTGTGTTTTTTGAAAATTAAAAAGGTAAGTCCAATTGCATGTAGATTATTGAACCATTGGACTTTTATTAAGAGTTATTATTTGATACACCGTTAGTGTAAAAAAATAGTTCCACACGTGATCTTAAGATGATGACAAGTGTATTTAAATCTTTTCAAATAAAATATTTTGAACATACAATTAGTACATAACATACTCAATTTCACGTCCACTTGTATGTTGCACAAGTTCCTTTTACTTTCTTACATTTAAATTGTTGGACATCTGATTTTTAAATTAATTATAAGTTCCTTTTTTAACATAAATTTACTTTTCTATCTTTTTTAGTTTTCCAACAAAAATAAAAATTAACTTTTTAAGTGTAAACTTGTCATTTCAATTAGTGGGACGGAAGGAGTAGAGTTTTTGGTAATATCCTGGTATTAATTAAACTTGTTGGCAGTTTGCTCTTGAAAATGTAACATCATCTCACATGAGCATAGATATGACCATGGATGATCTGGTGAATCCCGCAGTCAAGGTTTTCACCTTCATAAAGGATATTCAGGTTGAGAAAACCATGCCCATCTATTTTCCCTACATAAGTGGCCCAACTTCATTCCAGTTCAGTGGCGATGCAAGTACATCCTAGGGTGGGCTCTTGACCACTCTGAATTTTTTAAACTTCACACATTTAGCTTCAATATATTTTTTAATTTTTATGAGTTATTTTTTAATTTTTTTAATATTTATAAATTGTGCCCACCTTAAAATTTTGAGATTTCATGTGTGCTCACTCTCAAAAATATTTTTAGATCCGCCACTGTTCCGGTTCCTTCCTAAAGACAAAACCCATGGCATTCCTTTGTCATCAGAGCAGCTGTGGGAGCTTCTCCAGTTCTTTTTCTTCTCCCCTATTCTAAACAAGCCTTGGCAATGAAACAAACACTCGACATGTGTGAGAAGCAACCCCTACAAAGAGAGGTCGTCGGATGTGTTACCTCTCTTGAATCCCTCGCTGATTTTGCACAAGTTTTTTTTGAACCAGACTCCAGGCCCCGGCTCGAAGTTGTAAGATTGTCTCCGATTTCGAACACAACTCCACTTCTCCAAAGCTACACTGTAGTGGAATACCAAGAGATGGCTACCGAAAAGATCATATTGTGTCATAATGAGCCATATCCCTATGTAGTCTACTTCTGCCATTTCCAACTCGACACCGTGAACAAAGTGTTCATGGTTTCCCTCACCGACGACACGGTCGATGCGGTTTTCCTTTGTCACATGTAGGGGTGATAAGAGCCGAGTCGAGTTTGCTCAGCTTGTTGTTTTTCTCAAATTGCTTTTGAATATTTTTTTTTAAAATTCGAAAAACAACATGTGAAAACTTATTTGGAAAAATATAATATTTATTTTTAAAGTTCACAAGTAACCATATTACATTTTCTAAATTATACAAGTCCACATGGAGAAGTGGATTTAAAATATTTAACCATAATATATTTCGAGCCTGTTCACGAGCTTTTCGAGCCGAGCCGACCTTGTTAAGGCCTCTAGTCGAGCTCACTCGAGCCGAACTTTGACCGAGACCAAGTAACTTGCGAGCCGATCACGCTCATTATCCCTTAGTCACATGGATACCTCTGAATGGGAAGCCGGCCATATCTCATTCCGTCTTCTAGGGATTAAGCCGGGGGAATCCGAAGTTTGCCACTTCTTCACTGCGTACGATCTAGTCGTGGTCCCATGGTAAAATGAAATTTAAAATAAATTGAATAAAATTACCATTTCTTTTGGTTGCGTAGGGCTGAACATTAGATGAAGTCGAGTTGAATCGAGTTGAAAAATTTATAGTTAATCGAGTTGACGAGTCCTACTTTATAACTCAAAACTTATTTGAATTTTTATTCGTAGACAGTTATTTTCGGGGTAATATTTTATTTTTAATTGACATATTGTTTTCTCTATATATAGCATAGCTCAAGTAGCAGCCAAGATATCCCTCAAAACTTGATAGCATCATTGAAAGTGAAGCTATTGGCTTTCTCTGCAATCATGGAATCCTACTTTTCTTTCTTCGCATTAATTTGCATTCTATTGTTACATTTTATCTTTTTTCTTTTCTTTTTCAAAATCATTTCTTAACAAAATTGAGATATAAAGAACTAATATCTGTCTTCTCTTTTATATCTGCAGTCTGCTACAACTATTGCAGCAAGAAAAGATCCAGGCGGACAATGAACTGATGAAATTAACGAAGGAGCAGCCTGTGGCCGAAGCAATTAAACCATCAGAACATGAATCATTAATCAAGGACTTCAACTCAAACCATCTTCAATTACCAATTTACTTCAAGTACATGCACAAAGATGTGAATCGCAAGATAATCAATTTGGATAATAATCAGACACAAGCATACTACTTCAGCAAAACAAATTGAATTAATCTCAACTGCAATTTGATATATATAATATTTGCATTAGATTCAAAACAAAATGTCAAGGTTGTTTTGTGGTTAGGAGTTGACGTAAGATTCTAAAGATTTTATGTTCAAATTCCATTGGGACAAATTTTTCCACATTTTCTTCCAGCAAAATGACATCGTTTTGGTGCAACAACCATGTCTTCACGTCGTTGTTCATGTCATCGCCTCGTTAAGAAATTAATGACGGAGTGACATAAATGAGTCGGCAACTAAAATTTAGTGTTAAAATTAAACAAATTAAAAATCCGGTAGTATAAACGAGTCAACGCCAATAGTATGGTAACATCTTGTGTAGTTTACTCTAAGTGCGATAACTATATCTAAAACATTTATTTAGAACATAATTGTTAGTATTCATTTTAGGTAGGTAGGTAGATAGATAGATATTATACTTTAATAATATATTAAACGATGGATAATTCTACAATAAACGTCATGTACCGCTATGTACCACTAATCATTTGTACCACAATGTACCATTAATTATTTTAATTATTTTTAAAATCATAGGGACCGAAAGCGTTATTATCCTTTTTAGAATAAAATCTAAAAAACCATTTTTATATTATTTTTCATTTTGGGTAAAGTACACAAATGGTAATTGCACTTTGGAAAATTATTGAATTTGATAACCAAACTTTCAATTGCTTCAATGTTACCATTAAACTTTTATTTTTGCTCCAAATTGGTCACTGACCAGTTAACAGCCGTTAAAAGGTTGATGTGGCAGTTAAAATATTTTTTATAATAGCACATTTAGTCATCATGTTCACACATTCAACTAATTTTATCCTAATTAAAAATAAATAAATTTAATTCTCATTATTTACAAATTATTTCAATTTGGCACTATTTTACTTAAAAATAATTTAACCCTAATCCTTACGACCAAAACCTAACACTAATGAAATATGATGGTATTTTTATTTCTTGTCAGAATTGACAGGTCAAGAAACATTACTTGTTTCTTATTGTCGTTTTTGGTATTGATTGATCAACTTCAGGTTCAAAGAAATGCTGAAGATCCATCAATATAAGTGTGGCTTCATATGAAGGAGAGCCCAGCAATGACCTTGCACACAATAATGCTCCGTCTGAACGATCATTAAGTCCCACAAGCACTGGTCCTGCACCAGTTCCATCTGCCCAAACCAAAGCTTCACCTCCCACTGTAACTCTTGATCTGATGCAGCCAGCTAGAATGGAGGATGATGCGAAAGAGTGATGCACCAGTTATCCAACAGCTCTCATCAAATGACAGCTTTTTAACCAGGTATCCCAAGTTCACAGCAGCCCTTGCTGCTGCAATTTCAGGATGAGTTGTAAACCAGAATACGATAGACAAGTGATGTAAATATGGTATTTTGAATATAATGTCAGAAAATCATTCTTTTGCACTCCAAATGTTATCTGAGCTTTCATTCTCAATTACATACAAATCTACACAGAACATATTAAACCTGCAAAGGCTAAAGTGTTACTTTTCACCGTACAAGAACTAAAATGATCTTCTCCAAGGGACCTTATATTCCATTAGTGTTTAGGGTTTCGGGTTAAATTATTTTTAATTAAAATATTGTCAAATTGAAATAATTTGTAAATAATGTGAGTCAAATTTATTTTTTCAAATTAGGACAAAATTGTTTAAATGTGCAAACATGGAGGACTAAATGTGTTATTATAAAAAAATATTTTAACAGCCTCCTCAACCATTTAACTGCTATTAACGAGTCAGTGCCAATTTGGAGTAAAACTAAAAGTTTAATGGTAATATTGAAGCAATTGAAAGTTTAGTTATTAAATTCAATAATTTTCCAAAGTTCAGTGATCATTTGTTTACTTTACCCAAAAAATAATGTAAAATTATTTTTTAGATTTTATTCTAAAAAGAGATAATAATGCTTTCGGTCCCTATGATTTTAAAAGTAATTAAAATAGTTAATGGTATATTACGATACCTATGATTAGTGATACATAGCGGTATATGACATTTACTGCAGAATCATCCTTAAACGATGAATGAGTAGTTAATTTTATATTTTGGGGTAAAGGAGTCGGTATATCTTGCTAGTCACGTGTAATTTAAAAATGAATTTTATTTACGTCACACGATAGTCTTTGGATTTCATGAGAATCGCATTGGAAAATAAAAAATCCAAGGGTAAACTACTTAAATGGTCACCATACTATGGATAAAGTCGCGATTTGACTATAATACTATTTTTAAGCAATTAAGCCACCATACTATTAATTTGGACTCAATGTGGTCACATGCCGTTAGAACCTAAGAGCAGAGTGATGTGGCAATTTAAAAAGGGTATAATTACACATTTGGTCCATGCTATTTACACATCCTTTCAATTTAGTATGGTGGCCACATTGAGTCCAAATTAATAATATGGTGGCTTAATTGCTTAGAAAAATAGTATTATGGTCAAATTACGACTTTATCCATAGTATGGTGGCCATTTAAGTAGCTTATCCAAAATCTAATAGCAATTATTGACACATTTTTTAATGTTAAAAGTTTCCACGACTTGGATAGTATGATTGCTATTGATGATATAATTAGCAAATTACCAAATTGACACTCTTTGTATGATACTCATTCTAAACTAGTCATTAGACTTTTGAATGCTTCAATTTGAATGTTTATTTGGGTCAAACTCGGGGTAAAAATATCCCTCTAGTCTTACAAATATTTATAATTAAATTTGAACAGAAATTCAAACAATTCAACTTGACTCGAATTTCATAAATTCGAGTCGAAAAAAATAAATAAAATTTAAATTATAAAATAGAGCTCGTCACCTTGACTAATTCGAAATTTTTTAACCTGACTCAACTCGATCTAGTCGAATGCTCATCCCTATATGCTAGTAGTAAAGTGAATGTGTATGTATGTATTTCTCTCTAAAATATTTTCGATTAACTTTACCTCATATTATCTTTATAAGAATTTATTTTTCAAAAAATAAAATATGCATGCCAGAATGTTATAAGACAGTTTTCATAATTTATGAAAAATAAAACCCTAAAATTCAAGCCACGTCAAACTTGCACGAAATACCAAATTAATTTTGATCATGCGTTATGGACTTGATTAGGGGTGTAAAAAATTAATTCGGTCTAAAAATTCGACTGAAATTAATTTGAGTCTGAATTAATTGATTCAGGCCACCTCAAATTGGAACGAAATACCAAATTAATTTTGATCATGTGTGTTATGGCCTTGATCTGCCTTGAAAACTTATAAAACACCGATGTCCAATATATCTTGGACTGTGATGTGTTCAATTATAAACTCCTTGAACTAATCGAGTAATTCATAGATAAAGAATGACGTTATTTTTTTTAAATAATTTGAATTCAAGTAATATAATTTATATGTATACATAAGTAAGGATGAAGTCAATATTAAATATCAAGAGGGGCCGATTTATTGAACTTTAAAGGTTTAATATCAAAATAAGTGCTCAAACTATTTTGTTTTTCTCTTTTAGATTTTTATTTTTTTGTCTCTTTTAGGTGCCTAAATTATCATTTTTGGACAAAATAAGTGCCTCAGTTGACTTCAAAAGGGACAAAAAATAATAGTTTGGGCACCTAAAAGAAAAAAATGATAGTTTGGGCACTTATTTTGGTATTAAGCCAACTTTAAAATATTAGAGTTTATTAAGTATTTAAACTCAAAATTGAGTGGCAATGTCTAATTTATCCAACATTTAAATTTGTAGGACTTAAATTATCATTAGATCAAAAAATTGAAGGGGATAAATTAAAATTTAGAGTTTTTATTTAAAATATTTAAAAATTTTAACATAAATTTTTAAAAATTTGAGAGGCTAAAGTAAAATTTTTAGAAAAAATAAAAAGCTTATTAAGAATATTTCAAATTGTTGGGCAGCGGCTAGGCCCTTAGACCCTCGTTATGCTCCGTCCCTGTGCATAAATTTATTCAAATTAAAAAATTGTATTAAAATATTTTTGGCTAAATTACATTACTAATCACCAAATTTTTAAGGGGCTTTCATTACAGTCATTAATTTTCTTAAAACATTCATTGTGATCACCTAACTTTTATATCAGTTTTATTACGGTCACTAGCTTTAGTTGCACTTAAAAAACGATAAAGAGACACGTTATTTCTTTATTTTCTCTCTTTTTCTTCCTCTAATTTAAAAAATAATAATAATAATAAAAATAAAATAAAAAGTGAGGTTGGTGGCCGAGAGGAATTGAACCCAACACCTTTTTCCTTGCCCCAACCCTCCCTATTTAACTATTGAGCCAAGAGCTCATATATGTCAAGGGATGGATTGGAGAATACTTGAAGTAGAAATCTAGGGTTTTAATCCAAATTAAATAAGTTTGATATGACTCTTCACCTACACATATGGTAGGCCATTCGATTCTGGAAACTGAGAGAGAGATTTCAAAATTTTCTCTCAAGCTTTTCACCTCCCCACCTTCCCGATCGATCTCCGATCTACCCCATCGCTCATCGGTGATCATCACAGTCATCACCGTTGGGAGCGCCGCCGCATCCTAGCCATATCTCTGGCCTCACGCGCGAAACCGAGCTGCATTTCGCCAGGAAAGCTCGTTTGAAGTTTTGGCTAGAAACCCCAAATCGCCTCCACGGTTTTTACCATTTTTCGGTGATGTCCGTGGTCTGTTGGTTGCACCGTCACCAGCAAGGAGTTCCTTACATCAAGGTGAGTAAAACCCATATCACCGACCGTCGAACCATCGTCATTTTGACCCTCGTTGGAGCTCCGCTCATTTCTGGCCGGCTTTCTTCCATTTTGGTAAGTTTATGTATTTTTCCGCGTGTTTTCGATGGATATTGAAGATGGTTGAATTATTCTAATTGCGGGCTTTCGAATTTCAGTAGAATCGTGTATTTTAGGGTTATCGACAATGATTTTGGCGAACTTTCAAAGAGTTTCTGATCGAGGAAAGTGACCCAAGTCTGACCTGAGTCCTAACCGATCTATTTGACCCGAACTGAGCCCTACCCGAACCTAAACCGACCCGCCGAGTTAACCCGTTGAGTTAACTCACCGAGTTAACCCGCCGAGTCAACTTGTCTGAGTTTCTCAATTAAGTGATGACTTTAACTGCTGATGTAAGTGTTGACTTTGACTGATTACGTTAGTGTTGACTTCAACCGATGATGTCAACGTTGATTTTGACCCAAAAAATTAAATTTTTCAAAAACCTCTATTTTACTTTTTTCGACGTCTTGAGCCTATTTTTAAAGTCTATTTTGTGAAATTCTAATTCGAAAGCCTCCAGATCTGACCTTGAACTCGAGACTGCATGTGTTTAAATTGTTCAGTTTTGGAGCAATGTGATTGAGTTAATGACTAATTTAGGGTATGTTTAATTGAAGGTTTCCATTGTTCTATGTATCTAAATCTTTAGAGGGACGTCGTGAACGAAGAGATTTTAAGGGGTCGATCGATGTAGCCGAAGTCAAGGTAATATATTGCTACCTCTTGCATGTTCTATGGAACATGTCCGTATATGGTTAATGCTTACATTATCAGAATTGAGCATATGGTTAATTATGTGATTATCAAATTGATTTCGGAAAAAGAATAGTAAACCAGTTAAGACTGAGGTGCTTGATTAAGAGGATTGGTAAACATTAAGAATTTTTTGAGATCATAAAATAATTATTAAAAATGATACACTTTAAATATGACTATGCTTGTTAATAGATCTAATTTCTAAAATACTTGGATGAGAAATGATGAAAACATTCTTGAGGTATGAGAATAGCTAAAATACCCAAGCAATGAAAGCGATCTAGAAATCTACACTAGATCTGGTAAAATAACTGATTCATCTGAAAACTTTAAATTACTTATAAAGTTATAGTAACAAGACTTAAACCTCAAATTACGCAACTAATACGATATATTTATTTATTTTTGGATAGTTTGCTATGCCATTTCGAGAGAAAAGAAATTTACTATTCCATTGCCTACGAAACAGAATCTAAAAAGCATATAAAAATTATTTTTTAGATTTATTCTAAAAAAAGATAATAATAAATAATTAAAATAATTAATAATACATAACGATACAAGTGTGTGATATCACAAACAGAAGTACTGATCTGTTTATCGTTATTGTACGTACGCAACATACATTAACACATCAAATCAAACAAGGACAAAAAATCAATAATTGAAGTTGCTAATAGTGCAATATTGTTGATCAAGAACTTTTCGTACGAGGTGTGTGATATCACAAACAGAAGAGCTGATCTGTTTATCGCAGATTCTTTTTAATCAATAACTTTTGTCGCATATTGTTGAAAGCCAGATCAGGGATCATAATAGTGGCACAATCTGGCACAAATATCTTATGTTTGATTTGACATTGTGGAAGGAAATTTGACATGCATGAACGGATAACTAATTCTGCTTGATCTTTTACATGTACGGCTGAGAATCAAAAGACTAAGATCTTTCCAAGCAGTGGCGTGTAGCAAGTAGAGCAGCACGAGAGATTTTTTAGGGCTTTTACCTTTATAATCTTAAGATTTTTTAAGTGATAATCAAATAATTTATCGGTTGTCTCTTATTTTTTTAGTTGTATTTATATTATTTTTTTAATAAAATAATAAAAATATTGTGTTTGATACATTTTAATTATATTTTTATGGTTTGATAATAAAATATTAAATTAATTGTTTAAAGTAATATAACATATTTTCGTTTTATAGATACCCATTTTTCAGTTTTCGCCGATCTCCACCCACGGTTGTGCATTCTATAACCGTCGTGCAAGAGAAACTGTCGTTAGATGGACTGGCAAACAAGAGACAGAGGACGGTGGAACTCCTGGCGACATGGAACAAAGACAGTAACGTTGTACGTGGAAAACATGGGGCAATCACTTCATTGAAAAAGGTCTATGGCATGGATTTGCAAGGCACGACGACGTGGTGGATACATTTATAGCGAACAAGCCTAATCGAAGAGGGAAGCGATTTGGTTTTGTGAGATTCGCCAAGTGTTGATGCATATAGGGCAACTGAGAGGCTAAACGAATTCTCTCTATATGGCAACAGGCTTTCTGTATCCAGAGCCAAGTTTAACACATGCCAATCGTGGGTGAAGAACTTAATTATTAATGGATTAGGATCTACTTAGACAGAATGTAAAACTTATAATTTTATCCAGAATTATTAATGGGTTAGGGTCGCAATGTGAATTTGGGTCGTGTAAAGGGGTATGTTCTTGAAAGGGATTTTTGGGTGTTTTTTTTTTTTGGTTGTTTGGCTTTTTAGCCTTTGATTGGCATTATTGCCTTTCTTTATTATTAATGAACATCGTTATGTTGCTGAGCAAAAAAAATGTAAAACTCATAGTTTTACACGTTTTTTTGGATCGTTGGATGTGAAAAATGGATGGCTGAGATTAAATCCTTACTTTTTTTACAAGGGATAATCTTCGCATAACCTACTATTAATCTCAATCATTCGTTAAACCATCCAATAATCTAAAAAACGTGTAAAACTTAAAAATACTTACACCGTGTAAACATATTCTATCTCATTATTAATATAGTTTATGATATACATTAGTGATTTGAAAGCAGAATATCCCACAACACTTAAATTCTAAACTTCGAAAATTATAGTCTTTTAATTCTCATGCACACGTATAAATGATCATGCATAATTAATTACCCGTTCATGATAGAAATTTGCATAACTTTATGAGTTTCAATAAACCCTAAGCTTGATTTTCCTTCATTCATGTCAAATCAAAAGTGGGCTTGTAGTTTAAGTATATTAGTCAAGTGAAGGCGTGAAGGACTCGTAAGATGCGTAAAAGCGACAAAAGAAAATTAATGCTATGTTGCAAATAATTGTTGTGATATGAAACTATTTGCAACTGTTTATGTGTCCACTTTTGTCACAAATTGTTGTGATGTTTGTGAAAAATAACGTTACCAATTATTGTGTTGTTTTTGAATTTTTTTATATGTTGGTGTGATTACATGTTAGTATATGTTTATATTTTTTTAATTCTTTGATCTTACACGCACAGATGCCTGAACTCGGGTCTCCTATATGATCATTATCCTCTTTTTCACTAAAATCACTCTTTAGATTTTAAAGCAATTTCCATGCTTTATGTCGAAAAAGGAATGAAATAATGAATTTTATCATGATTACAAACAGGGGCGAAGCCAATAATTAAAAGTTAAGGGGGCCAGAAAAAAAGCTTAAGGGTATAAAAAGTCCTTGAACTTTTGAAAAAAAAATCTCTAAACTTTTTTGCACCCAAGTAAGCCCTTGAACCAAGAAATTGAATCAATTACGCCCTTGAACCAATTTTAACCATTAAATCTTGATAATTTATTTTTAATATGTTGGTTCAATGCGTTGTGTCATAGTATCTCGACTTGACATTTTTTTAAAAAAATTATTTTATTTAAAGAATTGTTTAAAGTTCTAAAAATTCTATAAAAATATAGAAAATATAAAAAATATTTTTTTTAAAAAAATCTATAAATGCTACATGATAGAGCTGTTGTGTATCATGTGCCAATAATATCTAAAGAAAAAAATTATCAAGATTTAATGGTCAAAATTGGTCAAAGAGCTTAATTAATTTAATTTCTTGGTTCAAGAGCTTAATTGAGTGCAAAAAAAGTTCAAGGCTTAATTATTTTTTTCAAAAATTTAAGGGTTTCTTACACCTAAACGTAAAAAGAATAAAAAACTGAAAATCGTCATCAATAGGATTCGATTCACTAACTTCAAGTAAAACAAACTTAATTTTTTGTACACACTTTACCATTAAGACAACACCCACTCTATAATACTAAAACAAATAAAATAAATTATAATTTAAAATTCTATAAGGACTAAATTAGAAAAAGAATGGACCGTAAGGATGGACCACTAGCCCCCAATGTGGCATCGCCCATGATTACAAATGTATACAACATTTACTTACGGTTGATTATGATTTTGTGACAAATGATGTGTAATAAAAAATCACATATTCTGAGTACATTAAGAAAATTTCAAATTGATACATCCGGTGTACTTATACATCCGAAAGACAAAGGGAAGGCTATAATTGTTGAAGCCGTGGTTGAACAAGATAAAGATGACGAGCAAGAATCCGCAAGGTTGATGTTATGTAATATCCCAAAATTTTGGTTAGTGACTAAATTGTAAATTTTGAAAGTTTAGGGGGTTAAAGTATAAACCTTGGAAAAGTTTGGGGACTAAAGTGTAAAATTCCCCAACAAGTAATTTTATTCGTTAGAAGAGTGAATCGGATCGAAATAAGTACCTTGATATCGGTTTTAAGAATTAAGATGCAGAAAAAGGTACCGAATTTGGATCGAATGAAATTGTTAAGCGTACTCCGGCCAATGAAATACAAAGATGGGTGACCTTCGAGAAGGTCCCATAAAAGTGTTTCTGATCGATATTTTAGATTCATTAAAAGTAGAAAATATTCGTATGGATTTCAAATAAAGGATTTCTACGAGAAACCTTATGTTATGAAGATTTTTAATAATTATCGGAATAATAGACTAAGTTAAGAAATTTCAGTCTAAGTCTTTATGAAATGAAATTTTTAAGGTTTAAAAGTATCATGTGATAGATAGTGAGTTGTATTGGGTACTTTCAAAGTTTGTAAAAATCTGGGGAAAATTGAAATGGGAATTGAAGTTCAGTGATCAAAATGAAAATTTTGAAAGTTTTGTGACCAAAGTATAAACCTTGAGAAAGTTCAAGGACCAAAGTATAATTTCCAAAAGTTATGTAAGTTAACCCCATAAATGAATAGTTCACCCCCAAGAGTGACACTTTTGTGTTACCCGGATTTTTCGTACGAAGCTTATAATAATGGTTATAAAGCTTTAAAGTTTGTAAGAAGAAAATTTGGAAATTGTATTGAGTGAAATTCAAATATTTGGATCGAATAAATGCCATAAATAAAAATATAAGATATTTTGGGACATGGCCGGTTGGATTGGAACCAATTTGGTTCAATTTTAATGGAATGGCAATTTTCAAGACTTGTTGTAAATAAAGACTAGTTTAAGGGCAAATTGGACATTTTCCATGGATGGCATTTTTGAAATATTTTGAAACTTTAAGGGCAATTTTGAAAGGTCAATTACACATGGATTTGATCTTGGCCATTGAGTTTTGATGAGATTAAATATTGGCCATTCGATGAAAAGGGCATTTTAGTAATTTCACTATTTAAATGAATTTAAAATTCATTTATACTTTACAAGTGGCTTAATTGGATGAAATAACAAATATGAAGACAATTCTTCACCCCAAAAATTCGAAATTTGAGATGGGAGAAGAGAGAAAAATTTTCTAAGTTCAATTCAAGCCTCGAAACTCGATTTTCAGGTAATCTTTCGAACTACAAAGTTGTTCTACTCATCAAGCTCTATCTTTTGGTGTAAATAATTTGTGGAAAACATGCTTTATTGATGATAATTTTTTATGAGAATAAATTAGGGTTTATGGACTCAATTGGGGGTTTTGAGATTTTATGATTCCATGTTGAAATTTAAGTTGAAATCAAGCTTTCGTGGTGTTAAAGTCATGTTATTGAGTTGGGATTTAAACTCTACATGTTTTGATTATTATGACGATGATTAGGGTTTATGTATTCAAGTTTGATTTAGGGTTTGTGACGTTGGATAAATGATCTAGTAAGCTTGATTTGTTGTTTGGAAGCAAAACCCTAATTTAAATGTTTAGGGACCAATTCAGCAAGTTTAAAAGTTGAAGGACTAAATCTGATTTTTATGGAATTGGTGTGTATTTATGTTATTAGGGATGTTGAAGATATGAAATTGAAGTTAGAATGCAAAACCGATGTTAAATCGAGTTAGTGACTATTTTGACAAATTGTCAAAGTTAAGTGACCAATTCGAAAATGAGGTTTTAGAGAAGGATTAAATCTGATTTTTAGTTATAATGATGGAATTAAGATAGTAATGTTGATTTGAGGACTAAATTGCAAAGTTAAGAAGCTAGAATCCTTATCTTTGCATTTTAGTGGCTATTTCGGTTAAGAAGGAAAATTAAGGGAAACTATTGTGAATAATTATTTGATGAAGAATGTGATAATTTGATGATTTAAAGTAAATAATGAGACTAAATTGAAAAATAGCAAAGTAAGGAAAAAATAGTATAAAGTTTGAAGTTATTTATGGAAGTTGTGTAGGAAAACTAGATTGACAGTAAGTTTGAAAATTCACCATAAATTCTAAAAAACTGGTTAGATGGTGAATTTTATACCAATGTAAAGATTTGTTTGCCTAGTTTCACCTCCAACAAACGGAAACTGATTTCGAGTTCTGAGTAAAAAGATATGAATTTTTAAGTGGTGTAAGGTCAGAAAACAGTATGGAAGTCTGTTCCGAAATCAGCACTGTAAATTGACTTTGAAAATTCGCCATAAATCGTACAAGTTGAATTTGGGCTATTAATTTATATGGGTGAAAATCTTATTGAATCTATTTTATTTCAGAACAAACAGAATCGAATTTCGAGTTTTAGATTATTTTATAGAAATATTTCTTTGAAGGTAGTGCAAGCTGCCAGAAAATGGGAACTAAGATATTTTGTATCTAATGTTAATTAGCAAGCTTGGAAGAATTATTTGAAGTTCAAAATGGTCATTAGGGACCAAAAATGAATTTAGAACAGTATATGGAAGGAATGGAAAAGTTTTCGAATTTTTTGTATTTTCGAATGATTAGTTTTGATAGCATGAAGAAAGTATTGTTAGATTTGAATCTAACAAGTGTTATTTATATTTATGTGGTTAATGAAGCTGAACACGAATCAAAGAGGATTCAAGATACTATAAAGGAAAAGATCGAGTAGAATTTAGTGAGGCATACTATTACATAGCCCAGGTGAGTGCATATATGTCTTTAGCGGTACTTTATTTTAATGATTTATAGATTATGGCAGTATACCATGAATATTATAAAGCATATTAGGGTATGAACTGGTCCAATATAAAATGTTTTACGTAACGTATGTATGGATATTGTGTTATTTGCCCTTAATTGTAGGAATTGTTTTTAAGGTTGCCCTTGGTAATGTAAAAATATATTACTCAATTATGGGTTAGTTGGTTTAAAGGTACCATCAACCGTATAAGTTAGTTAGTTGGTTTAAAGGCACCATCAACCGTATAAGTTGGTTAGTTGGTTTAAAGGCACCACCAACCATATAAGACATTCTACGAGTTAATGACACTTGAAGAGTATTATAAAGTTATTGACACTTCAATGTGTATCATAAAGTTAACAACACTTTAAAGTGTCATATATGTTATATGCACTTTATTGTGTCTGCAAGCAATAAAGAATAGTACTTTTAAAGTACTTAATATTTACATTGGGCTATATTGAAATTGAAAGTACAATGGATCGTATTGATATAACATGTATTGTATACATATATATATGAATATATGAGATGTTGATTTTTACAGGTTACATGACAGAGGAATGACTTCGATAAGTCATTCTATACGATTTTAAATTCTTATATGTTATATTCAATATTTTATTTATTATGAAATTTTTATTAAAATTAAAGTGTTTTACTTTGATTTATAAGTTTTGCCTCGCTAAGTTCGTACTTAGCGTGTATTTGTTTCACACATAGATTAAGATGGAGGATTTGAAGAGGAGTCGAGCATGCTAATCAAGCTTCAATCTGCAAAACATCGGTAAGATATTATAGCTTATGATAATCTCTAGTGGGCATGTAATTATTTAATTGCTAGTAGAGTATGATGCATTAAATTAGACTAAATGATAGATAAGTAATCAGTTTTGATGATGAATCGTATATGGATAAAGCAAAATAAGGCATTAGCATTGTAACAGAATAAAGCTAAGGTAGAAAGGATAATTACTTTGCTAATAAGAATAATCGGTAATCGCGTAAATATTTTAAAGTCAAGAAAGGGCCTAGATAGCGAATCTAGTTTTCACCCTAAATTGAACTATTGTTTTTAATAATTGCCAAATATATTTTAAAATAATTAGTTTAGGGTTGAAACTAGCTAACTGCACATAGGTTGAGTTTTCAAGAAAGCCGAGAAAGGGTTAGATTTACAAACTAAAATTTGTAAATACTTGTACAAATAAATTTATAAGCCAAGATTTCTTTAAACGACTCCGTAACATCTTTAATGTATATTTGATTTACGAGTATACATTAAAGGTGTTACATTTAATGGTATCAAAGCAAAGGTTTAGCCGGATCTGGATGCTAAACCGAGTATGATATGATTTTTATTAGTAAATACATGCCCCTAGAATGTCATATTACTGATGTACTGATTGTATGACTTGATGCTGCTCCTCATTAGTATAAGGTGAAACGATACTAGAATAAGGAAAGTAAAACGATAGTGGATTTCGTCAGTTGACAAATCTTAGAGGTTAAGAAATGACCCATAGAGGATATGATACAGTAATTATAAGATACTCAGATACGAAGGAGTAAGAAGAAGTATCTTTACTTTAGAAATATATATGTTTGAAGATAACAATGTCACTAGATGCCGCAGATGTAATCTGGCGATATACTCAAGATAAATTAAGATTGGAGTTATGATGGAAATAACTCAGTGGTATCTTATTATAAGATTTTTTACTGTCAGTACATAAGGGAGAGTTGGAAAGTTAAGTAATGATACTATTGAGATGATTAGAAAAGAAACTAAGAAAAAAATTGATCTGTAAAAATATTATATTTGAAGCTCAAAAAGAAGATGTTAGGTATGAATCAGTCAGAGGTTTTAACTTCCGGCATCTGTATATAATAAATCATTGACTGTCAAAAATGCCATCCATAGCAAATGTCCAATTTGCCATCCAACTAGTCTTTATTTACAACAAGTCTTGAAAATTGCCATTCCATTAAAATTGAACCAAATTGGTTGCAATCCAACCGGCCATGTCCCAAAATATCTTATATTTTTATTTATGGCATTTATTCGATCCAAATATTTGAATTTCACTCAATACGATTTCCAAATTTTCTTCCTACGAACTTTAAAGCTTTATAACCATTATTATAAACATCGTACGAAAAATCTGGGTAGCACAAAAGTTTCACTCTTGGGGGTGAACTATTCATTTACGGGGTTAACTTACATAACTTTTGGAAATTACACTTTGGTCCCTGAACTTTCCCAAAGTTTATACTTTGGCCATAAAACTTTCAAAATTTTTATTTTGGTCACTGAACTTCAATTCCCATTTCAATTTTCCTCAGATCTTTACAAACTTTGAAAGTACCCAATTCAACTCACTATCTATCACATGATACTTTTAATCCTTAAAAATTTACTTTCATAAAGACTTAGACTGAAATTTCTTAACTCAGTCTATTATTCCGATAATTATTGAAAATCTTCATAACATAAGGTTTCTCGTAGAAGTCCTTTATTTGAAATCCATACGAATATTTTCTACTTTTACTGAGTCCAAAATATCGATCAGAAACACTTTTATGGAACCTTCCCAAAGGTCACCTATCTTTGTATTTCCTTGGCTTGAGCATGCTTAACAATTTCATTCGATCCAAATTCGGTACCTTTTTCTGCATCTTAATTCTTAAAACCGATATCAAGGTACTTATTTCGATTTGATTCACTCTTCTACTGAATAGAATTACTTGTTGGGGAAATTTACACTTTAGTCCCCAAACTTTTCCAAGGTTTATACTTTAACCCCATAAACTTTCAAAATTTACAATTTAGTCACTAGCCAAAATTTGGGATATTACATGTTAGACATGGTGATAATGTCTCATACCAACAACGGAAAACAGATGACCTTAAAGGAGTGGAGTTATGTTCTTCAAGAGTCTGGATTTACCCGATTCAATGTAAAACCCATCCATGCAATTCAATCTGTCATTGATCCTTAATAACTACTACTCTTTACGAACATAAATCATAAAATGAACATGTACTTTATTAAAAAAAATCACAGCTCTCCGCAACAATTCATCTACTACTACAATAAATCCCGTTGTATGAAGGAAGCTTAGTTTGCTCTTTATTGTCTTGCACTTCCGTTTGTTGCCCCTAGTTTGTTCTTTATTGGTTATTTGCTTATCTTGTCGATTTATCTCTAGTTAAGACTTTAAAACTAGTTCTTGATAGGTGTTTATAGTCACCCCAGATATGTCGTTTGAGTTATGTAAAGGCAATTTTTAATGTATTGTCGTTTGAGTTGTGTAGAGCCAGTTATCAACATATTATATTTCAGACGGTAGTATTTGTTTTTATCATGTATTTTTTGATTGGTTTTTTAAAATATATCCTTGCATGATCACATCTTATGAAACTAATGAAATTATTCTTAAAAAAGTTCAATGGACTTATTATTTACTTATTTGAGATATATGATAAACTAAGTTATTATTTTTTTTGATAAATAAAAATAGAGAAATATTTAAATTCTCAATGCATATGTCAGAATTTGAACCACACAATGTGAAAGTGGATAAGCATATCAGGGACAAAAAACCTCTGTCCATTTTCAATGTCCCTTTCTATGTCTCAACGCTAAAAAATAAATTCTAAACCCTAACCCTAAATTCTAAATCCTAAACCCTAAAAACAACAATACCCTAAATTTTCTAAAGTTTAATTCTAAATTTTAACCTTAACCCTAAACCTAAGTTTTTAGTGCGAGAACATAAATATGGTCACCGAAAAGGAACAAATAATTTCTATTTGCACATTTGACCATTTTACCAATTAAAAGATCTCAACTGAATTGTTATTAAATAGAGGTATTATATTCTCATATCGGGATTCGAACCTATACAAGATGGAGTGATATACTTTGAATTGTTATCGGTGTTAATAGTAGTGATTAAATTATAATAGACTTAATATTAAGGCAATCTTTTAAAACCGATGACATAAATTAAATAGACCCAAAATAAAAGAGACTTGCAGTGTTGTTTACCTATCATAATTTAGTCCCAATTTTAAAAGATTAACCTTCAACATTTTAAAATAACACCAATTTAATCATTCTTTTAACCCATTTTCACCACTATTCCCTTCACTATCATCTTCCACCACCGCACTGGTCACCGTTCCTTCACCGCCGTGGTCAATCGTTACGTCTAGAAACTGGAAAAAAGTGATTAGGTGAAGCCACCTGGACCTATTAACAGGCTGGGACCCGAGACATTGAAAATATGACTGTCAATAATGTGGAGGCTGGCCCTTTGGAGCATTGTATTAAATTGCAGTTACAGATATAATGTCACAGTTGCAGATGTTATGAATTTTACGTAACGCATAACAGTTGTAATTTATTTACAAATAATTTTAATTTTTTAAAATTGCAAATATAATATAATGTCGCGATGACCTTTAATCATTACAATATGTTGCGACCGTATTTAATACTATGCTTTGAAGATTGGAACAGATAATAACTGACAAGCGTCGAGAACTGTCAAAATAATTATTCCTTAATCTCAAATAAAATAAATAAATAATGTAGTAATAGAGAAGAAGGGTCGATCCACAGGGACTAAGGAGCTCCTGATGTAGAGAGGTTTTGATTCTGACTTTATTGAGAAAATTAAGAAAAATGGGGGGGGTTATAACGAGAGTTTAGTTTAAATAAAACTAAGAAATAAAAATTTAAATCTACGGATGAAAGTAAATTTAAGAAAATATTTAGTTTAAGTAACAGCCTCAAGCTTCGCTTTGACTCATTTCCAATCGATCATCGAATAAGATTTTTACTTCGGATAATTGCCGGTTACATACAAGGCCCAACCCTTGTAACTTGTTTTTCTCTACGGTAACCGATAATCCAAAATCAATTTTTATATTCCATTTTTCTAGTTAGACTAACCACGACTATCACCGTTAGAATAAAATAGTTTTTTAAAACCACAACAATCGCCATTCCTTCCTTAGCGAATCGAATCCGTTTTCAATTTCCCTTAGCGAATATGTCGCTAAGTGTGTTCATAGGAAGTCAAAACCACAACTATCACCATTCCTTCCTCCCAACTATAAATCCCAACAACAATCAAGTCAACGTGCACTTTTGAAATGAAAGCGGAAAGATTTTAATAGGAAAAGCCGATTGCAAATCCAAGTATGCAGAAAATTGAGAAATATATATGAAGTTATAAAGTGCTTTTCAATTCTCACGGTCGGAATTGAGTTGTTGCTAAAGCCTTCGGCTAAAACTTAAAAAAAAACTTTATAAAAGTAAAAACCCCAAGAACAAAATAAAACTAAGTACAAGATGAGAGATGATGTTCTAGCTTACCCCAATTGGGTATTTATAGTATTCTAAAACCCTAAAAATAACTCTAAAAGATAAAAGATAAATCCTAAAAAAATTTGAATTAAATACAAAAGATAATCCCAATTTTAAATTTTAAATCCGTCTGATAAGCTATCAAAATGCGGCTGATAAGCTATCGCCACTGCTGACGTCATCTTCTAGAAGCGCTGACGTGGCGTCCAGTCAGATTTTTCATGCCCACTAGCCCAGCCTTGACTCCAGATAAAATTTGCAGAATTATGCCTCTTTTCATTGTGTTTTCCAGAATTAAAGGTCTACACGAAAAACACATAATAAAGCCCAGATCAGTATCATATTCGATTCTTTAGAGGCATAATTAAAGATGAAAAAGTGATCATTTAAACTACTCATCAAATTCCCCCTCACTTATTCAATGCTTGTCATCAAGCATTTCTCAATTAATGCACCAAAAATTTCAAGTTGCCATCTCAATTCCACAAAATTCCCAAGACTTCCAAGCAAATCAAAATCATAGCAATTGTTAAAACTCAAGAGCAATCAAGCTAAAGGCACAATTAATAGCAAGTAATAGTAAAGCATGGCATTCCGATTATTCATTAATCTCAAAGAAGCAAGACTTAGTACCTCACATTGGTTCACTCATTCCGCTCAAGTATTTCGGGTAAAAAGAATCGCTCAAGCCTAACTAATCAAAGCATTACCATAAGCTTGTAACTAAATCTAATATCCACTACTAAGTATGAACATGATGCAATAATCAAGAGGTCTTTAAAAGGGTTGTAATGTGGATAAGGTTCGGGTAGGATAAAGGCCAAAGATCGGGTTTAAAAATTCAAGACAAAGAGAAAATCATTCCAAATAATTACTCAAAGGGAAGTAAAAACGAAAGAAAGGAAAACAAAAAATCAAACAATCAAAGTTTATTCATTCTCTCTTTCTTTGTTTTTCTTTCGAACTTCTCTTTCTCTTTTCTCTCTCTCATTTTTTACTGCTGCAATTTGAACCAAACTGTGTTTTTTCTGTTTTTTTACTGTTCAAACAGTTATTCGAGCTGTTCTGCACTGTTCGAACCAAACTGCACTGTATTTTTCTACACTGTTCGAAACTGCACTGTGTTTTTTTCTACACTGTTTGAAACTGCACTGTGTTTTTTTTTTCAAATCTCTTTTTTTTTCGCTTCGGAATAACCTTAACTTTGTCATGAAAAATGGTGACAAAAAGAGGGAAAACAACAAAATCGGTTCGGGTTAAAAATGTGGTAAATCAAAGAAAAAGATAAGGCTCAAAATTGGTTATCTAAGGGGTAAATGAACAAAGGGTGGGCCATTTTTTGGGGAGAGAAAGGGGTTAAAACCAAATGCATCTATCACACTAAAGCATCACATTCAATCGTGTAGTCTCGACAAGCATTATGCTACAAGTTCTAGAATGCAAAGAATTAGTCGGCACACTCAAAATTAACAAAGAGCAAGAATGAAAATGTATGCTCATTAGGCTCAAAACTCACATGAAAGGTTAATTGCACTAAGTCATGCTATCAATTTAACCAACAAATGCATGAAATGTCAAAAATTTTAAAGAAAAACTAATCATGCGAATTGCCATCATGCTTTCTAAATTCCAACAAAAGTGAGATTAAAATTCACAAGAAAAACAAAGAAACAATGTGAAAAATGAGATATGCAACCATCAAGTTCAATACATTAATTCAAGAAAAACTCAATTCCAACCAATTGAATAAGCAAAGTAAAATTTGATACAACTTTCACCCCTCACTTAAATCATAATGTCCCAATTATGGAAATAAAGCAAAAGAGAGGGAATGGAAATACTCCCCGTGCTAATGATGGACGTGGCCGGGTGAAGGCTCGGGTTTGACCAGAGGGCTGCCATTGTCCACTTACGGCGAGGAGGAGGAGGTTGATGGGGAAGTTGCAGCGAATCAGAGCTGATGGAAAGGGGCACGAACTCCGGCGCAATCCACCGCTGTCCGGTAAGGTTGACCGGAGGTGCTTGAGGGAGCCGTCGCGCTTGGACTCGGGTGCGCACCATGGGTTCAAGGTCGAAGGAGTTTGGCTGAGGTTTGGTGATGGCCGAAGGGAAAGGGTGCAGCTGGGTGTTTTTAGAGGAAATAAAAGTGTAGGGTTTTGTAGGTTATCACGTGGGAGAAAGGGGAATTTAGTCAAATGGTATGGGATGTGATAGGTTAGTCAAATGGTGTGGGGGTGCATGGGAGGTTTAAAATTTAAAAGAAGATAAGGATTTTTTGGATTGGCTTGAAATTGGTGAGGTATAAGGGTTTGCTGATTGGTTCTTGAAATTGGTATGGTTTGGCTAAAGTGCACATAATGGTAAGGGAAATGCTATTGTGCACCCATGGTCTTCCTCCCACTAAAGCTTGCGTATTATATTCCAAAATATTTTAGAGTACTTGGAAATAAAATAAAATAAAATAAATTTGAGAATTAAATAAAATAAAGTAAATTATTAAAAGGGAAAATAAAAATTTAAAAATAAAATAAAATTTGTAGAATTTTACCTCTTTTCAGTGTGTTTTCCAGAATTAAAGGTCTGCATAAAAAACACATAATAAAGCCCAGATCAGTATTATATTCGAATTTTTAGAGGTATAATTAAAGATGAAAAAGTGATTATTTAAACTACTCATCAATAACACTGTTGATTCCCAAAGTTTCACGTCAAAAAATATAGCAAGGGAATCTACTTATGCACTTCAGTTTGATAATAATATTATGAATCTAGATACAGTCGAGAAGCGTGTTATGTCAGTTTGGCATTGTTTTTGAAAAATGAGTTCTGTAAGAATGATCTTAAAAAGTTTTGGGGACTAAATTCATAGAACATCAAAGTTTTGGAGACTAAAATTATTATTATTTCATGTCATGTTTTAATTTTAACGGTTGACTGACATGTTTGTCACAAAATTTAATTGATTGACTAAATTGTTACTTTTAAAAGAAAAGCGATATGTTTGTCACCAAACTTGTAATTAAGTGATTTATGGTGTATTTTACCCCTAAATTAAATACAAATAGTTACAGATTCAATACTTTTTTTCAAGCATATTTGGTCGGTTGGTCAAGTTACTCATATTTGTTCCTCATATTCCCCTAGGTTATGAGTTCTAAACCCATTAAGAGCACCCACTTCCTTCCCCTAGAGTCTTGTTCTCCTTTTTTCTAGGTAGGATTAAAATTAAAATTTGTCAAAAAAAATTAACATCTCGAATTGTAGATTTTGCTATCTAATAGTAGTTAGACAGCCATTTACTAATAATATTTTATTTTTAATTTTTTTTTTGCTTGACAAAGAGGTTTTCTTATTATATGAAGATAACCTTAATCGTATGTCTCATTAAGAACCTCCCTAAACTTAGGTAAGAGGAAAATAATATATACAATCAAGGGGTTTACAAGGACAAGAACCACTCAAAACTGCTCACCTTCGTGGTTATTATCAATACAAACTCCCACCTTTCTATCACCTTAATAAGATTCATACATAAAAACTAAAGCAGGACAACAAAACTCAACAACAAACCAGACGCCATTCCCCACAAAAACAACAAGACACCAAAACATGAGTCTAAAACTAACAAAGATCGATATCCTTAGCATAGCTTATGTTGCAGCCAAGATATCCCTCAAAACTTGATAGCATCATTCAAAGTAAAGCTAATGGCTTTCTCTGCAGTCATGGAATCCTTTTATTTCTTCGCATTATTTTGCATTTTATTGTTACATTTTACCTTTTTTTTTTTCAAATTCATTTCTTAACAAAATTGAGATATAAAGAACTAATATCTGTCTTTGCTTTTATATCTGCAGTCTGCTACGACTATTGCAGCAAGAGAAGTCCCAGGTGGACAATGGACTGATGAAACGAAGGAGCAGCCTGTGGCCGAAGCAATTAAACCTTCAGAACATGATTCTTTTGTTAAAGATTTCGACCCAAATCGTCCTCAGTTCCCAATTTACTTAAGGTACATGCACAAAGAATAAACAATCTCAAAAAGCTGCAGAAACTACTAAATCTTTTGTCAAGGACTTCGACCCAAACGGTCCTAAATTACAGTTTACTTGAGTTTTTTTTTTGTTGAAAGATAAACAGTTTACTTGAGGTACATGCATAAAGACGGACAATCTCAGGAAGCTGCAGAAACCGATACCCAAACCGTCCTCAATTCCTAATTTACTTCATGTACATGCACAAAATAGACAATCTCAAGAAGCTGCAAAAACTGATAAATCATTTGTCAAGGACTTCAATCCAAACCGTCCTCAATTCCCGATTTACTTCAGCTACATGCACAAAGACGATCAATCTCAAGAGGCTGCAGAAACTGATAAATCTTTTGTCAAGGACTTCGACCCAAATCATCCTCAATTCCCAATTTACTTAACATACATGCACAAAGACGGTCAATCTCAAGAAGCTGATCAATCTTTTGGCAAAGACTTCGACCCAAACCTTCCTCAATTCCCAATTTATTTCACGTACTTGCACAAAGACGACCAATCTCAAGAAGTTGCAAAAATTGATAAATCATTTGTCAAGGACTTCAATTCAAACCGCCTTAATTCCCAATTTACTTAAAGTTCATGCACAAAGACGGTCAATCTCAACAAACTGTAGAAACTGATAAATCATTTGTCAAGGACTTCGACCCAAATCGTCCTCAATTCCCACTTTACTTCACGTACATGCACAAAGACGGTCAATCTCAAGAAGCTGCAGAAACTGATAAATCTTTTGTCAAGGACTTCAACCCAAATCATTCTCAATTCCCAATTTACTTCAAGTACATGCACAAAAACGGTCAATCTGAAAAAGCTGTAGAAACTGATAAATGTTTTGTCAAGAACTTTGACCCAAAGCCGCTTGAAGTTGAAAAAATTTCTGCTAAGGTAGCTGACATGTAGATTCAGCGAAAAGAAGATGCCGAGAAAAACATTAAGCTTTCATTGATGGAAATGACCATTTCTTTGGTGAGAATGGCATCTGTATTATGATCATCTAAGTTTGTAATATTTATGTTGTGTGCTTCCACCCCCGTTTAATAAATAACTATCCTTTGTCCTAATATGATTGCTTCTTGCCAAATTCATTTCAACTTGTTTAACGATTTGGTTCTAATCAGTTCCAACCTCTTTTTTTCAACTAGAGTTTTTTTAGTACAAGAAAAATACGCTGCTTCAGATAACAAAACACAAAATGCACACTTCAGATCCAAATTTTTAGCGAGGTTTTTTCAACTAGAGTTTTTTTTTAATTGTAAGTATTTTTAAGGCATAATGATAAATCTATCCTTTAATGTTTACTTTTATCATTTTGTCTCTTAACACTCCACCAAAACACGCAGCAATTTGGACATTCGGATAATCAATTTGGATAATAATCAGACACAAGCATACTACTTCAGCAAAACAAATTGAATTAATCTCAACTGCAATTTGATATATATAATATTTGCATTAGATTCAAAACAAAATGTCAAGGTTGTTTTGTGGTTAGAAGTTGACCTAAGATTCTAAAGATTTTATGTTCAAATCCCATTGGGACAAATTTTTCCACATTTTCTTCTAGCAAAATGACATCGTTTTGGTGCAACAAACATGTCATCACGTTGTTGTTCATGTCATCGCCTCGTTAAGAAATTAACTGCGGAGTGATATAAATGAGTCGGCAACTAAAATTTAGTGTTAAAATTAAACAAATTAAAAATCCGGTAGATAGATAGATAGATAGATAGGTAGGTAGGTAGGTAGGTAGGTAGATAGATAGATAGTGGATTCGAGGCATAAACTTTGATCTCCCTCATAGTGCCGTTGTTGCTGCGAAATTCGACGGCATTGAAAATGTAGGAGGCGACATGTTCAAGTATGTTCCAAATGCTGACACTGTTTTTCTTACGGTTAGTTACTAATTTGGTTCCTTCGTTTCAGCAACAGATATATATCTTATATATGTATGTGTTTGCGAATTGCGGTCGGTTTGCTTGATTGGGGCGATGAGGAATGCATACAAATCCTAAAGAAATGCCGAGAGGCGATTTCGGAAGACAAAGGGAAGGCTATAATTGTTGAAGCAACAAGATAAAGATGACGAGCTAGAATCCGCAAGGTTGATGTTAGACATGGTGATAATGTCTCATACTAACAATGGAAAACAGAGGACCTTAAAGGAGTGGAGTTATGTTCTTCAAGAGTCTGGATTTTCCCGATTCAATGTAAAACGCATACGTGCAGTTCAATATGTCATTAAAGCTTATACTTAATAACTACGGCTCTTTACGAATATGGACCATGAAATAGGAGAAATTATATCATTGGTCATTCTCGACACGTCATCCATGGAATCAACCAATAAAAACTACCCATCTCATTATTTTTTTCATGTCATATTTTTACCAAGTGAATCTTCACTCATATTTACTGTAAATTAATTTTAACAACAATTTTTACTTCACTTGGTAAAAATATGACAGGAAAAAATAATGAGATGAGTGATTTTTATTAGTTGATCCTATAGATAATGTGGCGAAAATGACCATGATATAATTTCTCCTTCTATAGGGACGAAAATGGCCAAACTACTACTCCATAAAAACAGGGACGAAACTACTACACAACGCCTCGAATCCGAGACCTACTTAAGCGATACCAAGCTGCTTACTACTTGGACCAACCCCTGTTGGTTAGATATTTTTATTATTTATATAAGACAAAAAGCCTATAGAAGGAGAAATTATATCATGTGTCATTCCCGCCACATCATCCATGAGACCAACCAATCAAATGCATCTATTTCATTAATTTTTTCATCTCATCTTTTTACTAAGTGAATCTTCACTTGATAAAAACTATTTTTAAATTTAATTTACAGTAAATATTAGTGAAGATTCACTTGGTAAAAAAATAAGAAGAAAAAATTAATGAAATGAATGCATTTGATTGGCTGGTCTCATAAATGACAGTGGCGGAAATGACCCATTATATAATTTATCCAAAGGAAAAATACCAAAAAAAAAGCAACTATAAATGCAAAACTAACTACCCCTCCCCCCCCCGATTTGGTTGGGATTTTATTTTTGATTTGACAAGAAAATAATATTTGTCGAGGAAAAAAAAGATTTGACAGCAAAATGGCAAGTGGGACTAGGCATGAAATTCTTGTTTATAATGTGCAATTATAAACGGGAGGAAAATGAGAATTTATATTATAGGTCATTTTTACTATATTATTGATGGAACTAACTAATAAAATGTATTTATTTTATTAATATTTTTGTTTTATTTATTTATTAAATGAATCTTCACTTATATTTTTTATTTCATTAATTAGGGTCTATTTAATTTTTTTGAAATTTTAATTGGCTTAATGAGAATTTTAAAAATTTTGTGGTGGATTTCTATCTATAAAATCATACTTGTTGATATATTTTTTTAAATTATCCAAAAATTTGGAAGTTTGATATGAATTTTTAAAAATCTTAAGAGGTCAAATTAAAAATTTTAAGAGTCTAAATACTAATTTTCCAAAATTTAGTGGGGGCTATGCCCCAGTAGTCCTCACTTGCTTGTTTGCTGCTTGTTTGTAAAGTTTATAAATCTTATTAAAGGGTTAAAAAAAATAATTATCTACATAAAATCACACCAGATACAAAAAAAAATTTTATTCTAAAAGGTTTTCTCTATTATTTACTATTTTACATATTCACCTCTTTACATTACATATTCACCTCTTTACATATTCCAACCATAGTATTGACATGGTTATGAAAGAGGCTATTTAAGTGCGGACTAGCATAAAATATAGATAGACTTAAAACATATCTTGTATTGTTAATATATAAAACTTTTGATTAATAAGTAACGGATAGTTGATAGTTTTTTTTTAACAATTTTTATTTAGAGGAGGGGAAATGGGTATTTATTTTTAATGGGTTTTGAACTCATAATCTAAGGGAGATGAATGTGTCAACTGAGAACTTTAACCACTTGCTCTAAAGATTGTTAACGGATAATTAATAGTAGATTATATTAACTGATAACTTATATATTGTGGATTCTATTGACTATTTTTTTTTCTCGAGAACAATAACATTGTTTATTAATAATAAAGGCGGTTGAAGCCTTATAAAGATAAAGTTATGAGACCACCACAACCTGCATACAACTTAAAAAACAAACTCCTACATAACACTTGTTGCTTTATTAACTAATAACTTATTAATGTTTGCAGTAGATTTGACTGATAAGTCCTCTAAAAGTAGTTGAGTTCTTTAATTTTGACTCAAAATTATATTCACGAAACATGACCATAGTAAATTACTCTTTGAATAAGTTTCTACAAATGTAGGATTCGATCCAAATTGCATAAATAAATTTACCACTCTTGTAATCACTCATTTTTGTCCGGGTTTTAGTATTTTAAGTATTGTTGTAATAGTAATATTATTAACATAAAATTAATAAAAAATTAAAAAAATAATAATAATTAAAAAAAATGCGTGGAGCAACATGCTCCACGTCACCCAAATGCCCCCCACCCCTTTGTGAATTTGCCTATAAATAGGCAAGGGAATTGAAGGGAAATTGAAGCAGCAAGCAATTGGATCGGTGGGATGGCCAAATAAGAGAGCAGTGCTCTCGGCTACCCCAGGGCCAAGGGGTAGTCCCCTCGGTCCTAACAGGTTCGATCAGAATCTTATTTTGGGTCCGGTCTAGTTAATTTTTTTGGAGAGGTCGTGGTAGATCTCGGTGGGGTTCAGTCGGGGTTCGTCATTCGAACTCCTAGTTAGGTATATTTTCTTTCCTTTTTATTTATGTTGTAATTTTTATGATTTAATGAAGTAGTAATTAATTTAAAATTGTGTTTTTAATTTGTATGTTTATCTATGTTTTAGATTAGTATGTTTTAAATTTATGTTTTATATTATTATTTTATTTATTTTAGATTTGTTTTTGTTTATGTGTTAAATTAATGGTTATGTATGTATGTATGTATGTATGTATGTATGTTTTAGATTAGTATTTTATTTATGTTAGATTTGTTTTTATTTATGTGATTATGTATGTATGTTTTATATTAGTATTTTATTTATGTTATGTTAGTCTTTTATTATGTTAGTATTTATTTATATTTTTATCGTAATATATTTGTTTATATTTGCCTTATTTTAAAATTGCATTTCGGATATAAATTGTCAATGCGGTGCCCTTTTATTCGAGCGTAAACGGGGCCAGTATCAGGCGTAGTGATAGTGGTTGGACATTTACTCTCGAATAACGGGGCATTTAAAATCTACTCGCACTTATAATCAAATTTTAATTTAATCGTCACTTTAATCCGGAAAGTTTAATATTAATAAAGCGGTAATTATTAAAGTACCAATTTTGGGCGGTGTGGGGGTGCTAATCCTTCCCCATCCGTAACCGACTCCCGAACCCATCAATTTGAAATCTCTGGTTTTTACGGTGTCCGGCCTACCTAAGTGGCCGGTGGCGACTCCATTTTTAAATAAAATGCGGGTTTTCTAAAACTCCACGCGGAATTCAATATTTTCAAAACAAAAAAAAACACATCATTTTTAGCGAGAAAAAAAACATCGCTACAGATGGCGACTCCGCTGGGGATATTTTTGTTTTTTCAAAAAATAAGAGAGTCGAGCTTTTTTTTTAAATAATTATCGCTTTACTAATATTGGAAATTCCGGATTAAAGTGACTATTAAAGTAACATTCGGTTATAATTGCGTGTTTATTTTAATGCATTTAAAATATGGCATATAAACTCGTTTTTTTTAAGTGGGGGGAAAACGCTAATGCTTTCGTGGAGATATCATTCTCCCGTGTAGGCCTAGCAAGTACCTTCGGGGCTCGAGTACCTTATGCTTTCGTAAGGATATCGTTCCTTCGTGCAGGCATAAGCGAATGGGTCCCCCTGAATTGAACTCGGTTGAAAGGAGCCTATAATGGGTGATGACCGGGGGCCTTGCTACTCTTAGTAGAGGACAGCGAGGACAATTCGGGTACCTCTTAGCACCAAAACTGCATATAGTGAGCCGTAGGAGCCAACCCTTTAGAGCCATGTGAAACTCTGTCCGATTAGTGGTCACCCTATTTAGGCTCTGGTGCCTTGTTTCTTGTTTATGTATAGTTTTTATTACGCTATTTTTGTTATATTTATCATTTGTTTTATTTAATCATTTTATTGGGTACTAACTCGTTTTATTTTATTCTCATCGCACTGAGTTCACCTGTATCATTGCACAACATCATCACAATCTTAATTTTGCATTGCATCGATTTAGGACACATTTTGCATGCATTCATTTTCAGAATAATAAAACTAATCCTCGGGTTGCCCCATTAAATACAACAAAGATGGTCGATCTAGCACCTTACAAAGCCTCTTACAAAAGTTTGATCTTGGGGCATGTCCAAAAGCACCCCCACATCTTTTACAAATAGTGTGCCTCTAACAAGGTCCCAGTCCGGGGGCATTCTTTGCCAAGGTCCAGCCTTCACGAGTCAAACTCTTGCATCTTTGACCACGGTCTGCAAAATTGTACCCAATCCAAAAATAATAATAATGAGCTGCCATGAACCAACACACAATTTATAAACCCAACCTAGGGGGCAACAAATTCAGCGCTCAAAGTGTCAAATTCAAGAGCAATTTCAGACGATGGCATAGGAATTAATAAAATGTTGGGGCATGCACCCAGATGACTGATCGAACCCAAGTTGAGGTTAGGGCACCGTCACATACAAAAAAACCAAGATCCTGACGGGACCAGTGAGGAGTCAGGGGCATCCCTTTGAGGATCGAAAAAAATCATATCATATTCATGCATTTAGTTGCATTCATCTTGCATTTTGCATACGTCACACATCTATGTTCAGTGCATACACTAAAATCACCTTGCATTTAGAATAGACACATACATTTAGGCATAAAATTCATGCATTTTTGCTTACAAAAAGGTTCAAAAAGAGACCGAACATCCTCAGCCGTGGGGGCAACAACATGACAGCCAACTTTAGTCTTGAAGGAGTCCAAACACAAAGAGGATGCTGAAATATCAATAAAAGGTAACAGTGACAAATTTTGTGAACATTTAGTGATTAATGTTTTTATTTTTAGGTCATACCTCTCCGCCAGTAGAGCAACAGAAGTAGACTTTTCCAGATCTTGCCTTCGTCATTGTTGATAGGCCAACAATTTTCAGATTCTGTTTTACCGCTGATGGTGCAACAATATAGACATCCTGAAGATCTCGTTTCTCCGTTGATGGTGCAACAGATCCGAACCTTTCCCCAAGCAGATCAAATTTATATTCAAGTCTTGTTTCTCTGTTGACGGTGCAACCAGACCTAATTTTCCTCAAGTCTTACTTCTTTGTACAGTTCAAGAAAAAAATAAAAATTACCAAAAAAGCAAAAACAAAAAAAAAGAGAATTGAAAATTTTTGAAAAAAAAGAAGGAAAAAAATAGAAAAATCAAAAAAATCAAAAAAAATCAAAAAATCAAGTCAAAAAAAGCAGAAATCGAAAAATGAAATGAAAAATCAAAAGAAAATGTATCAACTTTCATCGCCCGATCCAGTCCTCCGCTGATGGAGTGGCCGGGTCCAAGCTCCCGTCGCCCTCAGATCCTGCTCTCCGCTGATGGTGTAGCCGGTTCCAGGTCGTTATTGTCCAATCCAGTCCTCCGCTGATGGAGTGACCGGGTCCAAGCTCCCGTCGTCCTCTGATCCTGCTCTCCGCTGATGGTGTAGCCGGTTCCAGGTCGTAATTATCCAGTCCAGTCCTCCGCTGATGAAGTGACCGGGTCCAAGTTCCCGTCGTCCTCTGATCCTGCTATCCGCTGATAGTGTAGCCGGTTCCAGGTCGTCATTGTCCAATCCAATCCTCCGCTGATGGAGTGATCGGGTCCAAGCTCCCGTCATCCTCTGATCCTGCTCTCCGCTGATGGTGTAGCCGGTTTCAGGTCGTAATTGTCCAATCCGGTCCTCCGCTGATGGAGTGGCCGGGTCCAAGCTCCTGTCGCCCTCAAATCCTGCTCTCCGCTGATGGTGTAGCCGATTCCAGGTCATCATTATCTGATCCAGTCCTCCGCTGATGGAGTGGCTAGGTCCCAGTTGCTGCTGTCCTACTTATCCGCTGATGGTGTAGTAGGGTTCCAGTTAATATTTCTGTTTCTCTGTTGATAGATCCAACTTTACTGATTTTCAAGTTTTCTTTATTAATGTTGTAGCTAGAAAACAAATCGAAAAAAGAAGAAAAAATCAAAGAAAAATAAAAAAAAGAAAAAAAGAAAATGAAAAAAGAAAATGAAAAAAAACAAAAACAAAAAATAAAAAATGAAAAAATAAGCTTTCAACCAAATCCTGATCATGCCTCTTCGTCAGAGTCGTAGCTTGATCACAAAAAAGAACAACTATCCGATCCTGCCTCTTCGTCGGTGTCGTAGCTGGATCAAATCTTCAGACCTTGCCTCTTCGTCGGTGTTGTAGCTAAACCAAATTCACTAACTTCTGGTCTTGCCTCTTCGTCGGTGTTGTAGCTAGACCAAATTCACTAACTCTTGATCCTGCCTCTTCGTCGGTGTTGTAGCTGGATTAACATTACTAACTTTAGACCATGCCTCTTCGTCGGTGTTGTAGCTTGGTCAAAATTCACCAACTTTCAAGTTTTATCATTGTTCTAAAAAAAAGAGAAAAAAATGAAAAATGAAAAAAGAAACAAAAAAGAAAAAAGAAAAAATATGAAAAAAGAAACAATAGCAGAGAAAAAGAAACAAAAAAGAGAGAAAAAAAAATTGTCAGTTTTCTGATCTTGCCTCTTCGTCAGAGTTGTAGCTGGATTAGACATTAGAACTTTTACTTATCGGTCTTGCCTCCTCGTCAGTGTTGCAGCTGGATCGAATTTTGTAGACCCTGTCTCTTCGTCGGTGTTGCAGCCGGGTCGAACTCTCTTTAGGTATTAGCTTATTATCAATAATGAAGCAAGTGGGACTCTGTTTGGCTTCCTAACAAACCACCCCCATTTTGAAGGCTTTGCTTCCCCAAGAGTAACAAAGTAGATCTGTCAAGACAAGAAAGAAGACCTACATCAAAAAAGAAGAAGATCTACAAAAGAAAGAAGACGCGTCAAAAGGAGAGAAGTTCAGCCAGATAAGACAAAAATGAGTGCTTTTGATCTTTGCTTTGTTCTCGTTTCACAAGAACAAGCAAAGAGGGGCAACTGTAATCACTCATTTTGTCCGGGTTTTAGTATTTTAAGTATTGTTGTAATAGTAATATTATTAATATAAAATTAATAAAAAAATAAAAAAAATAATAATTAAAAAAAAATGCGTGGAGCAACATGCTCCACGTCACCCAAATGCCCCCCACCCCTTTGTGATTTTGCCTATAAATAGGCAAGGGAATTGAAGGGGAATTGAAGCAACAAGCAATTGGATCGGTGGGGTGGCCAAATAAGAGAGCAGTGCTCTCGGCTACCCCAGGGCCAAGGGGTAGTCCCCTCGGTCCTAACCGGTTCGATCGGAGTTTTATTTTGGGTCCGGTCTAGTTAATTTTTTTGGAGAGGTCGTGGTAGATCTCGGTGGGGTTCAGTCGGGGTTCGTCATTCGAACTCCTAGCTAGGTATATTTTCTTTCCTTTTTATTTATGTTGTAATTTTTATGATTTAATGAAGTAGTAATTAATTTAAAATTGTGTTTTTAATTTGTATGTTTATCTATGTTTTAGATTAGTATGTTTTAAATTTATGTTTTATATTATTATTTTATTTATGTTAGATTTGTTTTTGTTTATGTGTTAAATTAATGGTTATGTATGTATGTTTTAGATTAGTATTTTATTTATGTTAGATTTGTTTTTATTTATGTGATTATGTATGTATGTATGTTTTATATTAGTATTTTATTTATGTTATGTTAGTCTTTTATTATGTTAGTATTTATTTATATTTTTATCGTAATATATTTGTTTATATTTGCCTTATTTTAAGATTGCATTTCGGATATAAATTGTCAATGCGGTGCCCTTTTATTCGAGCGTAAACGGGGCCAGTATCAGGCGTAGTGATAGTGGTTGGACATTTACTCTCGAATAACGGGGCCTTTAAAATCTACTCGCACTTATAATCAAATTTTAATTTAATCGTCACTTTAATCCGGAAAGTTTAATATTAATAAAGCGGTAATTATTAAAGTACCAATTTTGGGCGGTGTGAGAGTGCTAATCCTTCCCCATCCGTAACCGACTCCCGAACCCATCAATTTGAAATCTCGGGTTTTTACGGTGTCCGGCCTACCTAAGTGGTCGGTGGCGACTCCATTTTTAAATAAAATGCGGGTTTTCTAAAACTCCACTCGGAATTCAATATTTTCAAAACAAAAAAATACATCATTTTTAGTGAGAAAAAAAACATCGCTACAACTCTAGGTCAAAAACAACACCAACAAAAACTATAAAAAGATAGACTATAATATAGTGTTATGAATAACATGATAAGCTCTTTATAAAATATAGGGTAAACTACACTAGATGTCACTGAGATATGGCTCCTGACTTGAAAATATCACTGAACTTTAAAAAGCTGCAAATTTAGCACTAAACGTTAGTTTTTGACTCGAAAATGCCACTCCGTCTTTAACTCTTAACGTCCCCATTAAGTCAAAACGACGTCGTTTTGGTGCGGTTGTTTTGAAGCCTAATTTAGCTCAAAACAACGTCGTTTTGCTGCCTAATTTAGCTCAAAACAACATCGTTTTGCTAGAGAAAAAATATTAATACCATGCGCATAGAGGTTTTTGAACCCATGACCTTCATAAAAAAAGACTAAGCCTTATCTACTGAACTAACATGATATTATATAATGTTTTACCACAAATATTATATATCTCAAACTACCTGAGATTAATTCAAATTATTTTAAAAAATAAATAATACTATAAATAATATTAATATATAAAAATATAAAATACATTATTTGTATATACATATACATATATATATCAATATATATAAATAGAAGCGTATTATTTTTATATATTATTGATAAAATAAATATATTACTTTTAAAAAACCCAAAATATTCATAAATTATAAATAATATATAAAAAATCTAAACACTAAATCCTAAACCTTAAACCACAAAGCCCAAACCTCAAACCCTAAACCTTATAATTTGAAGTTTAGGGTATGGGGTTTATGGTTTTTATATATTATTTTTATGAATATTTTTATTTTTTAAAAAAATATTATATTTATATTATAAATAATATATCAAAATATAAAAACAATATATTTTATTGATATTTATGTAAATAATATATTTTATATTATTTATATATTAATATTATTTATAATATTATTTTTTCATAAAATAATTTGGTTGAACCAAATGGATAAGTTTATATAATTTAAATAAAAATATATTATGTTTATATATTATTTACAATATAAATATATTATTCTTAAAAGCCTAAAATATTCATAAAATTAATATATAAAAAACCCTTAAACCCTAATCCTAAACTCTAAAGTTTACAGTTTAAGTTTGAGGGTTAAAAATTTAGGATTTAGGATTTTTTACTATTATTAAAAATATAAATATATTATTTTATGAATATTTTGGGGTTTTTTAAATATAATATATTTATATTATTAATAATATATAAAAAATAAAAATAATATATTTTTAGTTATATATATTGAGATATATATATATATGCAAATAATATTATTTATAGTATTATTTATTTCATAAAATAATTTGAATTAATCTCAAGTAGTTTGAGATATATAATATTTGTGGTAAAACATTATATAATATTATACTGATTCAGTGGTTAAGGCTTAGCGATTGTATTTGAATGTCCTGGGTTTGAGCCCTTCAAGCGCATGGTTTTAATATTTTCCCCAACAAAACGATGTCGTTTTGGGCTAAATTAGGCTTCAAAATAGTCGCACCAAAACAACGTCGTTTCGACTTAACGAGGACGTTAAGAGTTAACGACGGATGTTAAGAGTTAACGACGAAGTGGCATTTTCGAGTCAAAAACTAAAGTTCAGTGTTAGATTTGCAGTTTTTAAAAATTCGGTGGCATTTTTGAGTTAGAGGTCATAGTTCAGTGGCATCTGGTGTAGTTTACCCTAAAATATACTTATTGACGCCTAAAAATAGCAGAAACTAAACAAGGGAGTTGGAGAGAAGGACCACAGTGATTGGTGGTGGTTTCAGGCGGTTCACCTTGATTGACTTGAGGCAGCGAGTCGCAAACAGTAAGGTGATCGAAATAAGGGAAGAAAGAATAAAGGGAGGGGTACTGCTCTCTCAACTCGGCCTGCCTCTTTTCTTCAGTTGCTTGGGTATTTATAACCCTAAAACGGTTGGTGATTAAATGATGGCAAACCTAATGACAATCTATAGACAAATTAGCAGAGATAGACCTAACTTTCAAGTATCAAGCTTTGCATGTCAATCAGTGAATGAAGTACTATAACATTTGACAGTATCTGTTTTCAAAATTGTGTAGGCCTCCGACTTTATCATCTCCAATATTAGAAGACTTTGATAGCCACATTCGAAACTACCTAGCATGGAAGTGTTGGTGGTTATCTCCTGATGCAGAGATACCAGATATAACAAGAATCATCGTTATTTTAAAGGGAAAAAAATTCATGATAGAACCCACTAAAGAAAGCAATGAATCACAATATTAGTTCAAGTTTAGTGTAGTAGGAAACAAGATATTACAATCAAATGAGTTGTTTATCCATCACATCATCAAACCTTTTATTAAAATCATCAATATTATTGCATATGTCTACACCAAAATGACTATGTCGCTTTGATTGTTAACTCCAGGGACGACGGATGCAAAATATTATATTAAGGGGTGAATCTATAAAATTCTAGTAGAGCGAATTTATAAAATTTTAAAAGTCGAAAATAGATTTTTTAATAGAAAATTTTTAAAAAATTATAAAATAATATATAAAATTTCAAGAGGCGGCTGTCTCTTCCTGCCCCTTCCGTCCATTAGTGTTGACAGCATATTCAAAACACTAATAACACGTTTTGAAACACAAAATCTGGATTAAGATTTCAGGTGTTTGGTTTTTCTTCTTTTTATTTGTCTATCTTGTATTGTGAATCATGTGATTATAACACTACCTCAGACCATGATGGTACTGAAATACTAAAAAAATTTGGGTATTTGAACTTTATTTATTATTATATATATTTATTTATTTATTTATTTACTTATTAAGAGAAATGTAGTATATATATATAATGTAATTGTAAGATACATAAACTAATGTGTCGCATGAGTTTTACATGTCTAATTATCAACAATCTTATCACAAAGATAATGGATGCGAGCACTATACACCTGCTTCATACATCATGGCACGAAACAATTTTATATGCAGTAAAGGTGTTCAAACGGTTAATTCGAACACTGATTGAACTGAATTGTTTTAAATTAAATTAATCAAAAACAAATTTTTTTAATCATTAATCAACCCAACTTTTTTAAATTATTAATCAAACCGAATAAAATTTAGTTAATCCGATTGGTTTTTGAATTAACTGGACAAATATTTACGATTTACTTTTTTACTTAGATTAATTTGAATATCTTTTTGGTTAAAATTTGGTTAGGACCTTGAAATTTTAATGAGTCTCGTGAACTTAATTGAATTTTGATATTTTAAAAAGTATGGGCTTAAAATATGTAAGTAATATATATAATATATTTAAATATTTAATATTTTCAGTTAATTTAATTAACTGACCGATTTAATATTGAATTAACTGGTAATTAAACATTAAAAAATTTCTTAATCATTAATTGGCTGAAAATTTAATTATCAAGCCTATTAAACGAACTAAATTTCAGATAAGCAGATTAATTTAATTTTAACCAAATAATGAGCGCGCTTAATGACGTGGGACGGAACTAAACAAAGACTTGTGAGGTTGTGACCCCATATATATTTTTAAAAAATCAATAATAAAAAACATTTTAACTTTTTTAAAATATATAATTTTAAAATTTTTAAATGATTCTCCCAAGAAATAGTGTTGAATTTCGTGTTAAAGTTTACGTGAATGTTTCAATTCAGAGGGGAAAACATGCAGGACAAATATCCACCATTTCCCATTTGTTTAATGAACTTTTCAGCATGGTGTTGGATTTGATCAGATATGAATCCATTAATAAATCAGTTGATTATGACAATCATATTGAATTCATGCACACAACATTCATTGTCGGCAATTATGTTTCAACACAATGCTCTAAAATTTTCGATTTCAGAGCTTAGTAGATTACGAACAGAAATCTTTCATCTTTTTGTGTCTTAATTTATACTTCACATTACAAAAATTAAATTAAGGATTTTAGGTTAGAGTTTAAAAACAAAATTTAGAATGTATGATGTAGAGTTTAGTTTTAGGGTTTAACATTTAAACATTAGGGTTAAAGTTTAATTTTTTAGTATTGAGATACGAATAGAGATATTAAAAATAGACAAATAATTTTTATTCAGTAGATTTATCAAATTTTATTTTGTTTTAAGCTATAATTATAATTAATATATTAATATACTTACGATCAAAGTTGGCTCAAACACTTTCGAGGCTTTGAGCAAAAACATAAAATTGGGTCCTTATAGAATGAAAGTATGTTTTATTACTTTGAATAATTAATTTTATATTTCATTAATAAATTATAAAAAGATTATTAAAATTTATGAAACAAGTTATTTTTTTTGTTTTGTTAAGAAAACATTATAAATATAATTAAAAAATAATAAAAACCCACTAATTTGTTAATTATCACTTGAAAATTTTGTAAAGTTATGAAAGTAGAAGGTAAAAATTGTAAGCGGTCGTTCATGTTGCTTCCCTTGTTAGACGTTACTGCTCACGATAAAATTAATCATACAACGTTTAATTACTTATACCGAATTAATAATTGAAATATCGATGTATAAATAATCCGTACAAATACAAATCAAATGGCAGTCAATTAATTAATTTAATGGATCTTCGGGGTAGGGTGTTAGATTTGATAAGGTATAAATTAATGAATAAATCAGTTGATTATGACAGGGACATTGATTTGGTAACATCAAATTAAGTATAATGATCCAAGATTTGGTTGGGATTTTATTTTAGATTTGGCACCAAAATGGCAAGTGGGACTAGCCATGCAATTCTTGTTTATAATGCCTTCTTTCACATTAAATAAAGTATTTTAAAATTATTTACTCTATTGAACTCAACAAGTAATTTCAGTAAAAAATATAATATTTATTTTAAGAGATTTGGGTTTTAGCATTTATGTATGCAAGATATGTACGTCGTGTCAAGGTATGTATGCTTTAGGTGTTCCGTAGCTTTTGTAATGTAGGGGCTTTGAGATTATTGTTACGGCGTTTTTGTACTGCCATTATAGTGAATAAAAATGATATGTCTCTTTTCGGTGCCTTTTTCTATGCTCTAATATTAAAAAATTATATTTTAAGTCATAACCTTAAATTTTAAATCGTAAACCATAAATCCTAAACTCTGAAAATACACTCTATCCCTAATTCCATAAGCCTTAATGTAACACCTAAAAAATGGCTTAGTCGAAATTCAATTTTCGATGATTGAAAATTTAATTCCGACGATTTAAATGAAGGAAATAAAATGAGTAAAGTAGATTATTAATTTGATAAATTGCAATGTTTCAAGTCTAATTTGAAGTTCAAAGAATCAGGATTAAATTGTAAGGTTACGAAATGAGAAGCCAAGGGCTATATTGTAAAGATGTGAAGTTTTGAGTCATAAGTGTAAGATGTGAGAGAATGCAATGGCTAAGTGTGTAACTAAACCACTTAATAACTAAAGGTAAGAACTTAAAATAGGTGAGTGACTACATTGTAAGAAAGTAAAGTTAAGAGGCTAGTGTGTAAATAAAGTAAAAGATCAAGGACTTGTGGTTAATTAAACCACAAGGTTTCTTCAAGAAAGGTAATTGAAGAACTAACTAGGTAATTAAACCATGTGGTGGCTAAAATGAATTGACGAAGAGTTTAAGTAGGAATGAAAAGAAGAATAATTGACTAAATTGAAAAGAAATAAAGCTTTGAGTTTAAAGTGCTAGTGGTGGATAATTAAATGGTTAAAGTGGTAAAATGACCTTAAATGATGACTCAACACACATGTGCCCTCATATCCAAATTCTTCTTATTTCTAATTAAAGGATATATGTGAAGGATAGCTAATTTAGCTATCTTACCTTCGATGGAAGGAAAGATAGTAATAATAATAAAAAAGAAATGAAAAGATGATAAACACCACGGCTAAGGAACCATGTGTTATTAACCATGGCTTATTGAATTTTCTTACGCCACGTGGAAATTCATGAAAGAATGCATGGATTGTTTCTCCATGCTATGTGGAGAGCTATAAAAATGCATGGTCTGTCATGCCACGTAGAAGGACACATGGTACCCCAAAGCTAAGGACACATGGCTTAGTGAAATAAAAAGAAAGAAAAGAGAATGGAAACCTTATACGTCATCATGCTCAAGCAATCCCCCAAACATCGAATTGTAGAAACCGGATTCTACAAGTCGGGAGAATAAAAAAAAATCGTCTGTAAGCTTGGGATTGAGACGAGTGTAGTTCATAGTTTCAGATAACATGAAATTATCCCGATTATTATTTTTATGTGTTACTATGTTTATTTATGGTTGCATGATATATAGCTCACATAAAGCAAGATTTGGTGGCTATATTCATGGCATAGAAAGTGTGGTAAGATTTTCTTGTTATGTTTCATCATGTATGCATTGATATCATTAAAGTATACATTGTATCATGATATGTCATGAATAAATGAACGAGTAGACCTTGTTTAAGTAAAAGGTTAAGTAAGTCTAAATGATGGAATCATGACAAGACTATGAGCCTTAATGCTTGATAATTATGAAATGAGATTTATGAATTGTATGTTATCAAGATTCATGAACTGCCATTCTTTGGAGCTTTGTGTTCTTTATTAACAAATATATGAATTCATGGAGCTAATAGCTCATTTATAAAACAAGATCATGAAATAAAGCTAAAAAATAACAAGGACCTTGGACACATTGGCATAGTATATGCTTACATGATTTTTTGGCAATGTTGTGGGATTCGGGGAGGTGATGAAAGAGAAAGATTCATGATTATGTTTCATGTGTTTTGTGATATGTGCCATCTATAACACAGACCAATACGGTTAAACACGGATCAACCTATCTATGTTCAATGTGATTCAAGGGACAAGATAATCAAGACACAAGAAAATCATAACAAGAATATCAAGAAAGTATAGCATAAACAAGGCATGACTATGAACTCTCATAAGACATACACAAGACATGATTATGAACTCCCACAAGACATGACTATGAAGTCCAATAAGACATAATCAAGACATGACTATGAACTCAAATAAGATATGTTCAAGATATAATAAATATGTATTGATGTCACCATGTGCTTTGAGTTTATTGTATGCATTGATGCCACTCGGTGCTTGATTTTATTAAAATTCATGATTATTCATACATCAAGGTCACTACCTCACTTAGGCTAAGTAAGCCTAATACATCCCATTGACATGCATTTTCAGGTTATAGGCTTGAAAAGGATCGATCGTGGATGAAGGTTGCAAGTCACTTCTCAAGCTCCGAGTAATGTGTATGCTCTTCCCTATAACTCCTAGAATAGTGACATATGTCATGAATATGTATGAAGTAGTTATGGCATAGATGTGTGTGTCTTAAAACATATGATCCATGAAACCTTAGACATATGTTGCTTTGTTTCAAGGAATAGCTCTTTGTTGTTCATATTATTTGATTAAGCAGATATATGCTAAATGTATGTTAAGCATGCCTAATATGTAATTGTGTGATGTTTGGGTGATGTAAAACATGAAATTAATTATGAGGTAAAAGAGGTATGAAATGTATGTTTGGATTTCATGAAATGGCCTTTTGGGCACTTACATGGTTAGACTAGGCAAATACATGTAAAATTATGCAAAAGCATGATGTTCAATATGAAGAACATGTATGATAAGTGTCTATGTGGTTGTTATGTAAGAATGCATATGAAATACATCTATTTCATAAATGCTAATTTGGAATGCTTGACATGTGAAATTAGGCCTAAATAAGTAGACAAGCCAAATTTGATGATATGTATATGAACACGATTGCTATTGATGTTTTTCAAGTCTTACATAAGTGCATGCCAGTGTAATATGAATAATCATGATTAAATGACATTTGAACATGATTTAGAGTGGAATTAAGTAGGTTTGCAAAAACAATTTCAGGTAGTACCCGTACGATATCTGGTGTATACCGGTACGACCAACTAAAAATTGACCATTTGTTGTAGAGCGTATCGGTACGGACCCTGTACCGATACAAAAAGTGCTTATTGGAATTTGAAAGTTTGCAAGCGTTCTAATACAGACCCTTGAGTACCGGTACCTGTAACACCCCTAATAAAGATTTAAAGCTAATTTAAAAAAAGAAAAGAATAAAAGAAAGAATAAAAATGGAGACCAAGGGGTTTGAACCCATAACCTATGCTTAGTGAACCCAAGCCTTAACTGTTTAAGCTAAGGACTACTTATGGTTAAATCCTGCTCTAACTTTTCTCTAAGCTGTATTTTGTTAGTTTGTGTCAATAATAAATAAAGTCTGAACCATTCACCTACTGCATTGAATGGTCCATTTTGAATCAGATCAAAATATCTGAGATCTAGAAAATTCTCAGTCTCTTCACCTCCTTCAAATCTCGACCACATCTGATCTTCTTCTCCGGCCATCTGTGGTATTCACCGTTGTGCTCGTCGTCGCATCCTGACCTCACCTATAACCACCACTCGCCTTTTGACACAGTCGTCCAGTATGGAGATCAACTTGAAGGTTAGTTAGAACCTAAGTTTTCCCCGTATTTTTTTTTTGACTTTTTTGTCACAATCTAACTTCGGTGTGTGACACTGCCGCCATCATCGATCTCCCCATGTCAAGGCGAACAAAACCCAACACCCCGATCATCGCTCTATCCCTGATTGAGGTTCGTTAGAAAACTTGAGGAAATTGAACGATTTTCCTTTTTTCGTCGTGTTTTTCTTCGTCCTCAGCCTAGGTAAGCATCAAAAACCCACATATTTAATTGTTTTGTATAGTTGCCCTCATTTCACAGTGTTTTTTGGTGATTTTAGGTTGCGCATGGCAATTAGCGATTTTCGACCACCATGGACTGTTCGCCCTTGAACTGAATCGGTTTAACTCTGAACCAGTCTAGCCAGACCGGGCCTAGTTATTAAATTGGCAGCCATGCCTAATGAGTGGTTTGGGCTGACCTATTTTCAGGCCCAATGGTGTTATACCCAATTTTATATAAGACCAATAACCTAAATCGGTCTAAGCCCAGTCCTGACCCGAGTTTAACCTGACCCAAAATCGTCCGACCCAAACCCGTCTGACCTGACCTGACCTGACCCAAACTATCTAACCCGAATCTAACTCATCTGAGTCAACCTAGTTGACTTTGACCGTTGACCCGTTGACCTTTGATTGCTGAGTTTTTTTGTTGACTTTGACCAAAAGTTGACTTTTTTGAAAAGTCATATTTTGGGGGTTTTCATTGTCCTGAGTCTGATTTTGAAGTCTATTTTGCAAAATTCTAACTCGTAAGCCTCCGAAACTGACCATGAACCCTGAGCATGTATATGTAATTAATTATTCAGTTTAAGAGCAATGTAATTGAGTTAAGGATTGATTTTGAAGTATATTTAAGTGAAGGTATTCACATTTCCTTGTATCTGGGATGTATAAGGGACGTCGAATTCGAGATCAAGAATGATCCAAGAGAGTAGCTCGGAGTTGAGGTCATACTTTACTACCTCTTGCATGCTTTACAAAACTTGCTGGTATTGGTTAATGCATGAATGAATATGATTAATGCATGAATATCTTAAAGTCATACTGATTACGGTAGAAAGATAATAAATTGGATAAGATCTAAATGACTCGAATAAGAAATTTGATGATCGGTAGGAAATTCCAAACTCAGTGAAAAACCTGATAAAGCAATTAAACTCGAAACCTTCGATTCAGATTATTCTTGTTAAAAGATTTAATTTCTGGGATACTTGGATATTAAAAGACAAAAATGCCCTTGAAGTGTAAAAAGGACCTGGATACACTTGGTAGTAGAAATGATCTGGGAACTCATGTTTGACCCGATAAAACTCATGAGTCACATGTTAAATTCCTAATTTGGTTGGAAAATCTCGGTAACAAGCTTCTACCTTTGATATTGTGAAATGCCTAGATTTCTCTGATTTCTAAATGAACGTCTGAAAACCATTTTCCTGGAAATGCTCTAAATGATTCATTTGACTAAAATGACGAATAATATCCCTGAGTTATGGTATAAGTAAAATACACTTATAACTAGAATAAGTGAATTGCCTTTGATAAATCCTGGAAATAAAGATTAAATGACTGAAATGCCCCTAAGGGTTATGAAGCATGACTCGTGTACGTTAATCACTCCTAATATTAATACAATATTGGAAGAATTCTGCACGAAATATATGTTCGACTACTCGGTAGTAAGTCTTGTGGTGAATTATGAATGTGACCGTTCAGCTATACAATGCAGTTAGTTCTAAGAAATGAATACCCATGAGGTGTCCCTATTCAAATACTTGGCGAGTATCGTATTGTTTGGATCTGTTTAGTTGGAATGGACTTGAAAGCCTGATAAGTCATTAAAAATCTAGAATATTACAAATCACCTTTTTATCGTTATTGGGTTGAATTACAAACTTGCCCCTAACAGTCAAATAACCAAAATGCCCTTGTTGGCCAAAATGATTGAAACATTCCTGATATATCAGATATCCTGAATGATCTTAATGTATCAATTCCCGAATACCTGGTTAGAGTTCTGAACCCCTTTTTATTAGAGATCTCACTTCTGAAATCAGTTCAAAATTGTTAGAAGACCAGTGTTTCCTTTCTTGCGTTTACTAAGTGCCTTCGAAAAATAAATTGACCCATCTGGTGTTCCATGTGCACATGAATATTCTTTCTAGTTTGAAATCAAGATTATCCTTCTAATTTGAAACATGACTCTTATCTGTATGGAAATATGCCTCTGTGTCTTATCTGAAAGCATGCTATATGTTTTCTGATATACTGAAAACACATGTTTGATTCATGTTTCTACATTATTGCTACTGTCTACACTAAACTGATTTTTCTAGGGTACTATCTTGGATATGATAAGAAGTCTTTGCAGGTTCAATCCTGATCAAGCTGGTAATTTCTTATGGGCCCAAGGTATCCCCTTGGTAGGTTCCGACGCTTCGACTCAGGTAATTCCTTATAGACCTAAGACATCCTCTTAGGTTGGCACCTACGTCCAGTGGACATAGGGTAAAACCTTATGTACCTAAGGCATCCCCTTAGGTTGGCTCCTACGCCCTATGGGCCTAGGATAAGTCCTTATAGATTCAGTTCTGGGGAACTGTATATCGGTGTAGGTTGGAGGGTAGTTAGGTGCTTCAAATAAAAATTTCCTTCCTCATTTTAAATCTACCCTACTAAATCTGAAACTCTCTGTAGGGTTCCTATATGACTCAATGAAACACACTAAACTCTCTAGTCCAACTTCCATAATCTATCACTCTTCTGATTCTTCGGACTATAAGCACCTTGTCTGGTACTCATGTGATCAAATAAAGAACAACCATGTTACCTTCAAGTATATCGTTGTTACGAATATCAGTTCACAATTGGAACATGTTGTTGCTTGGATCATCATATTAGTTTTATGCTTTGTCATATACCTTCTTGTGCCTACTGCATCATTTGGTAGTTCTGTATTAATGAGCTTTTCCAAGCTCATGCTATTTTTACCATCACAGGTTATAAAGGATTGATCATGGTGCAGTTATCGACATCAGTATAAGAGTTCTTCCAGAATTGCTTGCGAAGCACGACACCTGTGTAATTAAGGAGCATGTATGTCACGTCTTGTTTTATATTCGAGTCTGAAACTCATTTTATAACGCTTATTTATGAACACTGTCTTGTTAAATGAATAATTTCTAAACTTGCATTTTAAATACAACATTTATTTTATGGTTTTAAATGGTTTGATAGATTGTTTTATATGAAAAATATAATGTGGGTCGCTCTGGTGACCCGAATATGACACCATGGGTTGGATTGGGCCACCCGTATCGGTCTGGGTGTTACAGTATCGAAGGTAGTTAAAACGGTTATGAACCTGATATGAATTTCTGGACTTTGCATTTTGGCCCTAAATGATGATACGATTAATTGAGGGAGTTAGAAACCACTAATTAAGTTAAAAATTGATACACATGAATAAGAAGATCTGAATTTCATAGTTATGTCATTAGATCGTTGTAAGACTAAGAATTTTTAAGAATTATGTTTTAGTCCCTTAACTATGATATGCTTAATTGAATGACTTAGAAGCTTCTGATTAAGCTAGAACTTGCATGCTTGATTATCATGTAATAAATTTCACGATCCTGATATAAAATTTGGGCAAGGACTTTTAGTTTTTGAAATTATAATTAAGTCCCTAAACTTTGGATTCTTTGATGAATGACCCTTAATCTTAAAATCAAGGCTTAATGAGGATTGACATGACTATTTGTTGGATATGTATGTTCAAGTAAGTATGTTATGTCATGAATTTTGTATGAGTATCCTTAATTGTGTAAGATGACTTTAAATTACTGGAATTTTGGATAGGTCCTATAAATGCAAAATGAATAAAGAACTAAGTATGCATGAAACTATGTTGTTGCTTAGATCACTGAATTTTTAACACGTTAAGATTATATGAAAATATGCATCGTCTGTCTGAAGCATGTGCAAGTATATTCTGTTGTTTTACTGTAACACTTCCGATCCGGTTTTCTTCCAGACCGGGTAAGGGGTGTTACACTTAATCCTGACCTTAATCCTAAACCCTAAACCTATTTTTTAGTGTGAGACATTAAAAAGGACACCAAAAAAATAGAAGATTTCTATTCCATTATAACCTCGTAATGCCATTATTTGGCATTTATTACTTTAATAATAAAATAAATTTGCTTTGTGAAAAATCTTCTCTATAAATAGGAAGAATATTGCTCATAGACACCATAAGAGTTCCATATCCATAGATCCTTCTTTAGGTTTATTCAAATAATAAATCATGAAATCTTTCCTTCCTTTCTTTGCATCTGTGTCACTTCTCCTGGTAAGATGATATTGCAAAGTTAATAATTTGTATGGTAAATTAAACATATTTTATTTGGATGCAGTTTGTAGACACCACTGCAAAGTTAATCAAACCAATGATATTAAGACCACCCAATCCCAATTATTAGAGCCGCGTTTGGTATTAGTAATATAATTTCTTAGGTACTTGTATATTGTTAATAATTTGTATGGCTATTGGTTAATTATACATATTTTATATGGATGCAGTTTGCAGACACCATTGCAGCAGCTAGGAAAGATGCTGGAGAGTACTGGAGAGCTGTAATGAAAGATAAACCTATGCCGGAAGCACTCAAGGAGCTTGTTCGAGTCGAAGCCGCCTCCAAAGAGAAAACCAAGTGCAGTACACCTGCAAGAATTGGGCGCAAGGAAGAGAAGATTATTGTTGAGCCAAAGGCTAAAGGAGAAGGAAAGAAGTCCACATTTTCTGATGATTTCGAAGCATGGCCAAGCGTGACTGCTTACGGTGATGACGCTAAACTAAAAAGAGGAAAAGAATCATTCACCAGTGATTTCAAACCATGGCCTAGCACAACTGCTTACGGTGAAGATGCTAAACTAGAAGGAAAGAAAAAATCATTCACCAGTGATTTCGAACCATGGCCCAGCGCGACTGCTTACGGTGATGATGTTAAACTAGAAGGAAAGAAAAAACCATTCACTAATGATTTTGAACCTTGGCCCAGCACGACTGCTTACGGTGATGGAAAGAAAAAATCATTCACCAGTGATTTTGAACCATGGCCCAGCGCGACTGCTTACGGTGATGATGCTAAACTAGAAGGAAAGAAAAAATCATATTCGAACCATGGCCTAGTGCGACTGCCTACGGTGATGATGCTAAACTAGAAGGAAAGAAAAAATCATTCACTGGTGATTTTAAACCAGAGCCAACCGCCACCTTTTACCAGAACAAATAGAAGTGAAGCAAAACCGTCCGCTTAAATATTTCTAGCTAGTGTTACCCTACTATATAATTGTCTGTCTGAATGAAGTCTTTAATGTGTTTTACAGATAACACATTAAATGAGAAATCAAAGTATTTGTAATATATGATGCTTTTGTGTTTGTTTTATTGTAAAATAAGTGGTTTTTCTAGAAGAGTATGAATAATTTGTATAATATATAATATGTGGATGTTGCTTTGTTTGATAAATTAATTTGTCAACTTCTTAACAAACAACTCTATAGGTCTATGAATCACCGGACAAATAAGAAATTTCTAATTGAGTGGTGGAATGGGGCAACCTTAACCCAATTTTCAAGTCTTGATTTGATGATTTAATCTTTGTAAATTTATTTTTGGTTTAAGCGGTAAATAAGTGTTTAAATTATATTTTTTTCAGATAGGTGTCCAAAGTATTTTTCGGGCTAAACAGGTGCTCAACGCTTTCAACGTTACTCAAATAGGTGCCCTCCGTTACTGTTCGTTAACTTCCATTATCTGACACGTGTCAGCTTTTTAAATTTCTAAAAATATATTTAAAAATTAATAAAACAAAATAACCCCAAAATTTATAAAATAGGCCCAAAATTTGAAATCCCTAACAAACCAAATCCCAATTTGACCTGATTTCGCCACCGATTGTCATGCCACCGCCCATCACATCCGTCGCTAGACCATCAAGACCATTTACCCTACCAAAATCGACCGACGTTGTGCGAAACTCCAAAATCGTCGCATGGTTCATTTGAATAATTCACAACGAACGACGGCATAACGGATGATGAACAGTGTGCGAGTCGTTCGACAAGGGGAGGGCGCTTCATTCCATTGCCTAAAACGCTAGCAACGCTGGTGGGAGTGGCCGGATTCGGGGGTTTAAGGATTTGGGACTGTTTTGAGAATATTTGAAAATTTTAGGATATTTTAAAATTTTTGATTTATTTTAAAAAATAAATTCAGAAAATGTTTAATACTACCACGTGTCATGTTTTTATTGGCTAACAGAATTTTTTAACGGATAGTACCGGCAGTGCACCTATTTGAGTAATGTTGAAAACGTTAGCCACTTGTTTGGCCCGAAAAATACTTTGGGCACCTATCTGGAAAAAAGGGTATAGTTTGGGCACTTATTTTCCTCTTAAGCCTTTATTTTTGGGAAAACTACATATTTAGTACGTTAACTATGCTCGCATTATTGTTTTGGTACTTCAACTATTATTTTTGGCAAAATGGTACCTAACATTAATTTTTTCTGTTTTGGTACCTCTACCTTTTAAAATTAACGGAAATAGTGATGTGGCTTGGGTTAAAAACAATTTTAGTCCAAAAATGTATACATTCTATCTAGTCTAAAATTCTATCAATTTAAACATTATTTTAATTTTTGATTAAAATTATAAATTCCTCCTTTTTTTTCTTCTAGTCAGAGACTTTTTTGGGTTTTGGAGTTTGAAAAACATGCTAGGGACAATCAAAACTTTAGAATTTGAGGATCAATGGGGGATAATGTGGGGTCCATTGGAGGACCCAAACTCTACGATTGGGATATCGGCGAGAACACGACGGGTGGGAAAGGGAAGAGACAAAATTTTATTAAAATTAAGACGATATTTTAAATTGATAAATTTTAGATTAAATTGATAATATATATAAGTATTTTGACTAAAACTGTGATTATACCAAGTCACGTCATCATCTCCGTTAGTTTTTAACGGTTGGGGTACCAAAACATAACAAAAAAGTAAAGTTTAGGTACCGATAAATAGTTGGGTTACCAAAATAGTAATACAAACATAATTGGAGTTCTAAATATGTAATTTTCCTTTTTTTTATAAACAGGTAAAACTACGATGATATTAAAGTATACGTTCGTTTTATGATTTATATTTGAGATTTTATAACTGATATGTCTTTTTTATCAATTTTGTCTTTAATATTATTGTGTGGATTTTTTTCTTCCCACACGCAACGCATGATATAAATGATAATATAGTTAACTCATTTTCGTTGAATTCATTTTAATTATTTTACCCTTATTTCAATTAATAAATTTTTTATTTCGAAAAAATATTGTAGGTCTACTTTTTTTACAATCGAAAAACAAAAACAATTCCATCGATATAACTAAAAACATCATAAGTAAACGATTGTTATTTAAGACAACACAATTGTCGCCGCGGCAAAGACAAGCACTCCAAAACTCAAAAGTCATGAACAAGAACAAAGTTGTGAATAAAAATCTGTTGTCTTGATTCGGTGTCTCTATTTATATTTTTATACTAAAAAATTAAATTTAAAATTTAAGGTTAAGATTTAAAATTTGAGAAATAATGTATTTTTTAAAATTTAAATTTATATTTTAATATTTAAATTTTAAAATTAAGATTTAAAATTTATCTTTTTAATATTGGTCATAGGAAGCACACTAAAAAAAGGTAAATGTTTTTTTAGTTGTCCGCCGAAAAGAAATGGCAGACAGGTCTCAACACGCGAAAAACACATGATTTCTATCCCACTACGAAGTATCCATGTGAGAAACAGCAAGCACGGCCACCCGATCCCCATTCTCACCGCCCAACGACACCTTAAACACCCTGTTTTCAGTCACTTGGCTATGGCAATACAGGATCACTTGTGAAGGATGCTCTTAATAGGGTTTTCAGAAGGTTTTTAGATTGGTCAAAAGAGGTGGTTGCTTCCAATCGATAGGCATGGATCGCTTGTGAAGGGATCCCGTTTCACGCTTGGTGTGAAGAGACCTTCCTAAACATAGCATCGGTTTGGGGAGAGCTTATTTCGATTGATGAAAGCACAGTCAAGCCTTCCTCATTCTATAGAGCTCACGTCCAGATTTTGACGAACTCCATGAATCGAGTTAATGAAGAAATCACTTTATCTTTCGGTTCAAGAAGGTTTAAGGTAAAAGTGTTCGAAGTTGATCTTGTTTTTAATCCAATGTCTATCCTGGTATAGAAAAGATGATCCGAATATCACCTGTGATGGGGAAAACCTTTCGTCTACTGCTTCACCAGAACCACTCAGGGATGGTTAGGGGATCGGTATGGTCAACCTGGTAAACAAAAGGTCAGGAGAAGAGAAGCTAGGTTGTAGTAGGTTGAATGAAGAAGGGGAAGAGGCGGATATCCAGTTGGAAAAAGCTAAGTTGCCAACTGGGTGTGATGTCAGTGGTATCGGGGATTCCTCGAGCCCAAGTTTAATGGCAGATGGCAAGTTTATGGATGCTGCACCTGTCCAAAATCAGGCGGCCATTAAATGCAAGGAGGTTTCGAGACAAGCGTTTTGGACAAACAAGCAGAGCTAGGTGAAACCTCATTGGACAATATGTCTTTGCAGGTTGAACAAGAAAGCAATCCGAAAAAGATAGCAAGCCAGAAGAATCTCCAGATTCTCATCAAAGTGAATCAAACCCCCTGAACCTTGTTCTAGACAATAGACGTTCTGATGTTGGGAATCGAGATGAAGAAGCAAACTCAATTCAAGATTGTAGTATGGTTCGAGCATTGGAAGATGTAAGTTGTATGGGTCTGGATATTGTGGGAGGATGTAATCAGACCGAAAACACAGTCGAGACCGAGTCTTGGGCAAGTCAAGTTGACAGATTGAACAACTCAAGTGAGCTTCCTCTGGTTACAATACCGGATAAAGATACATCATGCACTATGTTTCCTGAATTACAAGAGTCTCGCTGTAAATTCGGAAAGAAATATGCATCACTATATGATTTACAAGACAAAGCTCTAACTGCTTTAGAGAAGAAAAAAAGCGATTGTGCAATGAAGAAGAACAAACGAATAGGGAAGGAAAATGACAAGCAGGAAATTGACGGGTCTTCTCCTACCGATTCCACTATTTCGCGAAAACAAATCTTAACCAGGTCAGCGCAGAGAGCTCTTGTATTGGGAAAAAAAATTAGGAATAAGTTTTGAAGGAAATGAAGATTGGAGAATCATCACTAGGAATAGCTTGAGAATGTGTTAGTCCCCGTTCCTTCTATGATAGGGTCTTGGACTTGGTAGTTCTTCTTGGAATCAAATTTGGTTTGCTATCCTTGGTCTGTGAGTTTCTTTTGTCGGAGTAGGATCGAGTGCTAGTGTCAGGCATGATGGGGTTATGTGAATGGAAGGGTGGGCTGAGTTGCTGGATGTCTCACGATTCTTGTATCCATTTCGCCTTAGTTTGATTGGAGTTGTGACAAGGTTCAAGCGTTGAATGGATTTGTGGCGAGGTTTTGTGAATTATTTGAGTTGCTATTGTGGCATGATAGTATCGTCTTTCCTCCTCAAAATCTTGGTATTTTGGGGCCTTCTCTCGGTAACTCAGTACGTTCGTGTCTCGTGAGTTTGTTCTGATCTGGTGTACCCGTGTCTTTGATGCCATGAAGATGTTGACAGAGTTTTTTTTGTTTGTTTGTTTGAAAGTCGTCTGGTTGAATTTGTTGGATTGGTTGATGTTTTGCTGTAACTTTTGTTGTAGTGGTTTAACTGAGGGTTTAAAATATGGTATAGAGTGTGGAAGTCTGATTGGTTGGGTGACTACATGGTTACCAGATGGTAATTTCTTTGGGATGAGTTGGGCATGGAGTGCGTGAGGCTTTGTGTTGAGCGAAGTTGGCGTACATTTACTACTTTGAATCCAATTTTGAGTATGTGATTGTTGGCGAGTCATTATTTTCGGTGCGAGATTAGTGTTTTGCTTTTCTTTTCTTTCTCTTTTTTTTCATCTAGGTGTGCAAAAGTGCGATGTACCGGGAACCAAGAGTTTGATGAAGTTGCTTTGCAAGGTGAAGTGATGTCTTTCCTGACATGTTGAGTTGTAGAATTTGACAGGCTGTGGTTTGCGGAATTGAGTAGAGATCTTTTTTGTATTAGATGGTGGCAAAGGATCGTTGTTTTTGTGGGTGAGCCTGTTGAACTTGCTGTGTGATATGGTGTGAGGGCAGCTTTATTTAGTCTCGTGAATGCCTGTAATTGTCTTTTTTAGGAACTGTGTTCTTTATTAATAAAATATTTATTTGCTGAGAAAAAATAAATAAAAAAATACGAGACCACATAAGGGTAGGGCTTGGTGTGACACGACAACATCGACGGAGCTGGTATCTCCTCCGATGTTTCCAACACGGTATAGTTTTGGAAAAGTGTGCTTGATTTGATAAGATGCTCCGTCGCAAGTATTTTGAAATCGATGCTCGATCCGAAAACGTTGCTCGCGAAATATTTTATAATTTATTATTTTTATAGTTTCTTGTATTTTCTAATATTTTTTAATTTAAAAATTTTTAATAATACTTTTATTTTTAGTAATGTATTTTTTGAACTATTTTAATAATTTCATTTCTTAATATTTTAAAATTTTACTAATATCTTAGTTTTTAAATATCGCAAAAATGATAATAATAATAATAATAAACCGTCAAATTTTATAAAAAAATCAATTTAAAACCCTTCAACATCTTTTATTGAACAACATCAATGAATTGGATTTCAATAAATAAAAAAAGTACAAAAAATACAACATACTCAAATTATAAAAATATCCTTGGGGACCAGGTCCACTATGAAAATTTCTGAAAAAAAATTAAAACACGTAACTCAAAGGGCTTGAAGAAATAAAGTTGAACCATTCCTTGGATACACTTGTATTGAAAACCCAACACCATCATGAAAATTTTTATTTTTCTTCTAACTAGACGTTATATTGACGTACGAGTGGAGACCAAAAAAATAAATCTCACATATTATTCTGCTAATGGTTTTAATTGCATGAACAAACTACTACAAAAGGGTATCTAACCATATTAGACTTACAAACTTTCCTGATTAGAGGGCTGTCGTGATAATCATTACACGAACGTTAAAAGTTTTATTTTCATCGGCATACTACCAGAAAACAGAATCTAACCATATTAGATCATAAATATTCTTTAATTAGAAGGCGCATCGTTATGATCACTACATTAACGCCAAACTACTACTCCATAAAAATAGATAAAAACGATGCCACAAGACATACAAAAATCGTACCACAAAGATAGACGAACAAACACAACAAACTGTGCGAAAAAATCTAAAATGTGAAGAAATCTTATTAGATACAAAACAAAATAAAATAATAAAAAAAAGATAAGGTCAAACAGCGACACTAAGGTCGTCGCCAGAGACAACACTCTCAAAGAAAATTAGAGAAAAAAATCTAGTGGCCAGAATTTTAGGCCACTAACTTAAGATTAAACATTAAAACCCTTTAACTTTAAAAAAAAATCAATGTTACGTTTGTCACATTATTATTTATATGTAAATTATCACGTCATCGTCGTTAATAATTATATTAGTACAATAATATTAACGTTGGTCAAAGAATAAACTAATGTAATTTGCGAATTCAATGGACTAATTGATTGATATTTTTTACTGTGGGAGTAAATTAATTAAGCTTGTTTATGGTTTGCAGCTGATGATTTGTGTAATCAATGGTCAATTCACAGAATCCAAATTCCTCTCTCCATTAGTTTTCTCCATCTCCTTCAGTTTCTAGATTTTCTCCGCTTTCACCCTTGCCAAACACTTTCTTTTCGCTCTTTCTAATATTGCTTCAAACTTTTTTTCACAATCGAAAGACAAAAACAATTCCATAGACATAACTTAAAACAACATAAGGAAACGACTGCTCTCTCTGTCTCGCTCAATATGTTATTTTGTGTTTTAAAATTGTCTCATTTAAAATGTCTCATTGAAAAATCAACAACTTTTATAAAACACATTTTCCTTTATACATTTTTTTAGTTTCCCAACAAAATAAAATTTAATTTTTTAAGAATAAAATTGTCATTTTAATTATTTTATATCATATTTCTTACATAAACTTTTTCTTCTTCAAATTGTGTGAAAAGTCAATAATGGAAAAAATAAATGAGACAAAGGGAGTATTATTTAAGACACAAGTGTGTCGCAGCAAAGACAAGCACTCCAAACTCAAAGGTCCGGAACAAGAACAAAGTTGTCCGCCGGGAAGAAATGGCAGACAGGGAGTGTCCCAGGTTCAATCCCCAACACTCGAAACGACACATGGTTCCGGTTCCACTGCGAAGTATCCATGTGACAAACAGCAACTGCGGCCACCCGATCCCCATTCTCACCACCCAACGACACCTTAAACACCCTGTTTTCAGTCACTTGGCTATGGCAATACAGGACCACATAAGGGTAGGGCTTGGTGTGACACGACACGATCGACGCAGTCGGTATCTCCTCCGGTGTTTCCAACACGGTATAGTTTTGGAAAAGTGTGCTCGACTTTGTAAGGTGTTCCGTCGAGAAGACCTTGAAATCAATGCTCGATCCGAACACGCTGCTTGCGAAATTGAGCATCGATTCTAAGGAAGTAGCACAGAATTTGACCTCCCCTTTGATGGATTCAGATTCGCATTCCCGGAGTGTAGCTTCCATTGCTTTGGCCTGGGGAGAGTCTTCCGAGAAAAAGAAGAACCGAAGTAGGTAAGGGAGTTCTTTCGATGAGAAAGCTATAGAGTCGGCTTCGTCTCGAGACAAAAGGCGAGGAGAACTCGAAGAGTCTTTCTTACGAAAATATATCGGCATCGAGTTCCCGAGTTTAAGATCTTTCAAGGTGAAGAACACCATGGCGGATTCATCCATGTGAGAAGACGGATCAGTCTCCAACACTTGTTCTAAGACTTGAACCTCATTCTTGTGCTGCTCGGCTCCACTTTCGTTGGCATGCTGTAACAAGATATCATGCAGAATTGATTAGTCTTTTTGTTTAGCAACGCATATTCAAAGAAACCATTAACGCTGTACTGCTTAATCTTTCATAAGATTAAAAGATGTATTTGGAGAACGTAGAGATATTACCATGACAAGTAGGAGGAAGAGGAGCAGAAGATGATGAAAGCTGAAAGATGTATATTCCATGCTCATTCTTGTATTGTACAGATTTCTTCCGACTTGGAGCTATATTCCTTCTCCTTTTATGAAGAGGAAAGAGATTAATATAAGAGTAATAATCGAGTACATACAAGTCGGACATTCACAATAATCGGCTACCCGTAATTTCTAGTCACAGGATACCCGTAATTTAAAACAAACTTTAGTTAGTTTTTAAGTTCTAGCAGAGTACATCACCGTTCAATGAACTATTAACTTCAATACACTCATAACTTAAATAATGTTGTTTTAAGGAAAAATAAAATATAACTTTATATATATATTGCATGGCGTGGGGAAGATGAATATGTTTGTTAAAATTTTAAAATGATTAATTGAGTTAAAATTTGCCCATGATTTTATGCATAGGCCGTGAGTTCGAAAAATCACCAAAAATTCTACATAAATAATTTAGAAGTGATCTATACATCATTGTAACATTGAGAAAGTCTAGTTTCGTTTAAAACAAACGAAGATCGATTTTGATATGTATTTTAAAAGGTACAAATTTGTATTGATAGAGCAGCAGACTGCTCCTAATACTAGTTCAGCAGTGACTTTAAAAATCCGTCATATATTGTACAAGTCGAATTAGAAGTACCATTGTATATGGTTAGAAAGAAATTTGAGTATTCTTTCTTTTGGAGCAAGCTTAATGGAGTTTTGAGTTATATATTATGAGATAAGTGAATTTTTTCGAATGTAGTGCATGCGTGTACGAGCTGGGTGGTAGATACCTAGCTGTGTAGTGGGTGCAGAATGAATTTGAGAATGGACCCACGTGGACGGGTGTGGATTTAAAAATTGCACCAGCCATGAGTGGTGGGTAGGTGGTGGATTATGAAAATTTTAAGTGAATATGTGTACATGGAGGTGTATCACACCCGCCCGACCCATTAGTCATCCCCACGTGCGAGAGATTAGTTAAAAGAATTAAAGTAATACTCATTTACATGTTTGCAGTTTTTAAGGGATAAATTAAAAGACGTTTCATATTATGATAGTTAGGTTATTATACGTTGTTTTGCTCTTACTATCTACTTTTCATCTACGAATTTGTATAGTCCACTAAAAAATTTAACAGGTATATTAATGACATATAATATATGCGACGATAAAATATTTGGAGATTGAAATATTTTAATTTTTAAGTTTTAACTAAAGAAAGCTTTATTAATAATCTAAAGAATAGGAAACCGCGTCACGAAGCCGTCCAATTCAAAAATTTTGGCCCAGACCCAACCGTGAACCTTTAAAATTTAACAGGCCATGTACCTGATCCTGAAACTTTTTAAAGGAAATATTTATGGGCTTTTTTACCGGATACTTCGAGTCGAATATTTTAAAATACACTTTCTGAACTCTATCTCTTAAATCTTATACTCTAAATCCTAAGACTATATTCTCTAAATTTTAAATAGTCCAACGATTTTAAAACCCCACTTGTAAAAAAAATCACCATCGATGTACAAAATATTATTTCTTAATATACGCACAAAATATTATCATAAGATATAAAAATTAATATGTTGCATGAATTTTTCATTTTAATTATTAACAATATTATCACAAATATAATGGATGCGAGCCGTGTCTACCAACTTCATGGCATAAAACAATTCTATAATGTGACGTTAATGTTTCCATTCAGGAAGGGGAACAAAACATGCTGGAAATATATCCACCATTTCCCATTTGTTTAATGAACTTTTCAGCATGGTGCTGGATTTGGTAAGATATTAATTCATTAAAAAATCAGTTGTTTATGACAAGCATATTGAATTCATGCAAATACACAGACGGACACATAATTTTATATAAGGTAGTATAAAAAATATATACAAGAAAAATAATTTAAAATTAAAGTTTTGCACCGCATTAAACAGTTCAACTTTTTTTTTCATTTTGTTTCGGCACTAGTTTTAATGTTGGTCGCAGACTGTTGGTTTTTTATTTTTTTGTTTTTAAAATTTTTAATAATAATAACTCTGCCTTTGTGGCACGTTTTTCTCTGTCTTTGTGGCACGTTTTTTTCTCGGTCATTTGACCGTTCTTTTTATTTTATGTTTTCTTAGAGTTGGATTTGACGACGCCACGACTGATTAAGATGAACCTTATTTGTAATCTTGCTAATCTTCCCTGCTTTGGACCCTCATATTGAATTTGGATACGCGGTCTTGCGTTTGTAGATAGCTTCTCACAACGCTTGGCTCTGATTTGCGTTTCTCGGTGGTTTTTCAATAGCTTAATCCCCTTTGTGGTTCGTTTGTCGATGCAGTCAGATTTGGTCATATCTATTTTCGTTCGAGTCTTTTGGTTGGGTTTTTAACCTTGTCCATATATAGTCCTTGTAAGATCTAAAGTAGCTAGTTTCTTGTGTCAATGTCATAGGAGAATGTCCAAATTATGTATTTAATTTACTATAATAGTTGTAAACCCTTATTGTAATTTTGAATATTTTCTCTTTTTAATAAGACTAGCGACTTTTATTAAAAAAATTATGTACGGGAGTGAGAACTATTGATAAGCTATATTAGAAATCTATGGGTACAAATTACAAAATTTTAGCGAGTATAAAATTAGATTGTCAATAAAAAATATAAAAAAAAACTAAAGTAATTTTTTTTAAAATTTTTAAGAGGTGCCAACTGTACACGTCAACAACACTCCCTTAATTCATCTTGTAGATTACTCAATTTTTATTTTATTTTTTAGGTGAATTTGTTCTTTATATTCCAACTCAAAAAAATACTTGTACAACAATTGTTTATACAAATATTCACTGTAGGGATGTAAAAACATGTAATCAAATGTGTTTCAGGTTGGGTCCTGTCAGGTCGGGTTAAATCGGATACATGTCATTTCAGGTTGATTTAATGTTTCGACTTGATTCGGTTCGGGTGCGGGTCAGTTTCAGGTCGGGTTCAATACAGGTCGGGTCAAAACGGTTCGGGTCCGAATCAGTTAATTGACGGGTTAATTCGGGCTCGGGTAGACTTTTGGTCGGGTTCATTTCAAGTCGGGTTCATTTCAGGTCGAGTAATTTCAAGTCGTTTCATTTCGGGGTCGGGTTAATTTGGGTTTCGAATTCGTATTAAGTTTGAGTTTGGTACAAATAGTCGATAGACTTTGGGTTGGGTCATTTCGAGTGAATTATTTAACGCTTTTCACGAACACGAATCACATTAAAAATAAATATTAGGCACTAGAATGAACAAAAATATCATCGTTATTTAAAATATTAGAGTAAATTATAAAAATTAGAAATAAATAAGGGTCAATTTTGGTGAAAAATAAAATTTTAGGGACTAACATGAACAAAAATATCATCATATTAAAAAAATGGAGTAAATTACAAAAATATAAAATAGGGATTAATTTTGGTTAAAAATAAAATTTTAGGGACTAACATGGACAAAAATATCATTATATTAAAAATATTAGACTAAATTACAAAAAATGAATAGGGGTCAATTTCAACTAAAAATTAAATTTTAGGTACTGGACTAAACAAAAATATTATTGGACTAAATTGCCAAAAATATAAATAAATACAGGGCAATTTTGACTAAAAATTAAATTGTAGGGACTAGAATAAAGAAAAATATTATTCGATTAAATTACCAAAATAAAAATATATATGGGTCAATTTCGGCTAAAAATAAAGTTTTAGGGACTAGAATGAACAAAAATATCATCATATTAAAACTTTGGACTATATTACAAAAATTTAAAATAAATATGGGTCAATTTCATTTAAAAAATTAGGGACTAATATGAACAAAAAAATATACCCTTAAATTGAATTAGGGATACTTGTGACTAAATTGAATTAAACTAAAACTTAAAAGTGAATATTATGACTAAAATACAACATTTAAAACACAACAGGACTTAAAGGGTAATTAATCTCTAACCTAAATGATAGGTGGCTTATTTCCCTCTAAAATTTTATCCTTTCCCTCTTTTTTTACCAATTATCTATTTCTTTTTTTAATTAAAATGAAAGGTGGGAGGGAATAAGGGAAAGTAGTCTTACCTGATTTTTTAGGTTAGAGACAATTGTTTTTTTTAGCACTTTTGACTTTAGATATTTTTTATTTAAGTCCTAAATTTTCAATTTTAGGTTTTAATTTAATTCAATTGAGTCCAGATTTAGATTAATTTAATTGAAATTCCACATTTAGTTTTAGAATTCGTTTAGTTATGTCTGTGATTTATGCTTCTAGGTTTTAATTTAGCTCAATTAGATCATGAATTTAATAAGTTAATTCCATTCGGACATTATTATTATTATTATTATTATTATTATTATTATACCATATAAATTTTGATTTAATATAATTATACACAAAATTTTGATTTGGATGTAAACATGTAATTTTACACATGAAAGTTGAAATTTTAATTTAGTTTAATTGTACACATGAAGCTTTGATTTCAAATTCAAATGCATAAATTAGAAAGTTGAATCGAAATTAATCTCGTAAATCAATAACCCTAAACTAAACCCTTAAGGAATCAAAATTAATTTCATAAACCAATAACCATAAGCTAAACCATAAACCACTAATAATAAACAATAAATCATTGATACTAAACCCTAAACCTTAAGGAATCCAAATTAATCACATGAACCAATAACACCATCTTTACTTTATTAGACTAAATTATAAAAATTAGAAATAAAAATGAGTAAATTTTAGTTGAAAACAAATTTGTAGGGACTAAAATGAATAAAAATATCATCATATTAAAAATTTGGACTAAATTACACAAATTAAAAATAAATAAAGATTAATTTCAGTTAAATAAAGATTTATAGGGAATTAATTGAACACTAAACTATACCATAAACTCTAAAGCATTAACACTAACCCCTAAATCATAAACTATAAACTACAACATATACCCTAAACTACTCCATAAACTCTAAAGCATTAACACTAGCCCCTAAATCATAAACCATAAACCTTAAGTCACAGAAATTTTAGGGACTAACATGAACAAAAATATCATCATATTAAAAATATTGGAGTAAATTACAAAAATTAGAAATAAATAAGGGTCAATTTTGGTGAAAAATAAAATTTTAGGGACTAACATGAACAAAAATATCAGCATATTAAAAATATTGGACTAAATTACAAAAAATGAATAATGGTCAATTTGGACTAAAAATTAAATTTTATCTACTAGAATAAACAAAAATATTATTGGACTAAATCGCCAAAATATAAATAAGTATGAGGGCAATTTTGACTAAAAATTAAATTGTAGGGGCTAGAATAAATAAAAATATTATTTGACTAAATTACCAAAAATATAAATATATATGGGTCAATTTCGGCTAAAATAAACTTTTAGGGACTAATGTGAAAAAATAAACCCCAAATCCCTAAACTAATCCCATAACCCCAAACATTCAACTTGAAACATTTACCCCTAAACCCAAACCTCAAACTCTAAATCTTATAATCACTAATAATTAAAGTTCAAGCCGAATCCCTAACCCTAAACTACTCCTATAACCCTGGACACTCAACTTGAAACATATATTATACCTCTAAACCCCAAACCTCAACCCCTAAATATTATAAACACTAATAATTAAAGTATAATCCTAATCCTCGAATCCCTTAATCCCTAAACTAATCTCATAACCCCAAAAACTCAACTTGAAACATGTATTAAACCTCTAAACCCCAAACCTCAACCTCTAAATCATACAATCACTAATAATTACTACTTGAAAGCCTAATCCCCTGATCCCTAGCTAATCCCATAACCCCAAACACTCAAATTTTCACATTTACCCCTAAACCCCAAACCTCAACCCCTAAATCTTTCGATCACTAATAATTGCTACTTGCAAGACTAATCCCCTAATCCCTAAACTAATCCCATAACCCCAAACACTAAACTTGACACATTTACCCCTAAACCCCAAATCTCAACCCCTAAATCTTACAAGCACAAGTAATTTTAATTAAATACATTATAATTAAAATTACAATAATTTGAATATTAAATTAAATATTAATTAAAAATATTAAATTTATATTTTTTAATTAAATATTAGTTTAAAGTTACAATTTAAATAAATTAAATATACGCTAATAATTTAATTAAATACATTATAATTAAAATTACAAGAATTTAAATATTAAATTAAATATTAATTTAAAGGTTAGGGTCCACTTACATGGTGTAAAACCCATTTAGTTTTACACTAATTTTAGACCGTTGGATGATGGTAATAAATGTGTGTAAAACTAAATGAATTTTATACCATATAACTGGATCTCATCCCTTAATTTAAATATATTAACTTTATATTTTTTAATTAAATATTAATTTAAAGTTATAATTTAAATAAATTAAATATACACTAATAATTTTAATTAAATACATCATAATTAAAAATTAATTTAAAAATTAATTAAATACATTATAATTATTAATTAAAATTAAAATAAAATTATTAAAGTAATATATTTACCCTAAGTATAAATACACCCTTAAAAGGGTCTGGTCGAAGCCCTGGCCCCCTAAAAATATTATATATATATATATATATATGATCCACTTACACATAATGTAAATAATTATAAGTTATCAAAATGTTATTTTTTAAAATTTAAAGAATAAAAATGAAAAATTATAAAATATAAGTGACCAACCATTTTGTTTACCCTATAAGAAAAAAAAAATCAATGGCATTAGCGCCAAAATCTTCTCGCTGTAGTCACTCATTTTTATCTGGTCTGTAAATACATATTAGTATAATTATTAGTATACTAGTGTTGCATGTATACATTGTATTATATTATGCTATATGTATGTATATTATAAACTATGTATGTATACGTATTAATAAGTAATACGGTGTATGTGTATCGCGTATGTATCTATATTTAGTACTAGCGTATTTGTTTTTACGGATAATGTGTGTACATGTTATGTTAATTATGTGTATGATTATATGTACGTATGCTAGTATGTTATATTAATTAATGTTTGCATAAGTATATACGTTTGTATTATCGTATGTGTATTGTTGTTATAATATTAATGTTATTATTATTGGGCTAATATAAAATGAAATCCAAAAAAAAAAATATTAAACCAAATAAATAAATTGACAGTCCAAGTCCATTACAAGTATAACATTATTACAAGGCCCGGTTGGCCCAAACCCAAACCCTATTTAATTCTAATTATTTTGGTGCAGATAACTATGGGCCGTTGGATCAAGATCTAATCCAACGGCCACTATCAAGCCAAGATAAAATATCTGCCAGCCGCGTGCACTACACGTTTGGACGCTTCGAGTGCCACGCGCGGACTCTTCGATATCCCACGCGTGCGTGAGCCCCACGCGCTATAACCCCTCGACTGCTGAGCCCCACGTGGCACGATCTGGAGCCGCTTCACCGATCGAGGTTTCATCTGGGCCGTTCGTCCTTCAAGCTAGCCCGACCGTTAGATCAGATCTGATCTAACGGCCGAAAACGCCTCTGGCCGAAGACAGAACCCCCACACCGCCACCATGCTTCACCATGCCGATCTTCAACCACCGCGCTCAGACATGTCAAAACACAAGAAAAGAAATATTATGTCAGTAGCAGTCCAGATCTGAAATAGATATTATATTACTTGTACCAAACCAAAAAACAAGCATATATGTATGAAACAAACATTTTGTAAAGTAACAGCCAAGTGGTAATCGAAAGAAAAATACAAAAAAAGTCTTCAGTGGTAATACTCGTCTCTTTTCTTACTTTGTTGCATGCATACAAAAAATACATAGTAAATAAAAAAAGAGAGGTTCAGAAGTCGTTACCATCGTCGTCTGTGGATCTCCCCTCACCAGTGATAAGCCTCTTCGGCTTTCCCAAGCCGAATATGGTGAACTGAAAGGAGTGGGAGACCCTTTTTTGGTTTCGTTTTGGGTTGAAATAAAAAAAAGGGGTTTTTTCGTTTCGTATTTCTTAGATCTAGGACAGATAAAAGCTTTTTCTCTGAATCCAAGTTCGGATTCGTGTCGAGGGTAAAGTAAGGGTCATTTTGGTGTATTTTTTGGGTGTCGCCGGCGGCGGCTAGCGGCGGAGAAGACGGCGGTTGGCCGCCGGATTCTGGGTTCATCAGGGAGAGTTGAGAGAAAATGAAAGAATGAAGCTTGTTATAAAAACTGAAAAAATGAACGAAAGGGGGAAAAATTTGAGTCCGGCCAAAAAAAAAGGGATTTATAGGTGTTATTATTTTGTGAAATGGGTAAATTACGTAATAAATCCCCCCGCGTTTTCAATATTTTCATTTCTGTCTTGCCGCATGGTATAATTACAATTCCAGTCCTCCTTATATTTTAAAATATTGCAATCCAGTCCCTAAATTACACCAAATCAGTTTTTAAATGGTAAAATTACCCCTTTAACCATCCCGCGTTTTTGAATTTTTCATTTCGGGTCTGCCCCTTGGTCTAATTACAGTTTCAGTCCTTTCAAGTTTGGTCCTGTTTGCTTTTTCGTCCTTAAATTGCATATTATTATCCTTTAATTTCTGCCACTGATGTTTATTTCTTTTCATTTCAGTCCTGTTTCTATGTAAATATTTATGTTCGTATTATAATCGTGTATGCTGATGTAGTCTTTTGCCTTATTATATATCTCTCGTATATGCCTTGTATTTTTATGTTTACATGTATATGCGTGTTAAGTTCATGATGATTATGTGTCTTGTATATTGTGTTCTAGTCGGCTCGTACACAACATGTTTTGTATTTTAGTACGTATTGTATGTTTTCTTGGCTTTAGGTTACGTGTTAGTATATTTTCTTTTTATGTATAATATATTGCTTTATATGTGTTGAAATGTGTTTTATTTCTAGTATGTATGTCTTCTTGAAATATATATTGTTGTCCATACATGTATTTATTCATGCCTTGTTATTGTGACATGTTAAATTTGTTTTTATCTACTATTAAGCTTGATATGTATATGTGTGTTTTAATTACGTATTTTATTTATGTTAGATTAATATTCTGTTATGTGAATATTTACTGTCTTTAAATTATCTGCCATGTTTTATATTTTTCCACTAAGATTGCATATCGAGATATAAATTGTCAATGCGGTGCCCTTTTATCCGAGTGTAAACGGGGCCAGTATCAGGCGTAGTGATAGTGGTTGGGCGTTTACTCTCGGATAACGGGGCCCTTAAAATTTATTCGCAATTATAACCGAATTTTAAACTAATCGTCACTTTAATCTGGAAAATCTAATATTAATAAAGCGGTAATTATTAAAGTACCAATTTTGGGCGGCTTGGGGGTGCTAATCCTTCCCCATCCGTAACCGACTCCCGAACCCAACAGTTTTTTAAATCTCTGGTTTTATGGTGTCCGGCCTACCTAAGTGGCCGGTGGCGACTCCAATTTTTAAAAATGCAGTTTTTTTAAAACCCCTACGGAATAAACGTTTTATATCCGAAAAATCCCAAACACCTTCGAAAATCCTCGTTTTTTAGCGAAAAAGGGACATCGCTACACTCGCCATTTATAATATTAAAATATATAATTATAATCCTAATATTGAAATAAAAAGCATTTAAAAACTCTTCTCGCCATTTATAACATTAAAATATATAATTATGCTCTCAAGTTTACTTTATTTTCATCAAAATTATTTATCAACAACTTTAATTTGTGTACAATAATTAAAAATTACGGTATTATAATTACAACTATGAATTTAAAACAATGAAAACGGTTAACCTTCAAATATTTGGATTTTATCAAATCAACAAAAAGTTTTCAATCTTCCCCAATAAAATTCGGTCAAATTAATTAATAAAATTTGGCTAAGTTAATAAAAAAAGACAAATGAATAACTATACTTAGTAGTGTCAAGTGTGATTTGGTTAAAAGAAAAATATAAATATATAGAAAACATAAATATGCTTTTTTTTTCTTTCCTTTTTTTAAAAAAAATTTAATTGATTATATATGTAGGGACTAGAAATTTGGAGTAGAATAAAATACAAAAAATGAATAGGGGTTAATTTGGAGTAAAAATTAAATTTTAGGGACTAGAATAAATTGCACTAAATTGTCAAAATATAAATAAATATAGGGCAATTTTGACTAAAAATTAAATTGTAGGAACTAGAATAAACAAAAATATTATTAAACTAACCAAAAATAGAAATTCCACTAATTCCCTCCAAAGTTTTGGGTGGCTTATTCCCCTAATTCCCTCCAAATTTTGGGTGGCTTTTATCCCTTCAAAATTTTTAGACTAAAAGTAAATTAATCTCAAGCCTAAAAAATGGGTGGCTTATTTCCCTCCAAAATTTTGTCATTTTCCCTTTTTTTTACCAATTGTTTTTTTTCAACCAATTGTTTTAGTTTAATTCAACTGAGACACAACTTAGATTAATTTAATTGAAATTCCACATTTAGTTTTAGAATTCTTTTAATTATGTCCGTGATTTATGCTTCTAGATTTTAGTTTAGCTCAATTAGATTCCAAGTTTAATGAGTTAATTCAATTCAAACATTATTATTATTATAACATATAATAAACTTTGATTAAATATAATTATACACATAAATTTTGATATAGATGTAAACATGTAATTGTACACATGATAACATCAACATAAAAGTTAAAACTTTAATTTAGTTCAAACTTAGTAGTTCAACCTTGACAAATAATTTATATTGAATGAGCTACTAAGCATATTGAATTATTACTAAGCATTGAATTATTTAATAAAATTTCAAACTTAGTAGTGTCCAATGAATATCTAAATCCAATCTTTCATTTTTTTTGATATTTTTAACTGATTATATATGTATATATAACAAAAATATTATTTAACACTTTAAATTGATTTAAAAAATAATAGTTTATATTTATCAACACTTTAAATTCATCAAATCATCAAATTATAGGCTTCCTCAATTACATGTTAGGTAAATCAAGCCAGGTCAATATTAGTTCAAGTCAACAACAGGTCGAGTTCAAAACAAGTCAGGTCAATTAACAGGTCGGGTAAAATCGGATCTCAGGTCGATTCAGTCGGGTAATATCGGTTATCTGCCAGGTTAGTCTCGGGTTCGGGTTCGTTTCAGTCGGGTTTCGGGTCCACAGTAACAGGTTCAATTCGGGTTCGGGTCGTTCTCAGTCTGATGCATGTCGGGTTCGGTTACTACAATAATAGGTCTAACTCGGGTTCGGGTTAACAACAGTCGATTACAGATCGGTTTCGGGTCATCACATCCTAGGGTCAAACTAGGTTCTGACTCGAGCAGGTTTCAGTCGGGTTTTCAGGTCAGGTCATCTTTTTACATCCCTAATTCACTGCATATACCCAACTATACAATTAAATCCCATTCCATACAAATTCTATTGTAAATCTGAGTTTGATGATGGGTCAATTTGTCTCTAAGCTTCAACTGCACGCACTCTTTTATAAATTCTAATTAAGGTCAGAGATTCAAATTCTCATGCTGTAAATTGAACAAATTGAGTTAGAAGGGCACCCTATAATGAACTTCTACAATATTCGATCCAGATTAATCGAACATTAAGTTAAATACCAAAGAAATAGCAATCAATTAATTCTAGAAGTTCTTGGAATATTGATGTTGTGCCTTAGTGGTTCCTATATCCACCATATCCCATTAATATAATGGATTTTCGGGGTAGGGTGTTAGATTTGATAACGTATAAATTAATGAATAAATCAGCTGATTATGACAGGAACATTGATTTGGTAGCATAAAATTAAGTAGTAATAATCCACGATTTTCTTTTCCTCAGCAAGATTTTTTTTTGGTTGCTCTCTGGTTTCCAGAGCTTCGTCCTGACAAATCTAAATCGACTCGCGTCGTACACCTAGTTTTGATGGGTGGGTCTCCCAACGGAAATTTTTTGCATACACAGCGCTTCGAATCCGAGACCTACTTAAGCGATACCAAGCTGCTTACTACTTGGACCAACCCCTGTTGGTTAGATATTTTTATTATTTATATAAGACAAAAAGCCTATAGAAGGAGAAATTATATCATTGGTTATTCCCGCCACATCATCCATGAGACCAACCAATCAAATGCATATATTTCATTAATTTTTTCATCTCATCTTTTTACTAAGTGAATCTTCATTTGATAAAAACTATTTTTAAATTTAATTTACAGTAAATATTAGTGAAGATTCACTTGGTAAAAAAATGAGATGAAAAAATTAATGAAATACATGCATTTGATTGGTTGGTCCCATAAATGACGTGGCGGAAATGACTCATAATATAATTTCTCCAAGGGAAAGATACCAAAAAAACAACAACTATAAATGCAAAAGTAACTACACCAACCTTGGAATATTGATGTTGTGCCTTAGTGGTTCCTATATCCACCATATCCCATTAATATAATGGATTTTCGGGGTAGGGTGTTAGATTTGATAACGTATAAATTAATGAATAAATCAGCTGATTATGACAGGAACATTGATTTGGTAGCATAAAATTAAGTAGTAATAATCCACGATTTTCTTTTCCTCAGCAAGATATTTTTTTTATTTTTTGGTTGCTCTCTGGTTTCAGGGCTTCGTCCTGACAAATCTAAATCGACTCGCGTCGTACACCTAGTTTTGATGGGTGAGTCTCCCAACGGAAATTTTTTGCATACACAGCGCCTCGAATCCGAGACCTACTTAAGCGATACCAAGCTGCTTACTACTTGGACCAACCCCTGTTGGTTAGATATTTTTATTATTTATATAAGACAAAAAGCCTATAGAAGGAGAAATTATATCATTGGTTTTTTCCGCCACATCATCCATGAGACCAACCAATCAAATGCATATATTTCATTAATTTTTTCATCTCATCTTTTTACTAAGTGAATCTTCATTTGATAAAAACTATTTTTAAATTTAATTTACAGTAAATATTAGTGAAGATTCACTTGGTAAAAAAAATGAGATGAAAAAATTAATGAAATAGATGCATTTGATTAGTTGGTCCCATAAATAACGTGACGGAAATGACCCATAATATAATTTCTCCAAAGGAAAGATAAAAAAAAAACAACTATAAATGCAAAAGTAACTACACCAACCCCCCCCCCCCCGATTTGGTTGGGATTTTATTTTTGATTTGACAAGAAAATAATATTTGTCGAGGAAAAAAGATTTGACAGCAAAATGGCAAGTGGGACTAGGCATGCAATTCTTGTTTATAATGTGCAATTATAAACGGCAGGAAAATAAGAATTTATATTATAGGTCATTTCTATCATGTTATTGATGGAACTAATTAATAAAATGTATTTATTTCATTAATATTTTTATTTTATTTATTAAATGAATCTTCACTCATATTTTTTTTATTTCATTAATTAGGGTGTATTTAATTTTTTTGAAATTTTAATTGGCTTAATGAGAATTTTAAAAATTTTGTGGTGGATTTCTATCTATAAAATCATACTTGTTGATAATTTTTTTAAAATTATCCAAAAATTTGGAAGTTTGATATGAATTTTTAAAAATCTTAAGGGGTCAAATTAAAATTTTTAAAAATTTTAAGAGTCTAAATACTAATTTTCCAAAATTTAGTGGGGGCTATGCCCCAGTAGTCCTCACTTGCTTGTTTGCTGCTTGTTTGTAAAGTTTATAAATCTTATTTAAGGGTTAAAAAAATAATTATCTACATAAAATCACACCAGATACAAAAAAAAATTATTCTAAAAGGTTTTCTCTATTATTTACTATTTTACATATTCACCTCTTTACATTACATATTCCAACCATAGTATTGGCATGGTTATGAAAGAGGCTATTTAAGTGCGCACTAGCATAAAATATAGATAGACTTAAAACATCTCTTGTAGTGTTAATATATAAAAGTTTTGTTTGACAAGTACTGGATAGTTGATAATTTTTTTAATAATTTTTATTTAGGGGAGGGGATTAGAAATTTGCTTTTAATAAGTTTTGAACCCACAACTTAGGAGAGGGGAAGGTGTCAACTGAGAGCTTTAACCACTTGTTCTAAAGATTGTTGATGGATAATTAATAGTAGATTACATTAACTGATAGCTTATATATAATAGATTTTATTGACTGTTTTTTTCTTGAGAACAATAACATTGTTTATTAATAATAAAGGCGAGTGAAGGCTTATAAAGATAAAGTTATGAGACCACCACAACCCGCATAGAACTTAAAAAACAAGCTCCTACACAACTCTTGTTGCATTATTAACTAATAATATATTAATGTTTGCAGATTTGACTGATCAGACATCTAAAAGTAATTTAATCTTCTAATTTTGTCTCAAAATTATATTCACCAAACATGACCATAGTAAATTACTCTTTGAATAAGTTTCTACAAATGTAGGATCCGATCCGAATTGCATAAATAAATTTACCGCTGCCCCTCTTTGTTCATTATTGTGTAACAGCAATAAAGCAAAGACTAAGAATGACCCGTTTTGGTCCGGCTAGGCTCCTCCTCTGTACGCATGTCTTCTTTCTTCAGTAGATCTTCTTTCTCTTTGATGCATGTCTTCTTTATTGTCTTGGTTTATCTACCTTGTCACTCTTGGGGAGCAAAATTCTTCAAAATGGGGGTTGTCTGTTGGGAAGCAAAATGAGTTCAGCTTGCTACATTATTGACGACGATAATACCTATAGAAGATTTGACCCAGCTGCAATATTGACGAAGAAACAGGGTCTACAAAATTCGATCCAGATGCGACTTTGACGGGGAGGCAAGATCGATTGATGAAAGTTCTGATGTCTGATCCAGCTACAACTCTGACGAAGAGGCAAGATTAGAAAACTAACAACTTTTTCCTTCTTTTCTTGTTTTTTTTGTTTTTGTGTTTTTTTTCTTTTTTTTTCTTTTTTTCTTTTTCCTCTTTTTTGATACAACATTGATAAAACTTGAAAGTTGGTGAATTTTGACCAAGCTACAACACCGACGAAGAGGCATGGTCTAAAGTTAGTAATGTTGATCCAGCTACAACATTGACGAAGAGGCAGGATCAAGAGTTAGTGAATTTGGTCTAGCTATAACACCGACGAAGAGGCAAGACCAGAAGTTAGTGAATTAGGTTCAGCTACAACACCGACGAAGAGGCAGAACCGAAAGTTAGATTTGACCAAGCTACAACACTGACGAAGAGGCAAGGTCCGGGGATTTGATCCAGCTACAACTCTGACGAAGAGGGAGGATCGGATAGTTGTTCTTTTTTGTGATCAAGCTACGACTCTGACGAAGAGGCATGATCAGAATTTGGTTGAAAGCTCATTTTTCATTTTTTCATTTTTTTCATTTTTTTGATTTTTTTCCTTCTTTTCTTTTTCTCTTTTTTCTTTCTTCTTTTTTTCTTTTTTTTTCTTTTCTCTTTTTTTTAGATTTTTCTTTTTTCTTTTTCCTCTTTTTTTGATACAACATTGATACAACTAGAAAGTTAGTAAATTTTGACCAAGCTACAACACTGACGAGGAGGCATGGTCTAAAGTTAGTAATGTTGATCAAGCTACAACACCGACGAAGAGGCAAGACCGGAAATTAGTGAATTTGGTTCAGCTAAAACACCGACGAGGAGGCAGAACTGGCAGTTAAATTTGACCAAGCTACAACACCAACGAAGAGGCAAGGTCTGAAGATTTGATCCAGCTACGACACCGACGAAGAGGCAGGATCGAATAGTTTTCTTCTTCTTTTTTCTTCATTTTTTAGATTTTTCCTTCATGTTTGCCTTTTTCATTTCTTTTCTTTTCTTCTTCTTTTTTTCAATTTTTCTTTTTTCCTTTTTGATTTCTTCTTCTTTTTTCTTTTTTTTTCCTTTTTTTCTTTTATTTTTTCTTTTTCTTTTTGGATTGATTTTTCAGCTACAATTATAATAAAAAAGGTAAACTCCGAGTAAAATTTAGGTCTATCTGCAACACCGTCGAAGAGGCAAGACCTGAATAGGATTTGATCTGCTACACCACTACCAGAGAGACTAGATCAGTAAAAAGTGAGACCCGCTACACCATTGACGGAGGGACATGACCGAATGGAAAATCTGATTTGCAACACCACCGACGGAGGCAAGATCTTGTTTGGATTTGATCTGCTTCACCACTGACGGAGAGACTAGATCAGTAGAATATGAGATCCATCACACCACCGACGAAGAGATAGGATCTGGATGGAAAATTTGATCTTCAACACCACCGACGGAGGTAAGATCTTCATTAAGTTGGCGTACCACCACTGACGGAGGCATGATTTGCAAGATGTTGGGTGACTGCGCCACTGACAGCGAGATAATTTTTTGAAAAATTTGCCCGGCTTTTCTATCGAAAGAGGGCATGATCTAGAAAGAATTTTTGTTGGCATCCGTCACACCATGTCGGAGGAATCAAATCCTACAAAAGAAAAAAACATTGGTCAGTAATTGTCAAAGATTTTGTCGCTGATACCTTTTATTTTGGGTGTTTCAGCATCTTCTTCGTGTTTGGCCTCCTTTAAGACTAGAGTTGGCCTTCTTGTCATTGCCCCCATGTTGAGGGTACTCGGTCTTTTTCCTAAACCTGCTATGTACAAGCAAGATTGCATGAATGTATCTAATGCATGTGTCTGCCCTAAATGCATGGTGACTTTGGTGTATGCACTTAATCTAAATGTATGACGTTTGCAAAAATGGTTTAATGCAAGATGAATGCAACTACATGCATAAATGTGGCATGATTTTTCGATCCTCAAAGGGATGCCCCTGACTCCTCACTGGTCCCGTCAGGATCTTGGTTTTTTTTGTATGTGCCCCAATCTTGTCTCGGGTTTGATCAGCTCTCATCTGAGTGGATGCCCCAAAATTTTGTTCATTATATGACATCATCTGACACTATTCCTGTAGCAAATTTGAAACTTTAGGGTGATGTATTTTGGATATTCAAGACTTAGATACGAACAAAAGATGTTTGCATTGTTACTTGTAGTTTTGATCCCTTACAAAATACTCTCACCACCTTCGTACTTAAGTCGGTGAGATTGGTTTACAAAAAGGATTACTCTGAAAGTAATAAAAACTACAAGGGGACCTACTATGGTCAAGATAGTGCAATACGAGCTGGATTAAAACATGGTCCAGTTCAAAAAACCTTCAACACCCTCAATTGGCATCTTCATGCTTCGGTAAAGGGTCTTTTCTTGTAGCCGTTCTTGTTGAATTATCAAAGCTTACCACCCCAAGCTTAATGAATTTTTCCACCAACTTTTTGAAGCCGAAGCAGTTTTCAATGGTGTGGCCAACCTGTCCCGCGTGATAATCGCATTTTGTATTGGGATCATACCATTTCGGGAAGGGAGGTTGTACTGGATCTCGGTAAAAGGGGGCCACCATGTGGATATCATACAGCTGCTTGTACAATTCTCCATAAGAAACTAGTAGTGGAGTAAATTCTACGTTTTCAGTGTTCTTCCTCTAACCAGAGCCTTGGCTTGAGGAACCGTGAGCACTTGGCATGGCCTTAGCTTGTACAACTATGATAGGCTTAGAATAACTGGCATTATAAACTCCCGCAGAGTTTACTTGATGATCTTTCTTTGCATGGTAGGGCTTTTTCTGGGACGAACTACCTTCGTCATCAATTTTGACAGTCTTGACGGCATTCTCAAAGAGCTCCCTAGATAGCACGAGGTCGGCAAAATTGGTAGTCGCGTTGCCTATTAAGCGACCCAAGATCGGACCCTCTAAAGTTTGTACAAATGTAACCACCGTCTCCCTGTCACTGAGCGGGGGTTGGACCTGAACTGCTATATCCCTCCAACGCTGAGCGTATTGCCTGAAGCTTTCATTATGCTTTTGTTTCATTTGTTGCAATGTCCACCAGTCTAGCATCATATCATTGACGTGTCGGTACTGTTCCAGAAAAGCTTTGGCCAAGTCTCTCCATGACTTAATCTGACGGCGGCTCAACTGATTATACCATCGACCAGCAGATTCTGATAGACTGTCTTGAAAGCAGTGAATTAATAGCTTATCGTCTCGGCCGTATCCTGTCATCCTCCGACAGAACATAGTGAGGTGAGTGTGAGGGCAGCTGGTTCTGTCATATTTTTCAAATTTTGGGACCTTAAATTTTGGGGGTAACACCAAATCCGGGACAAGACTGAGTTCACTGGCATCGAATCCATTGAAGGTATCCTCTATTCCCATAGCCTCTAACTTCTCTTCGAGTCTTTTACATCGATCTTCGATTTCCTTTGAAGCTTCTACCTTCGGCCCCTCGGTCTCAAACAGATTATCCATTCTGAGATAAAATTTTTAGCTTGATTGCCCCCGGGTTTAACTTCCAATGCAGATGGCTGATTTATAGGGATCGAAATACCGACCTGGTGTAGATGAGACTTTCTCCGAGAAATGATCACCTAGGGTTGAGTTGCTGGCTGTATCCTGGTTTGAACGGGCGTGAACCCCGGAGGATACATAAGATCCTCGTCACCAGCAGTGGGTCTAGGATTTGCAGTGGGATTTACAACAGAGGCCTCTCCAGGCTCGGGAAGCTTTAATCCCAGCATTTGTGCCATTTGGCCTAGCATGTCTTGTTGTGACTTTGCAAGTTGTTCCCTCATATCTTGTTGGACTCTCGCTATCTGTTCCTCAACCTGCTTGGCTATGTTCGCTTACAATTCTTTCTGATCTTGCTCGATTTTTTTCAATCTTTCATCGTTTACCATCTTTGTTTTGTACCGAGTTCCGTATGGATGCTAAGCTGACTGATCTTCTACTTTATCCAGTATCACTGTCATAGGGCACCCCTAGAGTCGGTTTTCTTATTTTGAAAATGAATGTATATGCATGCAAAATGTGTCATAAATTGATGCAATGCAAAATCAAGATTGCGATGATATTGTGCAATGATGAAGGTGAAATCAATGCGATGAGAATAAAATGAAATGAGTTAGCACCAAAGAAAATGATTAAATAAAACAAATGATAAATATAACAATAATAGAGTAATAAAAACTGTACATAAATAAGGCACCAGAGCCTAAGCAGGTTGAGGAACAATTAGCAAGAGTCCAACAGGATATGAGGGAACAACTTGCAAAGTCACAACTACATGCATAAATGTGGCATGATTTTTCGAACCTCAAAGGGATGCCTCTGACTCCTCACTGGTCCCGTCAGGATCTTGGCTTTTTTTGTATGTGCCCCAACCTTGTCTCGGGTTCGATCAGCTCTCATCTGAGTGGATGCCCCAAAATTTTGTTCATTACATGACATCATCTGACATTATTCCTGTAGCAAATTTGAAACTTGAGGGTGATGTATTTTGGATATTCAAGACTTAGATACGAACAAAAGATGTTTGCATTGCTACTTGTAGTTTTGATCCCTTACAAAATACTCTCACCACCATCGTACTTAAGTCGGTGAGATTGGTTTACAAAAAGTACTACTCTGAAAGTAATAAAAACTACAAGGGGACCTACTATGGTCAAGACAGTGCAATACGAGCTGGATTAAAACATGGTCCAGTTCAAAAAACCTTCAACACCATCAATTGGCATCTTCATGTTTCGGTAAAGGGCCTTTTCTTGTAGCCATTCTTGTTGAGTTATCAAAGCTTACCACCCCAAGCTTAATGAATTTTTCCACCAACTTTTTGAAGTAGAAGCAATTTTCAATGGTGTGGCCAACCTGTCCCGCGTGATAATCGCATTTTGCATTGGGATCATACCATTTCGGGAAGGGAGGTTGTACTGGATCTCGGTAAAAGGGTGCCACCATGTGGACATCATACAGCTGCTTGTACAATTCTCCATAAGAAACTGGTAGTGGAGTAAATTCTACGTTTTCAGTGTTCTTCCTCTAACCAGAGCCTTGGCTTGAGGAAACGTGAGCATTTGGCATGGCCTTAGGTTGCACAACTGTGATAGGCTTAGAATAACTGGCATTATAAACTCCCGCAGAGTTTACTTGATGATCTTTCTTTGCATGGTAGGGCTTTTTCTGGGACGAACTACCTCCGTCATCAATTTTGCCAGTCTTGACGGCATTCTCAATGAGCTCCCCGAATAGCACGAGGTCAGCAAAATTGGTAGTCGCGTTGCCTATCAAGCGACCCAAGATCGGACCCTCCAAAGTTTTTACAAATGTAACCACCGTCTCCCTCTCACTGAGCGAGGGTTGGACCTGAACTGCTATATCCCTCCAGCGCTGAGTGTATTCCCTGAAGCTTTTATTATGCTTTTGTTTCATTTGTTGCAATGTCCACCGGTCTAGCATCATATCATTGACGTGTCGGTACTACTCCAGAAAAGCTTTGGCCAAGTCTCTCCATGACTTAATCTGACGGCGGCTCAACTGATTATACCATCGAGCAGTAGATTCTGATAGACTGTCTTGAAAGCAGTGAATTAATAGCTTATCGTCTCGGCCGTATCCTGTTATCCTCTGACAGAACATAGTGAGGTGAGTGCGAGGGCAGCTGGTTCCGTCATACTTTTCAAATTTTGGGACCTTAAATTTCGGGGGTAACACCAAATTCGGAACAAGACTGAGTTCACTGGCATCGAATCCACTGAAGGTGTCCTCTATTCCCATAGCCTCTAACTTATCTTCAAGTCTTTTACATCGATCTTCGATTTCCTTTGAAGCTTCTACCTTCGGCCCCTCGGTCTCAAATAGATGATCCATTTCTGAGATAAAATTTTTAGCTTGATTGCCCCCGGGTTTAACTTTCGATGCAGATGGCTGATTTATAGGGATCGAAGTACCGGCCTGGTGTAGATAAGACTTTCTCTGAGAAATGATCACATGGGGTTGAGTTTCTGGCTGTATCCTGGTTTGAATGGGCGTGAACCCCGGAGGATACATAAGATCCTCGTCACCAGCATTGGGTCTAGGATTTGTAGTGGGATTTACAACAGAGGCCTCTCCAGGCTCGAGAAGCTTTAATCCCAGCATTTGTGCCATTTGGCCCAACATGTCTTGTTGTGACTTTGCAAGTTGTTCCCTCATATCCTGTTGGACTCTTGCTAACTGTTCCTCAACCTGCTTGGCTATGTTCGCTTGCAATTCTTTCTGATCTTGCTCGATTTTTTTCAATCTTTCATCGTTTACCATCTTTGTTTTGTACCGAGTTCCGTATGGATGCTGAGCTGACTGGTCTTCTACTTTATCCAGTATCACTGTCATAGGGAGCATGGATATTTTCGGCATATATATGGCACTTATGGCATTTCCTGACGTAATCAATGCAGTCTCCCTCCATAGTCGACCAGAAATAACCATATCTCATGATTGTTTGGGCTACTGACAGACCATTAGCGTGCGTTGCACATAAACCATCATCCACTTCTGCCAAAATTTCCTTCGCCTCCCGAGCATCTAGACATCTCAACAAAACTTGATCATGGCCTCTTTTGTACAGAATCTCCCCATCCAAAACATATCTTGTTGCCATCCTTCTGAGCAATTTTTGGTCATTTTTGTTTGCTCCTTCGGGATACGTTTGCGACTTGATATATTGCAAGATATCGTAATACCAAGGGTTGCCATCTATTTCTTCTTGTACATTATAGCAGTGAGATGGCCTCTCAAAAGTCTGCATCTCAATTAGCTTCAGCTCTGCCTTCGTATTTACTTTGAACATGGAGGCCAGGGTTGCCACTGGTTGTCTTCTCTAAGAAGGTAGGTGAAACTGACCTTTTCAAATTCTTTAATGAGCTCTTTGATCAACTCGTAGTATTTGACTAGCTTCGGATCCCTTGTTTCCCATTCTCCTTGTAACTGGTAGATCACTAAGGACGAATCTCTGAATACTCAAAGTTCTTTGATCTTTCTTTCAATGGTTGCATTTAATCCCATGACACAGGCTTCATATTCAGCTATGTTGTTTGTGCAAAAGAATTCTAGTCTGCTAGTAAAGGGATAGTAGACATCTTCTGGAGAAATTAGCACGGCTCCTACCCGTGGCCAAGGTCATTGGAGGCTCCGGCAAAGTAAAGCTTCCATGAGCCGTCATCTAAAACAGTGTCTTCCTCAGTTGTAATGCACATCAATTCCTCATCCGAGAAATTAAAGTTCAACGATTCATAATCATCTGAAGCACGGCTAGCTAAGAAATCTGCTATAGCACTTCCTTTCACAGCTTTATGGCTCACATATACAATGTTGAACTCGGATAACAGCATTTGCCAGCTGGCCATCCTCCCCGTTAATGTCGGTGCTTCCATTAAAAACTTCAAGGGGTCTAACTTGGATATCAACCAGGTGGTATAGTACAACATATAATGCCTAAGCCTTTTGGTAGTCCAAACCAAAGTACAACATAACTTCTGAATTAGCGGGTACCGTGTTTCACAATCAGTGAACTTCTTACTTAGGTAGTAGATGGCTCCTTCTTTTTTCTCATACTCATCATGTTGCCCCAACACGGAACCCATCGAGTTTTCAAAAACTGTCAAGTAAAGGATCAAAGACCTGTTTGGGACCGATGCGACTAAAATCGGAGCATTCGTAAAGTACTTATCTCTAGAGATTCTTGACATTCTTCATTCCAGACCCCCGGGTTATTCTTCCTAAGTAGTCTGAAGATAGGGTCGCATTTATCTACTAATTAAGAAATAAAACGGGAGATGTAGTTTAACCTTCCCAGGAAACCTCAAACTTTTTTTTGAGTGGGAGGCGGTGGGAGGTCTTAGATAGCCTTTTTTTCTGGATCAATCTCAATCCCTTTTTCTACTCACTACAAACCCCAAGAGTTTTCCAGATGTGACTGCGAAGGTGTATTTAGTCGGTTGAACTTCAGTTGGTATTTTCTTAGTCTCTAGAATAGCTTTCTCAGGTTTTGAAGGTGCTCTTCCTCAGTTCAGGACTTAGCAATCATATCATCCATGTAGACTTCTATCTCTTTGTGCATCATATCATGGAAAAGAGTCATCATCGCTCTTTGATAAGTCGTTCATGCGTTCTTGAGTCCGAAAGGTATCACCTTGTAATAAAACGTGCCCCACATAGTTACAAATATAGTCTTCTCCATGTCTAATGGGTCCATCTTTATCTGGTTATATCCTGAAAAACCATCCATGAATGAGAACAATGAGTGCCCCGCGGTATTGTCAACCAACGTGTCAATATGTGGCAAAAGGAAATTGTCTTTAGAGCTTGCCCGATTGAGATCCCTGTAATCTACACACATGCGGACCTTTCCATCCTTCTTTGGCATCGGTACGATGTTTGCAACCCATTCAGGGTAATTGGCAACCTCCAGAAAGCCAGCATCAAACTATTTTTTACCTCTTCTTTGATCTTTAACAGTATGTCAGCCCTCATTCTTCTAAGCTTTTGTTGGATTGGTTTACATTCTGGCCTTGTTGGTAGCTTGTGCACCACTATGTATGTATTCAACCCTGGCATGTCTTGATAAATCCAAGCAAAGACGCTTTTGAACTCCTGGAGCAGGACTATCAGTTCGCGCCTGGTTTTTGCGGAAAACGTAGTCTCGATTTTCATTTCTTTCCCCTTTTCATCGGTTCCCAAGTTCACAATTTATGTTTCCTCTTGGTGGGGCATGATCTGCCTTTCTTCGTTGGCCATCATCCTTACCAACTCCTCAGGAACCTTGTACTTTGCCTCATCGTCCTCTTCTTCAATTTCTGTTGAGATCTTAGGGCATTCGAAATCTACCTCGGGATTGGATTCAGAATCATTCATACGGTTAATTATGGGAACCCTGCATGAAATGAGAACGAATGTATTGGGAAGAGGATGATTTTAAATGAAGTGAATGAATATGAGTAAGAAATGAATGAATGAAGTAAAGAAATATTTACCATTTGAGAAAACGAGGAATATATTCTTTCATTGCAAACAAAAAGTTAACATAAATGCCCTATACAAAAGATCCTCATTGCCTATGGGAAAAAACAAAAGGGTTGGTTCGGAGCATTACTCTGATCTAGCCCTAAAGATTACAGGTAAATCAATGTAGCTCCAGTTATTGAGAGTTTCCCCATGACAGCAAGGGCGGATGCTGGTCAACACGTTATTGCCATTGTCATCTTCAGCTATCATGTTGATGGACATCCCTTCAAGCAATTCACCGAACATTCATCATTGTTAAGTATGTCATTTTCTCGAATTGCTTCATCTACTTTCTGTCATGTACGGTCAATTCGTCCAAGAAAAAAATATCTTTTACATGAGGGAAAGACGTCAGTCTCCATGGAATATCTTCTCCCTTGAGTCTAGCCCTCATTTGTTCTTCTTTCCTTTTGTATTCCTCTCTCATCTGCTGAATACTCGGTTTATAGCCAAGCCCAAAATTGTCTTTCTTGGGGATGACAATTTTGGGATGTAAGCTTCCTTGTAATCTATTTCCAAACCCTCTTCTTACTTTGGCTCCTCGGTCCAAAGTTTTAAAAACGGTCATCTTGGTACAGTTGGATAACCTGGGGTTGGGGATCTGATTACCTTCCGCAACAAACGTATCATTTACAAGCTCTAATGCTCATAAAGAACATTCTACGGCATCTTCATCATTCTGGATATAGGGGGCATCCGATGTTACCGAGGCGATGATCTCTTGCTCAGCCTCTACAGTGACCAACTTGCCTTCTATCACAAATTTCAATTTCTGATGGAATGATGAGGGAACGGCTCCAGCAAAGTGAATCCATGGTCTTCCCAATAAGCAACTGTAGCTCGGCTTTATGTCCATTACCACGAAATCAATTGTATACTCTGTCGGCCCAATCAACAAATGTACTTCAATTTTCCAAGTGCTCCCCTTTAAGTACCGTCGAAGGCTCTCACGAAGTTGTGACAGGGTTTTATATTGGAATCATCTACCGGTAGTCTTTGTAGAGTCACCATTGGTAGTACGTTTAATGTTGACCCATTATCAATCAATACTCTTGGCAACATATACCCTTTGCAAGGGTAGTGATGTTGAGAGCTTTGGTGGACCCCATACCTCCCTTCAAGATCTCGTCATCGCTGAATGTGATGTGGTTGTATGCGGTGATATGCCCCACTATTCTGTCCAGCTTAGATACAGAAATGTCACCAGGTATAAACATTTGGTTCAACACCTTTAACAATGCATCACGATGCTTTTCTGAACTCAGAAGCAACTCCAATACTATGATCATTGCTGGTTGTTTTCGCAGCTGCTCCACTATATTGTACTCACTGTGCCTCAGAAACTTCAGAAATTCATGTGCCTGAGCCTCAGTTACCGACTCGTTAATCTTTGGAGGGGGCTCCTCGCCAAATATATGCGCAGGACTAGCCAATGTACCTTCCCCCTTATCTTTAGTGGCTTCAGCAGATTTTAAAGCTTCCGAAGAGTAGCACCTACCGCTCCTTGTGAAGTGACCTATTTCGTTGACAACTTTATCTTTCTTGGTCTGCTTATCTTTTTGTGTTAGCTCTTCTACTACCACTTGTTTCTTCTCCTCACATGGTTTCAACTGTTCTGGTATAGTCACGTTGGCGGCATAATTCTAAGGGGTTTGCCACATGTCTTTGAATGGAAACGAGGCTGGCGCCGAGATGATGATTTTAAGGGCCACCTTTGCAGGTTCTACTTGAGATGAACTTGCTTCTTTTGGTCTGGATGGGATGACAAAGGGTTTGTCTATTCCATACTTGATGTTGGGGCTATCCGACGCACATACATCTAACCCCTTCCTTCATGAGTCCTTCTCTAAGAACTCTATTCGTTTACTGTCCATCAGCTGTTGAATCAGTCTCCTGAATTCTTCACACTGTTGGATGTCGTGCCCTCCGTCTTGGTGGAACTCGCAATAAGCTCCACAGCCCTTCTGCACCACTATCATGCCTCTATCAATCAAGCGGGCCATGCATAATTGTTGGAACACCCACCGTAATGGAGACTTGATTTCTGATACATCTTTCTTGGCATTCCTAGTAGAGTACTCCTCAATAGCGTTCACTCTGCGATTTTTGTGATTAGGCAACGGGTTAGCGGCCACATTTGGTTTCTTAAACTTTAATACCCAAAAATTGATCAGACTCTGCACAAGTTTCTTGAATGTGAGGCAATTTTCTATAGAGTGACTAGGGGCACCACCATGATAATTGCAATGCGCGTTAGGATCATACCATGATGGAAACAGAGGTTTGAACTAAGTAACATAGTATGGGCGGACCAAATCAGCTTTGTACAACTGAGAATAAAGCTCGATGTAAGAGACTGGCAACGAAGTAAAAGATGTTTTCTCTTGTTCCTTCCTTGGAGCTTTTTCTTCTCTCTGGTTTAGATTCCGAGCCTTCCTTATGGATGCTTGCGGCTGAGAGACCGTGAAGTTCTTTGGAGCATTGTAAGTGATCGCAGTATTTACCTCATTCTCTATCTACTTGTTGTACTTTCGGGAGCTATCTCTGCTGTCAATCTTGCCACTCTTAATTACCAATTCAAAAGACTCTCAGTCCTGATCAAATCGGTAAAGCTCTGAGTTGTATTATTGATAAGGTGATCGAACAATGTTTCCTTCAGAGTATTCATGAATAGGGGCATGATCTCATGCTCAGGAATTGGTTGTTGGATCTGAGCGACCACCTCTCGCCACCTCTGGGCGTATTGTCACAGACTCTCGTTAGACTTCTGTACCATGTTTTCCAACATGATCCTACTGGGGGTCATGTCCGTCACATGTTTGTACTGCTCGATGAACGCCTTTGAAAGGTCATTCCAGGACTTGATGTTTACCCGGCTTAACTGGTGTACCACCGGAGTGCCGCTCCAATCAAACTATCCTGGAAACAATGGATTAAAATTTTTTCATCCTTGATGAAGGTTGTCAGCTTTCGGCAATACATGGTCACATGCGCGGAAGGATATGAAGTTCTATCATTCTTGTCAAATTCTGAAGTTTTGAATTTCGGTGGTAAAACAAGGTCAGATACCAGGCTCAGATCACTGGCCTCATTCCCTGGTTCATCTGTGGTTTGCAATGCTCTAAATTTTTCTTCCATGTGATGAAACCTTTCCTCCCATTTCTTTTCTACCTCTGTTCTAATTTTCTCGACCAGATTTAGATCCGAAACCTCTTCTTCGTAGAATGTCTTTGTATCAACGGGTTGGTTTTCATATGCCCCTGCCTGAAGACTAGCAGATATCCCAACAGGGTCAATGTATACTCATTTTGTTGAACTTGGCGTCTTTGGTTGAACCTTGCTGTGAGATGTAATACCTTCTGGCTCCTGGGCGACTTCGTCTCTAACCTTTTCCTTCCCAAGACTTTTTTTACAGCAATGCGGTTAAGTCAGATACTATCACAGCTCATGATTGAGCGATCTGATCGCTGAGGTGTTATCTAGCTTCTTCGAAGCATACTTCCAAATCCTTCTGCCCTTTTTCCAAACTGACTATTCTATCCTCCATTAGTTTGCTTTAGAACTGAGTAACGTATGGATACGGAATGGCTGTGGCTTATCTTTTAGTTTAACTGCCACAATATGTACACTATTAATATTTTTGCAAAAAAAGATGAATGCATGTATAATAATGAAAATGCCATGATACAATGCAAGAATGTATGCAAATAAAGGTACTGATTCCGATGGTAATCACCCTTTTGAACTACTTTTATAGGAATTAAAGGTTTCATATTACAAAATATTAAAGTAGAGTTCTATACAAAATCCCTAGCTCTAGCTCCTAACTTTTCGATAGCTCTGAACAGTTTGATGAACCTAGGCGCTTCTTTCATGTCCGAGGTTATGAAAGGTTGAAGGGCTTCAGTTTTTGCAGCTAAATCTGTCACATGTCCTGCAACTCGTCGTATCTCGACCATTAGGGTCATGTAATACTGGTCTTTGTCTTGGATCATCTGGGAGGCATCACGAAGTCTTCGCCGCCAATAATTGTCTCCACCTGCTGCAGCTTCTTCGAATACCCTAATTCTCCCTCTATAATCATGAACGGTTGCTTCGAGTGACTCAATGTGGGCTCGTAACATACAAATTTCACGCTCTCTTTCTCGTAGTTCGATAAAGCCATTCCTTTGACAATAAGTCTGAAAAGACTGCTCTAACTCTGTCAATCTCCTTTCTAACTCAGTATTCTGATCTTGGCTCTAATTTAGACTTTGAACGGTGTCGTTGTATAAGTTTTGCATCTCTAATAGTCTATTCCTACTCCCCATGGACTTCATCTTCCAAACGGCAGTGTTCTCTCTTTCATAGATAATTTCTTGCTTGCCTTTGTCAATATCTTGCCTAGCTCTTTCTTTCTCTTGGTTAATGACGTCCCTAAAAAATCGCCTTTCACTCTCGATGGCTAACTTGCAGCTTTATGTCTCTTTTTCGATTGCTCGCTTGCCCCTCTCTCGTTCTTCTTCGACTAGACGCGTACCGTTCATCCTTTCATTCTCTACAGCTAGAAACTGGCTTCGGCTGGCGTTCTAAACCTTTACTTGGAGCTAGAGAGTATCTTTCTAATAAAGGGCATTCTTCTCACTCAGATTTATATTCAGCTTCCTCAGTTGCCTGATGGTCTCATCTCGTTCGTCGGCCTCTAAACTTGCTCTGTAGAGCTTATCCATATGCTGAGTTTGTAAAGCCTCCATCTTCTTCTTAACCTCCTCAAATTCATTTCGCAAAATGTCGGCCTCAGACGGTACTATCCTCATATGCTCCTCAAGTGACATGGTTGGTTCTTGGTCAGGTTCTAAAATCTTGTCATTAACCCTCAGGCGCCTTCAAAGATCATAATCCAGGGTAATCATAGGCTCGGTATCTCATTCTACTCTTATACGATAACAGTGATCCCAAGCTCTCATGATGGTCTAAACCTTCACCCTGAACTCGCCCTTGAACGGGAACTCACTTCGACTTAAACCGACAGTGACGGGAATGCACTGTCACGATCTAAATTGTCGGGACACCAAAAGCGGAGCATAAGCAATCCCACCATGTAGCCTTAGCATCATTAGCCAGTCATAATCACCGCAGCTGTATAAGAAGTAACTAACCCTCCCAAGCCAAGGAACTCTCCACACTATGTCTTCGTCTTGGATGTTCTTAAAGATCCAGGACCATTTCTTCATGTTCAAGTCTTCTCGCCATTCCTTTGCTAAGTACTCTCGTAAAGGTGAAAAGTCTCGGAATGATATTCCTGGTAAAACCCTCTTTGGTATCTTCCACATATGACTCTGAATCCAAACCTTTAGCTGTTGTGCACACCCTCTGAAACGTCCCTCTTCATGTTTCCGGCTTGTATTCAAAGAAATGAAAGTTTCAGTCAAGATTGTTGATACTGGATTCGCCTTCCGCTTCAGACGCTCAAATAAATCTAGGATGGCTACATCGATGTTTCCGAGAATCGTCAGAAAGATGACCAAACCATATATCCCTAAGGCGAATAGGTCCATCTTCTTTACCTCATCTGGGTGCACGGGTATGATGTCTCGGATACTCTCCTATGCAAAGGCTAGAATGTCTCCTCGAACCCGAATCAGGCTATTAACCCAATCGTCACTCATCCCGGCAAAAGTTTTGAGCTTCGAAGAGTAATTTTGGTTCCTCGACGGCTTTGCGTAGATCCAATCTTTCTAGACATTCTTCTGATTAAGTAGGGCTCTGTATTCTTCTACAGTAGGCATCATATCTTGACTGTTGAAAGTAAAGCAACAAAAAATAGGATTCCAGAATTGGAAGATGGCTCGGAGTAAAGGCTGGTTGACCCGGACATACATCAATTGTGCTATGTCACCGTAACTATCACAGAATAAGTCTTGTAATCTTTGATCCCATCCTTCCCAAATCCTTTTAAGCTCCTATAAGTCATTCTGTTGGAGGCTCACGTAGGTATACCTTGACACTATGCGCTCGCTTGGCAAACTATTACCTTGAGTCCTCTGATTGACTATTGACCAATGTCTGACGGCTAAGTTGAGTTCTTTTTTCTTAAGATACCTTTTTCCCATGATGAAATATTTTCTAATCGGGCAAACCACTTGATCCAGTACCTTTATGTAATGCAAATACAATGATATATGCAAAAAAATGCAAAACAAAAAAGAAAACGAGTCAGTACCAGATAAAATAAATAAATACATAAACAAAAAGGGCAAGTTAAATAAGGTAAACACAAAAACAACCCTATTTACATCCCGTCTAAAAATACCTAGGTTATCCGCATGGCTCTAAATGGTAGGTTTCTTTATGTTCTCTACATGCAGTGTTGGTGCTAAGAGATACCTGAATTGTCCTTGTTGTCCCCTACTAAGGGTAGCAAGGCCCCCGATCATCACCCATTATAGGCTCCTTTCAGTCGGGTTTAATTTAGGGAGGCCCATTCGCTTATGCCCCTACGAAGGATCGGTATCCTTGCGAAAGCATAAGGTACTCGAGCCCCGAAGGTACTTTGCTAGGCCCATACGGAGGAACGATATTCTCATGAAAGCACTAGCGTTTCCCCCCACTTAAAAATGACAAGTTTATATGCCAAATTTTAAATGTGTTAAAATAAACGCGCAATTATAACCGAATATTAGTTTAATAGTCACTTTAATCCGAAACTTATGATATTAATAAAGCGGTAAATATTTAAAAATCTTAACTCTCTTTTTTGTTTTTGAAAAACAAAAAAAAAGTGTCCCCAGTGGAGTCGCCATCTGTAGCGATCTCTCCTCGCTAAAAAAACGGGTTTCAAGGTGTTTGAGGTCTTTCGGGTATTAAAAATATATTCTGTGGGGTTTTAAAAAATTACGTTTTATCTTAAAAATAGAGTCGCCATCGGCCACTAAGGTAGGTCGGACACCATAAAACCAAAGATTTTAAAATGTTGGGTTCGGGAGTTGGTTACGGATGAGGAAGGATTAGCATCCCCACGCCGCCCAAAATTGGTACTTTAATAATTACCATTTTATTAATATTAGACTTTCCGGATTAAAGTGAAGATTAAATTAAAATTTGGTTATAAGTGCGAGCAAATTTTAAGGGCCTCGTTATACAAGAGTAAACTGATAGACCACCATCACTATGTTTGATACTGGTCACGTTTACGCTCGAATAAAAGGGCACCGCATTGACAATTAATATATTCGTTATGCAATCTTAGAAAACATAAAAAAAAACATACATTCATATTGACTTGGTATTAAAAACATAAAAAAACATGAATATTACAACATTAAACAAAAATAATAAAATACATGAATAAAAAAACACAAGCCATCATAACATAAAAAAAACAAAGTATAAACATGAACAAGAAAAAACATGCTTCCAAAACTAAATTAATTAATTCTAACATGCTTAAACACATTAATACAAACCACAACTATAACACATGCATGACATATACACATGACAAAGTATGATACTAAATTAACAGAGCAACATATAAACATGAAAACTAAAACTTAGTAGCTAACACAATATATATGCATACACAATATAAATATGTCATAACAAAATTAACAAATTCTACGCTAACATGTAACCTAAGAAACAAAGAAAACATAAAAAACTAACACTTATTCATCATGACCAAACAAAGTTAAACATATTAGCATGATAATGCATATAAAAGAAAACATGCATAGATAAACATGACAAAGACAACACATATATAAAAAACATAGAGAACGAAATGGAAATAAAAAACATTGCTAAACATGCCATAAATTAACATGTAACATAATGTACAAAAAAAACTAAGATACGGACATGATATGCAAATTAAACTAAGACATAACATGTAAAATAGACATATATAATATGAACAAACAAATTAAAACATAAAAAACATGATATAACACATAATAAAACATAAATAGACATGATATAAATGAAACATATGTAAATATGATGCAACATAACATGCTAAAAAAACAATTTAAAAAAACAAAAGACGTGAATATTTAAAGCATCAAAGGGACTAAAATGAGATGGAAACAAAATCCGGAAATAGAAATTAAATAAACAAAAGACGTATCTAGGGACTTAATTAAAAACTGAAATAAACTCTAAAGGACCTATTGTGTGATAAACCCATGCGGCAAGCTCGAAGTGAAAATTTCAAAAATGCGGGGTGGCTGAGGGGGTGATTTTGCTATTTAAAAATCGAATCAGTTTAATTTGGGGATAAAATTGAAAGATTTCAAAAAGGAATGAGGATTGGGGTTGCAATTTGACCATAGGACGCACTTGGAATGAAAATAATGAAAGGACGGAGGTCCTTAATGCGTAATTATACCATTTTAAAAAACCGAGACTCTATATAACACACTTATTCGGCTAAAATCCAGCCTTTTCCCCCATTTTTTAAAACCCGTTAAAAAACTATCCCCAAATCATCTATAATATTCAAACGAGAAAGATATTTTGGGTTCTAACCTAGAATCCGACCACATGCCACCATACCGGTAGATGCTGGTTACCGACGGCCGTCGTTCACCGACAGCGGTAAACCTTGAAACAACCCCCAATCAACCCTTTTTTATATTTAAAAGTCGGATCTAGCCTTAGGTTTTATGAAAAACACCCATTTCTTCTTAGATCTAGGAAAAACTAAGGATATTTGTTTTCAAAAAAACACCCCTAAAAAAACCACGACCGTCCGATTCACCGTGCATGGTTCGAAAAACCGCGAGGCTTATCACCGGACGGTGGCCACGACGAGGGTAAACTCTTGACCCCTTTTCTTTTATTTCTTTATTATTTTTGTGTGAAAGACTTGCTAGAAAGGAAGAGAGAAGATTACCAGTGGAACTCTGAATTTTTTTTGTTATTATTTCCAATTTAGAGTCTCAGTACAAAACATGGATACATTTGATATATAGGCTGCCTTTTGATTGATTGATTTGTTTCTTGTTTGCTTACAAGATTAGACGAAATGATTTTCTCTGTGATCTAACTCATACTTCTCTAATTTTGCATGTCCGGTTTGGTGGGCTGGTGAGGCACGAGCGTACGATAGCAGCGGCAGAGTAGGGCTTTCGGTCAAACATGTTCTTGGCCGTTGGATTAGATCTGATCCAACGACTGAGATGGCATGAGGAACGGACTGCTCAGATTTGATCTGGAGACTGGTGGGACGGCATGAGATGGTGCCACATGGAGCTCAGCAGCCGATGAGTCTTGTGTGTGATTCACGAGTGCGTGGGGAGCTGAACGGCTCGCGCGTGTATCACACGCGGCAGCTGGATGGTCTTCTCCTTTCAATCGTGATCATTGGATCAAGATCTGATCCAATGGCCCAGGGACGATTGAGCATAAGAGAGATTAGGGTTAGATATTTTTAGGGTTTGAGTCTGGCCAAAAAAATGGGTCGTGTATTATATATTTTTTGGGCTCTGTAATTAAGGACTGGACTGTTAATTTTTGGGTTTAAATATATTTATTTTTTTGGATTTAATTTTAACTTAGCCTAATAATAATAATAATAATAGTAATAGTAATAATAATAATATCATGACACATACATATATAATTTACGTACATGCAATCATACATGCAAATATATATCACATAACATTCAAACGCATAAGCATATATATATTTATTCACAATGCATGCATAAAATATAAACATACATATGGCACACATATACCATGATAATCATGAATACGTACACATACGTAATACATATACTATACATGCATTCACACACATCACACATATATTACGTATATATTAATAACATATACACACACGTACATAATAAACATATAATAATATAATATATGTATACCTGCAATAACAATTTATTAATAATTATACTAAAATATTAATATGATATTTACAGACCAGATAAAATTGAGTGATTACAATAATATTTATGGTAAAACATTATATAATATTATGCTGGTTCAGTGGTTAAGGCTTAGCCATTGTATTTGAAGGTCTTGGGTTTGAACCCTCCAAGCGCATGGTTTTAATATTTTTCCTCCAGCAACGACGTCGTTTTGGGCTAAATTAGACTTCAAAATAGTCGCACCAAAATGATTTCGTTTCGACTTAATAGAGACGTTAAAAGTTAACGCCAGAGTGACATTTTCGAGTCAAAAAGTAAAGTTCAATGTTAGATTTGCAACTTTTAAATTTCGGTGACATTTTCGAGTCAGAGGTCATAGTTCAGTGGCATATGGTGTAGTTTACCCTAAAATATACTTATTGACGCCTAAAAATAGCAGAAACTAAACAAGGGAGTTGGAGAGGAGGACCGCAGTGATTAGTGGTGGTTTCCAACGGTTTACCTTGATTGACTTGAGGCGACGAGTCGCAGATAGTATGGTGATCGAAATAAGAGAAGAGAGAATGAAGGGAGGGGTACTGCTCTCTCAACTCGGCCTGCCTCTTTTCTTCAGTTGCATGGGTATTTATAATCCTGAAACGGCTGGTGATTAAATGATGCCAAACTTAATGACAGTCTATAGACGAGTTGGCAGAGATAGACCTAACTTTCAACTATCAAGCTTTGTATGTCGGTCACGTGACTGAAGTACTATAGCACCTGATAATGTCTATTTTCAAAACCGTGTAGGCATATAACTTTATCCTCTCCAATAGTATAAGACTTGAGAGCCACATTCGAAATTACCTAGTACAGAAGTGTTGATGGTTATCTCCTGATGCGGAGATACTAGATATAACAATAATCATCGTTATTTTAAAGGGAAAAATATTTTCATGATAGAACCCGCTAAAGAAAGCAATGAATCACAATATTAGTTCAAGTTTAGTGTAGGTAGGAAACAAGATATTACAATCAAACGAGTTGTTTATCCAAAACATCATCCAACCTGTTATTAAAATCATCAATATTCTTGCACATGTCTACACCAAAATGACTAACTAGGCCGCAGGTATTATTTGATTTTGATTGTTAAGTCCGGGGATGATGCAAGATTTTATGTTAAGGGGTGAATCTATAAAATTCTAATAGAGTGGACTTATAAAATTTTAAAAGCCGAAAATAGATTTTTTAATAAAAAATTTTAAAATAAATATAAAATAATATACAAATTTTAAATTTTCAGAAGGCCACCGCCTCCTCCTGCCCCTTCCGTCCGTCCCTATTGTCAGCATATTCCAAACATTAATAACACGTTTTGAAACTCAAAATCTGGATTAAGATTTCAGGTGTTTACTTTTTCTTCTTTTTATTTGTCTATCTTGTATTGTGAATCATGTGATTATAACCCTACCTCAAACCATGATGTTACTGAAATACTAAAAAAAAAATCTTCATTTCTTTTCTATAAATAGGAAGGATTATTGCTTATTGATACCATAAGAGTTGTGCAGGTTTATATCCATAGACCAATCATGAAATCTTTCCTCCCTTTCTTTGCATTCCTCTCACTTCTCCTGGTAAGCTCTTGCAAAGTTAGCTATGAATACAATTTCGTAGGCATTTATATATATTGTTAATTTGTATGGTTAATTATATATATTTTTATATGAATGCAGTTTGCAGACACCATTGCAGCAGCTAGGAAAGATGCTGGGGATTACTGGAGAGAGGTAATGAAAGATCAACCTATGCCTGAAGCAATGAAGGAGCTTGTTCGAGTCGAAGCTGCCTCCGCCGGCTCCGAAGAGAAAACCAAGTGCAGTACACCTGCAAGCATTGAGCTTAAGGAAGAGAAGATTATTGTTGAGGGCTTTCAACTACCAATTAGGCCTAACGGAGATGAAAAGAAGTCCATATTTTCTGATGATTTCGAACCAAGGCCTAGTGTTACTGCTTACAACAGGAAATCTTCATCTTTTGCTGAAGATTTTGAACCGAGACCAAGCGTAACGGCCTACAACGGCAATGATGCTGGTCTTCAACGAGAGAAAAAGTCGTTCATTGATGATTTTGAACCGAGACCAAGTGTAACGGCCTATGGCGGCGATGATGCTAGTCTTAAAGGAGAGAAGAAATCATTCACTAATGATTTTGAACCGAGGCCAAGTGTAACGGCTTATGGCAGCAATGATGCCGGTCTTGAAGGAGAGAAGAAGTCATTCACTAATGATTTTGAACCGAGGCTAAGTGTAACAGCCTATGGCGGCAATGATGCTGGTCTTAAAGGAGAGAAAAAATCATTCTCTAGTGTTTTTGAACCGAGGCCAAGTGTAACAGCCTATGTGAGTAGTGATTTTGAACCGAGACCAAGCGTAACAGCCTATGGCGACAATGATTTTGGTCTTAAAGGAGAGAAGAAATCATTCACTGGTGATTTTGAACCAAGGACAGGCATAACGGCCTATGCGAGTAGTGATTTTGAACCGAGGTCAAGTGTAACAGCGTATGGTGACAATAATGCTGATCTTAAAGGAAAAAAGAAACCATTCATCGGTGATTTTGAACCGAGGCCAAGTGTAACAGCCTATGTGAGTAGTGATTTTGAACCGAGACCAAGCGTAACAGCCTATGGAGACAATGATTTTGGTCTTAATGGAGAGAAGAAATCATTCACTGGTGATTGTGAACCAAGTCCAAGAGTAACGACCTATGTCAGTAGTGATTTTGAACCGAGGCCAAGTGTAACAGCCACATGGTGGTGATGATCCTGATCTTAAAGGAAAGAAGAAACCATTCATTGGTGATTTTGAACCGAGGCCAAGTGTAACAGCCTATGGCGGCAATGATGCTCGTCTTCAACGAGAGAAGAAATTGTTCACTATTGATTTTTAACCGAGGCCAAGTGTAACAGCCTATGGCGGCAATGATGTTGGTCTTCAATGAGAGAAGAAATTGTTCACTATTGATTTTGAACCGAGGCTAAGTGTAACGGCCTATGGCGGTGATGATGTTGGTCTTCAACGAGACAAGAAATCGTTCGCTCATGATTTTGAACCAAGACCAAGTGTAACGGCCTATGGCAGCGATGATCTGGTCTTCAATGAGAGAAGAAATCATTCACTAATAATTTTGAACCAAGGCCAAGTGTGACGGCTTATGGCGGCAATGATGTTGATCAAGGAGAGAGTGTTTTAGAACCAAGGCCAAGCGTAACAGCCTATGTCAGCAGTGATTTTGAATCGAGACCAAGTGTAACTACTTGTGTCAGTAGTGATTTTAAACCGAGACCAAGCGTAACAGCCTATGTCAGTAGTGATTTTGAACCGTGTCCAAGTGTAACATCCTATGGTGGCGATGATGTTGGTCTTAAAGGAAAGAAAAAGCCATTCACTGGTGATTTTTTGAACCGAGGCCAAGTGTAACGGTCTATGACAGCGATAATGCTGGTCTTCAACGAGAGAAGAAATCATTCACTAATGAATTTGAACCGAGACCAAGCGTAATGGCCTATGGAAGCGATGATGCTGGTCTTAAAGGAGAGAAGAAATCATTCACTAATGATTTTGAACCGAGGGCAAGCTTAATGGCCTATGTTAGTAGTGATTTCGAACCGAGGCCAAGTGTAACAGCCTATGTCAATAGTGATTTCGAACCAAGGCCAAGTGTAACAGCCTATGGTGGAGATGATGCTGGTCTTAAAGAAAAGAAGAAACCATTCATCGGTGATTTTGAACCAAGGCCAAGTGTAACGGCCTATGGCGGCAGTGATGCTGATCTTCAACGAGATAAGAAATCATTCACTAATGATTTTGAACCGAGACCAAGCGTAACGGCCTATGGAGGCAATGATGCTGGTCTTAAAGAGAGAAGAAATCATTAACTAATGATTTTGAACCGAGGCCAAGCGTAACAGCCTATGTCAATAGTGATTTCAAATTGAGACCAAGGTAACGGCCTATGTCAGTAGTGATTTTGAACCGAGGCCAAGTGTAACATCTTATGGTGGCGATGATATTGGTCTTAAAGGAAACAAGAAATCATTCACCAGTGATTTTGAACCGAGGCCAAGCGTAACGGGTTATGTCAGTAGTGATTTTGAATCGGGGCCAAGTGTAACAGCCTATGGTGGCGATGATGTTGGTCTTAAAGGACAAAAGAAAGCATTCACTAATAATTTTGAACCGAGGACAAGCCTAACGTCTTACAGCAGAGATAATGCTGATCTTAAAGGAGTGAAGAAATCATTGACTAGTAATATTGAACCAGAGACAACCGCCAGCTTTTACCAGAAGTGAAACACAACCGTTGGCATAAAGTTAAATCTTCCAATAAATGTCTCCGTTTACTTGTTATTGTTAAATCCATAGAGAAAATATTAAAAATGCATCTGATTTTCATTCATCGTGATAATAATGTTACATAAGCTGTACATTTATAGTATTTACAATGATAACTAACTTCTAACTGATCTATGAACTGTACAACTAATTCTAATAATTGCACAACTAATTCCTAACTTCTACAATAAACTCAACCATAGGTGTAAAAGTGTTGAGAAAAAGAACCCATTGAGTGGTCTGATAGTAAAAAGATGGGGTTGTTCCTCTTAGGTGACCCGAGTTTATCGGTCCTGGTCGATGAGAAGTTAGGTAGTGTTGGAACTTTTTTGCCTTTTTAGGTTTGCCATTTTGCTCTATATATGCGTATTGTTGTTTTCTAGTTGATCTTTTTGTATCAATGTTGTTACTTATTTTTAGCTTGACATAAAAAAATAAGGAAAGAGATCGCGTCAAACATGGAAAATAAAGGAAAACCAGCTCCCAAATTAAAGTTGAATCGAGTGGGAAAGGGGGAAATCAGCTCAAAAATTCAAGCCAATCAAAACCGTCTGCAAACGTAAGAAAAAAGGAAAGAAAGCCGGATCGAATATGAAGAAAAAAAGGAAAGAAAAAGCAAGCAATTAGGGGCTGATTCGAATCAAAAAAGAAGAAATAAATCAGTCCTAATTTTTTCCAAATTCGATTCAAAAAGGGAACACGTCATAAGATTTGGACAGATTTCGATCAAATTGGAGAAAAGGAAAGTGGGAATCAAATCAAGGAAATTGGGCAATATTATTACCCAATTTGGGGGATTATTATTCCAATCTTCCATGTATTTTTTGTAGTAAAAATCCTATATAAAGGCCCCCTTTCACCATTGTAAACACTTAGAACACATTCACCATTCACTTCACCACTCCCCTCTGTAAACACATCACAAGCATCCGAAAATCCCATAGAATTCTCAAGTTTGTATTGACATTTGTCAAGTTGAATACAAGAAGAAGTTTCTTCATTTACGTATCTCGTTCCCTTTTTATATTTATTATTTATTTGTTATTTTGTTCAAATATAATCAAAGTTGGAGGCGATTTACACTTTTTTTAAAATTTTGAAGGATACTCATTTAAGTATTTTAATAAAAGGGAATTTTTTGTGGTGCACCATCGCCGGTGGACGGAGGCCGACGCTGGTGGTAGGCGGTCGGCACGGTGGTTCACCACCCTTGATATTTTTTAAATTTTTTACACGAACACTTGATAAACTTTTAAAATAGTGTGTTTGATCTTTATTTTAAAATAAAAGTTGGTAAATGGTGTTTCTGGGTTTTATACACATTTCAAATAAAAGAGGACTATTTAATTTTATTAAATTCATATACCATTTTTAATATATAAAAATTCTTTGAATATTTTTCAAATTGGGTATCTAATTTCCTTTTTTATTTGGATAATAATTTCTTTTCCTTCTTAATTCCAGTTTTAACTTATCAAACTTATTTTTTTCACATATTTTCTATAAAAAAATAATAAAGTTTAATTTAATTCTTTTACAAAAATTAATCTGAATATCGTGTGTTGACTCTACTTGGAGAAGGAAACACACTTTAATTTTTTTAATTCCTTTCCATTTTTATTATTTTATTTTATTTTGTAAATTGAATTGATATTACCTTTTTATCTTGTTAATTTAATTTGTTAACTGTTTGTCTTTAATTAAAATGTTAGTTTAGATAAACCCTAGGTTTAGGTTCTCTAGTGTTAGAGCCTTAGTTAATTTAGAGCCTTTGAAGTTGAAATAAAATTCTCTTCACATCAAAAATCATAAAATACGCTTAATTATATTTTATCCCTAATAGGTAAAATTTACTTAGACAAATTCTTAGGGTTAATAATTACCAACTTAGAAAAAGAGGTAACGGGTTAGCGCTAGAGATGTTGGCGGTGATTAGAGTTCACTCTCCGGATGGTAAGGCCGTTAAAATGAAATCATATTCATAAATGGACAATAAGTTAAATTTTATACGAACTTGCAAATTCCGACATTAAACCATTTTGTAATCTGGCCAGGTACCAATTTTTTGGCGTTGTTGGGTGCTAATTCTTCCCCACGCGTAACCGACTCTCGAACACGTTTTTGTGTTTTTCGCATACCAAAAATGCTATTTTAATAAAATAAAATGATTTTATTAAAATAACCCGTTTTTATGTGATACAATTACACCTTTTTAAAAAAGATTGGTGATGTCTCCATTATTTTGTTTTCAAAAACCGTCGGGCCCAAAAAAAGGTTGTGACAATCAATGGTTGTTGTTTTATAGTACAACATTTTGCAGTATGCTAATGTTTTCTAACTATAAAATAAGTGTCTAAACTATGCCTCATTTTGCAATAGGTGCCTAATGTCTTTTTTTACTGAAATAAGTGCCTAAAGTTTCATTTTTGACTAAAATGTGTGTCTAAAATTTTATTTTTGGCTTGTTTTAAAGTCAACTAAGGCACCTACTTTGGCCAAAAAATAAAACTTGAGGCACTTATTTCAACTAAAAAACTTTAGGCACATATTTACAAAAAAACATAATTTGGGCACTTATTATATAGTTAAGCCAAAAGTATATATATATATAAAAGGGAAAGAAAAAATTGTGCCTTGGGAGAAGACCGCAAGCGCCCCTCCCACCTAACAAAGGCTGTCCCTATGTAGGTATTTTGTGGATGATGCTATTATTTAAATTTTCTGATTTATTCATCAGTATTTGACTCATTGGTTGACTAATTCGAATTGTGTTTTGCATAGGTTCATTATGGGAGCGACCCTTTCAGTTCAGTTTTTTTCATTTACAACTTCAAAATTCGAACCCTGGCCTTATTTAAAAGACCTAACACATCATCCTATGTGTATTTTTTTGTATATTAAGTATTACAGATTCTTTGTAACTTCTAATTTTGTGGAATTATTTTCAAAATAAATTAAATTGAAACAACTTAAAAATTATTTTGGGAATAAATTAGAAATTCATGTTAAAACATTTTAAATAATTAGTACAATTAGTATTTTTATGAAAAAAATAACTTTTTCGTGCACTTATAAATGATAAATTATTTCATATACATGTTGTAACGACCCAGATTTTTGAATTTGAGGATCGGGTCAAATTGAAACACGAGCTTCATGTGTGGGTCGAGTTTATTGGGATTATAGGAGCCTTTTTGGGCTCGATCCTTGTTGGGCTTGAGTTATTGATTTGAATATGGGTTAGGAAGAATTTAAGAAGGGTAGTTTGGTAAAAGCATAATGGGATGAACAGGGGGCTGGTGGTTGTTTAATTTTCTGCAGATTGTAAGGGGGTGAGGTCACCATTTTTTTTCTCCTTTTGCTCTCTTTCCCCACCCATCCTCATCTCCTACCCAAGGTTGAATGCTAAAGGTAGGATCTTTAAAGTTTTGAGTTTGAATCTCGTTGTGCTTAATAAGGGAAGTTTACTCAACATCTGGAGATCTTCGAATCAAGGTAAAAATGGCTAGTTGTTGTAGAAGAAGGTGTTTGGTGAGGGTTTGAGGAAGGAGAACAGGAATGAATCTTTGAAGGCTTCTTCGCCAGCTTTACTACAAGGTTAGTACACTATTAATTCCCATAGTTTCCTGGAAATCATGAAGTTAAGCTTTGAAGCATGTTTTGGTGATTTTGGCCTTGGTATAGCTTATTTGGTTATTAATGGAAAATCTTAGAATTGTTGTTGTAATGGCCTAAAATCGGTAGTAATCCACCTAATACTATCACCATAACTTGTAGGAACGGTTTGGGGTTTAACCTTGGGGGTTAAACAGGGTTTCTAGGTGAAACCCGCACCCAGAGTTTGAAAATCGGGCTAGCGTATCGGTACGCCTTATTATAAAAGGGGATAGGGTTGTGAGGGGAGTACCGGTACGCCTCTCCGTGTATCAGTACCTCTTGCATATTACAGGTTCCAGTAACGTCTTTGTGTATCGGTACGCTTGGGGCGTATCGGTACGCACTATTACATTGTCTAGAAGAGGCTTAGCGTACCGGTACGCGAGGGTATGAGTACCAGTACGGGTTGGGATCGGTACGGGGTGATCCTAACACCGATGATGCATACCGGTACGGCATGGAGCGTATCGATACGGCTTGGGGTCTAATTCTTTCGAACCCAATTAGAGTATTGGTACTCATGGGGGAGTATCGATACCTAGAGGGGAGTACCGATACTCACCTTAGAGTATTGATACTCGCTGGGCAATCTACCCAAGAATTTTGAGGTTGTATTTGAGGGTTCTATAATTCGAGGCAAAGGGCTCTGGGAGTCTGTTAAGGTGTAAATCGAATATTAAAACTGAGAAATGGAGATTTAAACCCCGTGTATGAAATAAATGGCTAATGACTCGTTATACATTGGTAAGCTGTGTGAGGTGGTAACCCATAGGGATCCTAGGTGAATCGTTGATGATGTGTGGTAATTTGGGCCCTTGTTGTGTGCGGAAGGGGCGTCTATAAGGTTAAGTCTTGTCAAATAATAAGACAAATTGACGAGAACGACTAATGTGTACCTTTACAACATACTAATAAATAGATAAGTTCAATAGGGTGGCCTAGTAATTGATAGAAACTATAGGGCGATGGTAAGGGTGTTATAGCTGTTTGTGGTAAGACCCTTGTGTCAAGGTTGAGTGTTGTGTGGTGACTAGGGTCCTTGTTGTGTGTTGACGGGACGCTTAGATAGCCGAGTCATCCTTTTTTGTTGGGATTTGGATACCCTAAGTGTGTTGCAACACCTTGAAGACTCCCGAATGTAGGATCCCGATGCTTTGTGGATGCGAGCCTCATCCCATTGAGTATAGGATCCTGATACTTTGTGGACACATGCATTACTCGTAGTGTAGGATCCCGATGCTTTGTGGACGCGGGTCTCACTCAAGTGTAGGATTCTGATGCTTTGTGGACGCGGACCTCACTTAATGTTGTTGGTGTTATCTGTGTGATTCTAGGTAAACGTAGGAGGTACTTGTATGAGTTGTGTGTGTGATCATACATTCATAATGCTATGTGTTTATGCGGTTATGGTAGCGCCATTTTTATCTTGCCATGATGTCATTCATGTTGCATTGCTTTATTTATGATTTGCATGAAGCATGGTTGAGTGACAGTGTATCTACTGAGCTCTGTTAGCTCAGCGTTCGGAATCGTTGTTTCCGTTCGCATGTTATTAGGATTGGCTCGTTCTTGGAGGAGCACCATCAGGGAAGGATTCCAGCGCCTCGTCTCATCAGAGTACAATATTTAGGTCCTTGGGCTATGTATTCGTAAAAACCTATTGTATATTGTAAATCATATTTGGATTTTCAAACGGTCGAGTCAATGGTTTATAATGTAATTTTAAAAGGAGCTCCACTGTATATGTTTTCGGATATTTATTATGTTTTATTGGATTGTAATTAAATGGATTTGTGGACTGGGCTAAACTAGGTCAAAATTGTTGGTTGGGTTTCAGGCGTGAGGCCCAAATGTGACATCCGTGTCGTGGGTGTTACACATGTTCGATAGAACTCTTTCTGTTTTAAGGGTTATGGATATAGTTTAAGATTTATAGGGTTTAGAATTTAAAGTTTATGGTTATAGTTTAGAGTTTAGTTTTAGAGTTAGAGATTTAGATTTTAGTTTTAAATAGTAATTATGCAAGCTTGTGTATTTTTTACACAATATGTATATCAAAATTGTTGAGATATTTGATTTTGATATAATTCAATGAAAAATATTTTTGGACTTAAACATAATTGCAAAAATAGTTCAAAGCCCCAACGGCTAATTTTTCATAACGGCTAGTTTTTTAATGGCTAGTTTCCAATGGCTAATTTTTCATTCCACCCTATAAATACAAGCCAATGACAATTGAAGAATAAGAGGATAGGCATCCAAGCTTAAAGATCAAGAGAGTAGAGTTTTTCATTGTTTATTTTTTTGTAATCTCTTGTAATTCTTTAGTTCAATCCTAGTGAGCCAAAATGTATAAACACCCACCTAGAGAGGTATTTTGTTTACATTGTCAAGACCTCGTAATTGAGTGATAGGTTCTAGTTGATCCTCATAAAAACTAGGGAGAATGTTCTATCTTAGCCCTTAAAAAGATATGGATGTAAAGGTTAGCCATTTAGCCTGTAAAAATGAAGAATTCATTGTTAGTGAATTGAGAAATCCTTAGTGTGGATACTAAGATAGTGGATGTAGACCTTGGTTAGAAGGTCGAACCAATCTAAAATCGAATGTGTCAAATTGTCATTTCTTTTTTGGTTTTTGTTTTTCCAATTTCAAAAGAAACCTCTACACCCTTCATCGGCCCTAATTTCAGTTGAAGACATTGAACCTATCAAAAACATTACTTTAAATTTTATTGATATAATACAATTTACTAATTTTTTAAAATTAACATGAATATGTAATATTTTTGAATATCTAGTATGATGTCATGATAGTATATGTTTATTTTCCTAGCTCTTTGATAATACACACATATTTTACAGATAATTTGCTTGAATATTCTCTAAAAAATAACAACATTTAGGCCTGTAAAAGAATCGAACGAACACGAACGAATGTGTGTTCATGTTCGTTCGTTCGTTTAACTTTAACCAAACAAACGAACGAACACAAACAACTAAACGAACATAATTTCTTTTTCGTATTAGTTCATTAAGGAATGTAGCTTGTTCGTGTTTGTTCATATTCGTTCGTTAAAGTGATAAACGAACCTAAAGAAACACAAATCACAAAAACAATAACCGCATAAAATTAATTAATATAAGTTGCAACTTCATAGTTAATTGGTTTGAGTAAGATTAAAAAATGCATAAATCGTAAATAAGCAATATAGAGGTTTTTCAATCTATCGTGAAATAAAACGGATATTGAGCTGCTGGATGGAAAATACATATGTGAATAAATTTAAATAAACATAAACGAACAGATTACTGAACATTCACGAACGTAAGTGAACAAACGAGTATTTTGTTCGTGTCCGTTCGTTTAATTAAACAATCAGAAACTCTTATTCATGTCCGTTAGTTTAATAAATAAATAAACTTCCTACCGAACGATTCGCTGAATATTCGATTTGTTTACAGCAGTAACAATATTCATTTTTCACTTGGATCGCTCCAACGGCTCTAAATACATAATATTTAAATATGAATATTACATGTGAAGATAAATATACGGATACACAACATAGAAAAATAACAATAATGCCATTATGGGCCGGTGGTAGTGGTTCAACAGTTGAGTCATTCAAAATACGGCCCAATTTATAACTACAATAATCCACACACTACTGTCATTTCGGCTCAAATCAACCAAAATTCCCACTGAACCGACTGAAAACCCCTTTTCCCCAATTAAACCAACCCCCGCGACGCGGTGATGGAGGAGAAACGCCGGGACGCGGGTAACTCACCGGCGGGGCCGAGCTCAGCGGAGCCAGAGTCGACGTTAACGCGCCGTCGAGGTGGAGCGCTGAAGAGAAAAGCCAATTCGCTTTCCTTGTCGAGCTCTTCATCGACGCCGTCGAAACGGGTTACTCAAGAGAAGTCAAACTTGATTTCCTATCCTCCGGTCAACCATTACGGTCCTTTAACCAGGGCTCGCCAAGGGGCGCCTAGTGGAAACGTTGTCTTGGGTTCGAGCTCGGGGTCGGATGGGGCGAAGCTGGAAGAGGCGCGAACGGTGAAACAAAGTGTGAAGGCGGAAGATTTGGAGGAATGGAATAAGGCTAGTGAAGAGTGGGTGGCTTTTGAAGCTAAGATTGAGGCTGATTTCGAGGCTATTAGATCTCGTGACAGTAGTGCGCATGTTGTTCCTAATCATTGCGGTGAGTGTTTCTATTTCCCCCTTTTTCCTTGTTTGATTGATGAGAAAATGGGCAGGGATTGGAAGGAAAGGTGAGCTTTATCTTTTGCAACTTTAGTGAGGTGACTTCTTTAGTGGGAGCTAGTGAATTGGAGAAATTATGTGGATTTTTTTTTTTTTTTTGTTTTCTGATGATTTAGGAGTTCAATTCAGTTTGAATAGATGTTTTTGGCTTACTTTTGGAAAACATGAAATGAGAATTGAATTGTTTTTCTTGAAAAGTTAATTTGGGAGTTTTGTTTCTTTATTTTTTTCCATATTCAATAAGAAAGCTAAGAGCCTAAGATAGAGTCCCTATTATGGTTATTCACAAGAAAATTATAATATGCTATTCATCCAGTTTTTTCTTCTTACTTTTTATCAGTCATGCTAGAGAATTAGACATTGGAAGAGAATGTTGCATGGATACATAAACTTGCAAAGAGAATGTTGATCTTAGTTCTCATTAGCAGAGTGCAAACTAGGGCTCTAAATAAATTGGTATTTCATCGGAAGCCATTTATTTTTATGCTATCAAGAGTGAGAGAAGAAAATGAACCATAGATTCATTGGTATTTCATTTTGTTGTCAGTTTTTGTATTCATCCTCTCTTTGTATTCACAGGATGGTTTTCATCGACAAAATTTCACTATCTGGAGGAGAGTATCTTGCCTTCTTTCTTTAATGGGAAATCCCCAAATCGTACCCCTGGTGTGTACATGGAGATTCGTAATTGGATTATGAAGAAATTTCATGCAAATCCAAGTAGGCAGATTGAGTTGAAAGATCTGGAAGATCTTGAAGTTGGTGACTTGGATGCAAGGCAGGAAGTTTTGGAATTCCTGGACTACTGGGGTTTGATTAACTTCCATCCATTCCCTCCAGCTGGTTCAGCTGTGCCCAATGCCGATGGGGATGTAATGGCCAAAAAGGATTCTTTGCTTGAAAAATTGTTTCACTTTGAGGAAATTGAATCACGCCCACAAGTTGTTACCAGAACTAACCGTTCAACTCCATCTGTACCGCCTGGGTTTCTTCCGGAATCTGCGCTTGCTGAGGACTTGATGGCACCTGAGGAGCCATCAGTTGAGTACCATTGCAATTCTTGTTCAGCTGATTGCTCTCGGAAGCGCTACCATTGCCAGAAGCAGGTTAGTTACTGAATACCGACTAATAAATAATTGTTTAAGCCTCAAATTACGAAGAGAAAAATACCTGCACCAATTCTTTCGGAGTGTTATATTGGTGGTAATCAATGTTTCAATCTTGCCTGCATTTGTATGTACATTTTATTTATTTTTCGCAAACCCTATATTTCAAAGAGAGTAGGAGGGAATTCTACTTTTACAAAATCAATTTATATGACATCTTCAGCTTTAGCCAAGTGGTAAATAAAATGGGATTTCCACAAACCTTTTTAGCTACTGCTTCTTGTCCAACAAATAAGAAATGAGCATAAATTGTTTGCACCACCTGTGCAATCTTTTTACTTGCAATGATAAGCCATTGGTCTTTGAAGCTTTTTATAATGCGAATGATCAAAATGGAAATAATAACTAATTTAGTAATTTGGTTTGTTTATTTATTTATTGACTTATTGTTCCATTTCTTTATGATGTAATTGTGTTTGTATTTGGCAGGCCGACTTTGACCTATGTATTGATTGCTTTAACAATGGGAAGTTTGGCTTCGGCATGTCTTCGGATTTTATTCTCATGGAACCTGCTGACGCCCATGGTCTTAGTGGGGGCAAGTGGACAGATCAGGAAACCCTCCTCCTTCTTGAGGCACTTGAACTTTATAAAGAGAACTGGAATGAGATTGCGGAGCATGTTGCTACGAAAACGAAAGCACAATGCATACTGCACTTTGTTCAAATGCCAATTGAGGATGTATTTTTCAATAGCGATGATAACATAGATACTAATTCAAAAGAAACTGCTGGGCCAGCTGCCATAGTGATGAAACATCTGTCCCTAAAGATGTCTCGGGAACAACAGAGAGTAAGACTGCCCCGCAAGAGGATCAGGCCCAGACTACACCAATGGGAACTTCAAAATCTGAAGATGGAAAAGATGTGAGAGTTAGTGAGGAAACGTCTAAACCTGAAACTGTAACTGATGTAAATGGCGGTCAAGAAACATCAAAGATGGAAACTTCAAAACCAGAAGTAACGAATCTAGCAAAAGATGGAAAAGACAACTGAAAATTGTGCACTTGTGGCACTAAGGGAGGCATTTGAAGCCATTGGTATAATTTAACGTCTGAAAGCACACTCTCATTTGCTGATGTAGGAAATCCCGTCATGGCATTGGTAAGTTGAATGTGTAAGTATTTAATTTAGGTCTTATCAATTGATGTGTATGAAGGGAAAACTGATTTCATTTAACTATCAAAATTTATCCACTTTGTACATAGCTTCTGAAATAGTTTTCTTATTCGGTTATTCCTAAAAGAATTATCAGGGAATCTTTTGTTTCTGCTTTTAGAATAATGTTGGAGCCCTTTTTCCGACCTCCAATGTAAAAGATATGGTGGCTTGCTTGGTAATCAAATGAATGATCAAACCTCAAAATGCTGTTTTATTGCATTTTCTTTTCTGCCCATTGACAATATATTTTCCGTGGTCATTTTCTCCTCTTCTTTTTAATTGATTTCAATGCCGTTAGCAGTCTTTTATTAATCTATCATGTGCTTGTTTATGAAACAATCATTAGCACTTCTGTATAAAGGCTTGTTTCATTTATGTTTTCAACTTTTCTCTTGAACATGTTTGTCCTCGACTTATTCCACTATTCATCATTTACCTCTGTCTATTTGTTGGTGATATGTTACGAACTTAATGATTCTCCATCTGCAGGCAGGGTTCTTTGCTCATCTGGTCGGACCCAACATTGCTGCTGCTTCGGCCCAGAGTTCACTGAAATCGTTATCTGGTACTTGTCCTAGCATTCAACTGGCTGCAAGGAACTGTTTTGTTTTGGAAGACCCACCGGATGTCAAGAAGGAACCAGCATGTTCTGAGAGGTATGTTAACCTATGTCAAACTTATATTTCCTTAGCAATTTGCAAACATCGCCTGATGTTAGTTAGAGACACACAGTGTTGTCAATGGTACGGGTAATCAGGATGCTCAAAATGGGAAAAGCTCGGAAGACAAAAGCCTCAAGGGGGATCAGAAAGGTTCATTGAGCAACCATGGTGACCAAAACACCGAAGTTTCTCTTCCTGAAGAGAAAGTGACATCACCTTCGCCCAATGACTTAACCATGGATAAAAAAGAGACCGGCAATATTGCAAGTAACGAGGAAGATAAAAAGGCTAATTTGAATGAATCCAGCATTATTAACCAATCAAAGGATCATCAATCAAGTGTAACGACAGTATCAAATAACTTAACATCCCAGGTTCGACCTAGTTCTCTAGAGGAGATGGGCGGGAAGGAAACGGCAAAAGAGCCTTTGGAGCCTCCAAAAGTAGTGAAGGAAGTAGATATGTCTGTTCCAGTGAAAAATAATGAGCTTTGTGGTGCAGCTGCATCTAAGCCTGCAGGAGAGCTGTCTGAACCGGCAAATGCATCGGAAAATCTAGAGACGGCTTCCTCTTCTCCATCCAGAGCGAAGAACGATCAAAAACCTGCTCAACCGAGTGCTGGTGGAGAATCTACGAAGCCTGCAGAGGCATCAACTGATGTTGAAATGGCATCTGTTTCAAAACCATCAGAAAAGACCGAGTCTCAGCAACCAGTCGCATCAAATTCTGTAAATAAAAATGGAGGTACTACAGGTTTCTCTCCTTTTCTTCTATGAATATCTTGTTTAGAATGATCACATTAACAGGACCTCACTCTACTGCAAAATGCTAAGCAATATCTTTATGAGAGTATTTAGAAGGTTAGAAGCACCACTTGGTTCTACAAGGTTAAGCGTATGCTATATCTATTTGTTTTACATAGAGCGGCTAGGAAAATTGAAACCTTGATATGTGGCAGTCTTTTTATAATTTTCAGCAAAAGTATATACCACGAGAACCACCTGCTGGCAAAATGCATCAATTCTGGATTGTATCATTTATCTTATTGTTTCTTTGCAGACAAGTGTAACGAAGGTAAAAACAGGAATCATGACCCTACGGACAGAGAAGATAATAGTAACATTGATAAAGTAAAGCATGCTGCAGTTACAGCACTCTCAGCTGCAGCAGTGAAAGCAAAACTTTTAGCAGACCAGGAAGAGGACCAAATCCGACAACTTACCGCATCATTAATTGAAAAACAGGTAAGTTAGTTGCAAAATACATACAATCTCTTTTTCCTACAAATATCCAACTGGAGCAAAATCCATGTATTCAGAGGCTTTAATTCAATGCAGTTACTTAAGGTGGAAGCCAAATTAGGATTCTTCAATGAGATGGAAGGAGTCGTAACGAGGGTCAAGGAGCAATTGGACAGGTCAAGGCAGAGGCTTTACCACGAGCGATCACAGATAATTGCTGCTCGACTGGGCTTGCCAGCCTCCTCTAGAGCAATGCCACCTCCAAATGCTACAAATAGAGTTGCAACAAACTTTGCGAATTCAGTTGCGAGGCCTCCTATGAGCATGAAAGCCCCTAGACCACCAGTGTCAAGACCCATGGGCCCTATGACTCCTACCCCTTCCAACCCCTACGTATCCACAACAGTTGCAGGGAGTTCAATTCGGCCTTCTAACCAGGACAACCTTTCCTCTGTTGGTACCAAGTAGTCTCTATTTGTATTACTTGTGAATAGAATTTTTCTATCCATTCCTCTATGATGGTCATCTATCATTGAGATTTACCAGGTAACTACCCTTTGCAGTTGCAGTTCGCATTAGCGTTAGTGTTGCTAGTCATTCCGGGTGCTTTTAAGAGCTTGAGAATTCACTCGAACTAAACTCGTAGCACATTCATTTGTGATGCTTTTCGCTAACTCCAGCCACACCATTGATTCATCGCCAAGTAATCCAGATACCACCTCATAAATTACGTGATTGACTGACATCTCATGATCATAGGAGGAAGGAGGAGATGGTTATGGTTCTCCCTTCAATCCTATGCTAGTCGAGAAACTGTCGCGGCTATGTCTAACATGGAATTTTCCCTTCTATGCATTTGTATTATTTGTAAGGCTAGTTTGTAGTTTTGATACTTTGGGACCTCAATAATGAATTTGAGGCGATGCAAATTAAACGGCGAGGTCACTTTTGCAGTTGTAATCTTCTCTCTATAACCATATGCATTAGCTAAACAAGGTAGACATATTGGGATTCAAATGATTGTCATGTTCAAACAGAGTAACAACCGAGTTTCCGGGGAAAAAATAAGATGATTATCCTCATCCTCATCCTCTTTCCCATTAAACAATATATAGTATATAAAAGAAGTGTTAGGTGAAAAGAACAACTTGGAAGTCATTTTCCAAATGCATTAACATATATAACTCGGATACGATTTTAAGTTATAAAATCAGTTAGTTTAGTTGGATAAGTCATTAGGTCTCTTAAGTAAGGTAAGGTTAGGTAATTCGAGTCTTGACGTTTGTGAAATGAAATAAACAACCCCATTATGGTGGGAGGTTTAGGGTGGGACACCATAGGGTGCGGCTAAATTAAGGTTGCCGCTAACCTATATTCTTATCAAAGGTAGAATCTAACTCAAAATGTTGTTCAATTGGTAAGAATTTTGGTTACAACTTAAAATGTTTTGGATAGCATAAGCAATTCGATTCCAGCTTAAAATGTTATTCAATTGATAAAAATTTTGGTTACAACTTAAAATGTTTTGGACAACATAAAAAATTCGATTACAGCCTAAATGTTATCCAGATAGTAAGAATTTCAGTTACAAATTAAAATGTTACCCAATTAATAAGAATTTAGGTTGAAATTTAAAACTGACGTTTTTTTTTTCGCACAATAACATTTCAGTCATAATTGAAAATCACGAAGTTCGAGTTTTGATATAAATAGAACAAATTGAATTGGAATGATAGTTACGATCCCGTCAGAAAACCAGAGAAAGAGCCCACAGCCATTGCCTACTGCCATTTTTGCACTAAAATTACCCACGCTTGACCCAACGCAAACGGATTCAGCGTCTGGGGGTTGTTGCATTGAATAATCTCGAAAACAACAGCGACAGCAGCAATGGCGGAAGATGCAATACTAGGTTACTTGGCGACGGCCGAAGAGATCCCGGATTCAGGGCAATTCGCCACCGAGCACGGTCTCCACCACAACGACGTCGTCAATGTTATCAAGAGCCTCCACGGTTTCTGCTACATCGATGCTCAAGACATCAAAAGAGAAAGTTGGGTTCTCACCGACGAAGGCAAAAAGTATGCCGCCGATGGCTCCCCTGAAGTTCAACTCTTCTTGGCCGTCCCTCAAGAAGGTTCCATATCTAAAGATGAGCTACAGGCCAGTGTTGCTATTTTTTTTACTTTTTGTTTCGATCTATGATTTCTAAGCTCTTTTCTGTTCGTTTGTTGCAGAAAAAGCTAGAGCCTTCGGTTTTCAAAATTGGGTGCTCACAAGCTGGGAAAAACAAATGGGTCGACATGGGAAAGCAAGTTTCGAGAAAAGTAATGGTGTTTATGGTTAATGTTCATGAATTTGCTCATGTTCTATTTGGTTATGTTATTTATCAATGCAAGTTTTTGCTTTGTTTTAGGTTCAACACGTTGAAGACAAAGTCAAGGATTTACTTATTAGAGTACAAAATGGAGAGGTATTTCACCATTTTAAGCTCATTGTATGAAATGTTTTCTTTTTGAATAGATTCAATTGGGTTTAATTTTGTTTGTTCCTTTAGATTTACTGATTAAAGTTGTATATGTATTTTTGTTTACTACAGGAAATTGGCAAAGATGATGTTAATTCACTTAAAGCAAGGAAGCTTATTGTTGCACAGTGATCATCGAGTTCCTTGCCTTTTTTTTTAATTTTCTTTCAGTGTATGTTTATTTTGTTCACATTGCTGATATTTTCCCAGTTACATCTTGTTTCAGGACATGGAAAGGTTACTCAGTGAGAAAAGGGCCTAACTATGCCCCAAAAAGAAAGAAAGTTGCTACTGATCTGACTCGAGAGAACCTACAGAGGTATTCAAAAGGCATGATAAATATGCTTCTGAAGTTAGAGTTTTGTCAATGAAATTGAATCACTTACTTTGTCTTATTATTTAACTATTGTGCTTAGCTCCAGAAGGATATTATTGGACCGGTATTTATACTTGGTTTCTTTCTTTTAGGGGTGACCGGAAGGAATTAGAGTTCAAAGAGTATAACTTCAATGCTAAAGGACCGCCTGCTGAAGCTGGCCATCTTCATCCATTGCTCAAGGTTAGTATATGTCTGTTATATTTATCAAATTTATTTAGCTTTGGGCAAATGTGTAACCGTTAAAATACAAATAAGGTTATCAGCCCATTAAATATATGTAGTTTTCTGAACATTGTAGTTCTGTAATCATTTGCAACTAAGTAATTGTTAAAGGTTTATATTTATTATCTTCCATAAAAATGGATGGAAGAGACGATAAATTTTGTGAGGATAAATAAGCTGCCTTTGTCTTTGGTCTGAGAAGACATTATCATTATTCTTTGTGGCACCTATAATATTTCGACGTCTGAACTTATTTTATGCACACTATAATCAAATGATTCTCTTCGAAAGTTGTTCTCCCTTGCCTTTTACTTGATTGAGGCTGTAACTTTTGATTGCTTGTGCATCTGCTTGTTTGTTGTGGAATTAACATTTTTTAGCCTTATTTTATATTTAGGTGAAACAACAATTGATGAACATATTTCTTCAAATGGGGTGAGTTTTGAGCTTATGAACCTTATTTATGCATTCAGATGCTTATATATATACACACACGCACACACTTTATCTTACATGGTTATGTTGGTTCTCTGGGAGCTCCTGATGGACATCGACTTGTAGTGCATATGGAACACTTGCTGCCTTGCCTTGATTTTTTTTTATGATAACCAAAAATATGTTACTAAGCATCGCCACAAATTATGGCATGCTATTATTATTGTTTCTTTAATATCAAGTTCACTTGCTGTTTTTCTTTTCTCTGTGAGTTCAAGATGATTTTTTTTTGCTAGATTTGCTTTTTCAACTTTTCTTTGACATCAATACATATTTTCATTTTGTGCCGACTGCAGTTTTGAGGAGATGCCAACAAACAATTTCGTTGAAAGCAGGTAGTTGATAAAGCCAGCTCTTTCTTTTTTATGCCCATGTTGTTTCTGTGATATTTGATTGTGGAGCTTCATGCCTTTAGTTCCCTTGAAAAAAATCATTGGAAGGAACCTGAAATCCTACATTTACATTTTCATTAATTCTTTCCTTCATGTCGGACCAGAATGAAATATGTTTCTAAAGTTGGTTTCCCATATCTATTTCCACCTGTAGCTTCTGGAACTTTGATGCATTGTTCCAGCCACAACAACACCCTGCTCGTGATTCGCATGATACATTCTTTCTGGAAGGTATGTTTCAACCCTTTTCTACTCTTCATTTTGGTACTTATTTGGAGCATTCATCTGCAGCTCCATCTACTACAAGGGAACTACCTGAAGATTATGTTCAGTTGATGAAGTGTGTTCATGAATCTGGTGGTTATGGCTCTAGGGGGTATAAAAATTTCTTTTTCTGGTACTTTTGCCTCCATATTTCACGACCATGAAATCAATTAATTTGTTTTTTCATGTTCCAAAAGATATATGTACGACTGGAAAAGAGAAGAAGCAAACAAAAACCTGCTGCGTACTTACGACTGCTGTCTCTACTAGAATGCTTCATGCTCTAGCTAAGGTTTGATTGTCTTCATTATCTTCATCCCTGTTATTAGAAACCACCTTCAACTGGCTGTTTTTCCAAAATTCAAAATCCCTTATTTTCTTAGGTTTTCCTTGTGAACCTTTAATTTAGATTTTTAAACTTGTGTTTACTGCTCAATGCTAGCGCACACATACTTTTATGCCGTCTTAATGGTTAGTAGTTGTTGCTGATGTTGGTTGCATCATTGTTAACTAGTACCTATTAGTTTTAATGCTCATTTGCTTTATGATTTCGTCTTCAGCAACCTTTTGCTCCCAAAAGATATTTCTCTATCGATCGTGTGTTCAGAAATGAATCTGTGGACCGAACTCATCTTGCAGAGTTCCGTAAGATTGAAGGTATTTATAAGCTGTATGCATCTGCACTAGTTTCGTTTACTCGAGTCCAACTTCTGATTATGTTAACTGGATCCAAGCGGGGACCAATATCTATTGCGCTAATATTTGATTAATGTTTTTATTTGGAACGCATCTAATGATTTACTGAACATATGGAAATTATCTCTTTTGCTTTAGGTTTAGTATGTGATCGGGGGCTTACCCTTGGTGATTTGATCGGTGTCCTGAATAACTTTTTCTCGCGACTAGGTAATGATTTCCTAGCTGCAATGTTGAATAAATAGGACCAAATGTCTTGTTTTTTATGCTTCAATATATCGAAGCCTGCAGTGTTTCTGGACAAGGTTTATACTTTATCATCGAAGAGCTGGTTTATCTGCTACAACAACCGTCTTAGGAATGGCAGTGATGGTGAAAACGTGAGTAATGAAATTAAAGTTGATACTTTCTCTACAATCTCTTTCAGGAATGTCCAAGTTGCGTTTCAAGCCTGCTTACAACCCATATACTGAACCTAGCATGGAGATATTCAGGTGATAAATCACATGCTTCTCTGAACGTGTTTATTACTTGTTCGGTAAACATAGATGTGATAGATCATTTATGTTTTTTTATCAGTTATCATGAAGGCTTGAAGAAATGGGTGGAAATCGGAAATTCCGGCATGTTCAGACCTGAAATGTTGCTTCCAATGGGATTCCCTGAGGATGTCCATGTTATTGCTTTTGGGGTCTCTCGCTTGAAAGGTAATATTAGGCTTTTCCCAGAGAAGGTTCCGATGAAATATTTTTGATGTCATCCTTTCGACATTTTCCTGAGCAAAACTCGAACTATGCCTTGATGTCTCTTTTTTGTTTGCATTGACGTAGACCGACTATGATACTCTATGGAATCGACAACATTAGGGATCTGTTCGGACACAAGGTACTAATACATATGCCAACATATTTTCTTCTTTCAATGTAGTGGTTGTTTTCCGATGGAATTTACCTATTAAGCATGGTTGTTATTGCAGGTCGATCTTAGTCTCATCAAACGAAATCCCCTCTGTCGTATCGGAATTAATTAGAATATTATTGGGATAATTCTAGTCATTCCATTCTTCCTTTTTGCAATTGAACCTAGGATACACCAATACACTTTGGACATGTAGTTTTATAGCATTTTTGGTTTCTCTTTCTTTTTTGCTGTTGAAATGACAGCCGGTCATAACTTTGCTCATTTTGTATTAAAAACAGAAGGAATGTTGAAAATTTAACTTTTTTTAGCTCTTCTCTTTTTTTATTGTTTTAAGCCTACTGTTGAGATGTCCACAATTGTAAAAACTTTTTTGAATTTGTTACATATAATTATACTTGTTTATTAGACACTTCTAACAAGAAGGTTCCATGGTCTAGTGGTCAGGACATTGGACTCTGAATCCAGTTACCCGAGTTCAAATCTCGGTGGAACCTTTATTTATTTATTTTTTTCATTTTGATTTCCCCCCTTCTTTCAAACTATTATCCTCCGAATGGCTGTTCTTGTAACAAGGAACTCAACAAGTTAGGCTCCTACGGACACAGAGAAGAAGGTACCATAAACCCACCTCCACGGTTTCCGACACATTGATATTCGATAGCGGCAGTTCTAAGACCTCCTTAGAACTTGTTGCCGGGAAATGTCGAGTACTGCAGCAGTGGCCACTGTCGTTCAAAACATCACCAGACAGACAGTCACCCTATGAAACTACTGTGAGAAATGTCAAACAGGTTCACCCCAGGTATTATTGCACATCCTAAACATAAAATATTTATGTTGTATGTAATTTTCTTTTGTTGAATCCAAAAATCGAGAATATCTTAATAATGTAAGACAAGACTATTCAAAAAATCATATTTATTTATTTTTTAACCACCTGAATTTGACTCATTAGTCGATTAATTGGATTGAGCTTTGTAGAGGTCCAATATGGGGTGACCTTTTCAACCTAATTTTCTCCATTCATAACGCCAAAATCTGAATCTCTGACCTTGCTTAAAGGGAACTGACGCTTCCTCTCGATAGACCAACTGGTTGCTGGTAAAAAATTATATTTATTTATGGAATAGATATTTGGAACCAATGAACATACTACTTATTTATCATGAGTTCAGCCATAGTTAATTGCATTCGCCCCATGCCATGTGTTGTGGCCATCCCCTTTACGGTGCCACAACCGAGTAGCTACAACGGGACCAACTGTGCTTGAGGATCTCATGGCTTGGTAAAAGAATAAAGCGTCTTCATTTCAAACATTGTAATGTTTTTAGGAAAAGTGTCATCTCCTTAGGTATTTTATGGTTAAGGAAAAAGTGTCTTCTTTTCAAGCATTTTAATGTCTACTCGGATCATTTCTATAAATTTGTTTTCGCATATATGTAGGGGATGGACAGTCGGCAGAGTTTAGACTGATCCACTGGTAAAGATATGTATCCTACACACCATCGATGCGGCCTCTACCGCCCTAGTCGATGGTGTGGGTGAGTCTTCTTTTGTAACCCGAATATTTTATTTTATTTAATAAACCACTTTTTCCTTCAAGGATGGTGGGGGTTGACTATGGGCATCCGTTATGTCTTACGGTATCAACTTGTGGCATGAGGGATCATGTTTTGGCTTAAGAACTGACGCGTTGCTTGCTCTAACTTGAATAGATCTACAAAGAACAAATGCTGACTTGATCAGAAAGCGTCCCTTTCAAGTGTCGCACGACATATTTATCGAGTGGACGAAAGTATGTACGTGACACCATGCACCTCCAACAATCTCGTTCAAACCCTTGTACGTAGTAAAACTCTGGTTTAGCTTACTACTTGTTTCTTATTTATTGTACTCCCCAATTACTTTTCTCTTTCCCCCCCCCAAATTTTCTATATGGCTTTGACGGTGTCGAGTTCCAGTGCTTCATCGGAAGACTTACTTGGGCCACCGACGAACGAGCCCTCGAAGAAGCCTTTAGTGTGTATGGTGAAATCCTCGAATTGAAGGTTTGTTTGTTGTAAAGATCAAATTTTAGATCTGACTCGATCCGACTTGATCTATGATTCTTGATTTCTTGTAATTGCATTATGATTCTCTTTTGTCACTATACTCTTTAATATTGTTCACCGTTGTTACGTTTTAAGTGATTCAAATAGCGATTCATTATGTGATAGCGACCGCTATATAGCAACAGCTGTATTATTTAAAATCGTTATTGTAAAAAATAACGGAATAATCTTTTATTGCTCGCATCCGTAATAACGCGGCTGCAACCGTAATTAAATCTCTGGTTCTTTCTTCATCCCCTCCGGGCCAGAAATTGATCTATTCTCGTAATTTTCTTCATTTTTTTCATTTTCTTTTGCAGCTCATTATTAATCGTGAGACCAGAAGATCCAAAGGTTTCGGATTCGTTACTTTTGGCGATGAGAAATCTATGAGAGACGCGATCGAAGGAATGAACGGTCAAAATCTTGACGGAAGGAACATTACCGTCAACCAAGCCCAATCTCAGAGAAGCGGAGGTGGATTTGGAGGACGAAACCTTGGGTATAGCCGCGGTGGAGGTGGCGGTGAATATGGTGGACGTCGTCCAGCAGGTTATGGTGGGTGCCGTGAGGGAGGATATAATGGTGGCGGTTACGGATAGGGAAGTCGTGAGGGAGGATATAATGGTGGTGGTTACGGAGGTGGACGTCGAGAGGAAGGATATGATGGCGGTGGTGGATACAGAGGCGAGCGTCATGAGGAAGGATATGATGGTGGTGGTGGTGGTGGTGGTGGTGGATACGGAGGCGGACGTCGTGAGGAAAGATATGATTGTGGTGGTGGATTCAGAGGCGGACGTCGTGGGGGGAGATCCGATAGTAGCAGTAGATATGGAGGCAGACGTCGTGAGGGAGGTTACGGCGGTGGATCTCAGTACTCTAGAGGCGGCGGAGCCACCGCGAGAAATTGGAGGTCATAGTCTTAGGCTGAGTTTGCCATTGAAGTTTCCAACTAGCTTTGGGGGGGCAAACGGCCATTTGGAAAAGCTAAAAAAAGTAGCTTCTATAAATGCCCGTTTGAAGGGCTAAAATCAAGTTTGCAAACTGAATTTTCACCTAAAAGTTGTATTGTTTGCCATTGAGTTTATTTAAAAAAGTGTGTTTGAGTTGTTAGAAAAGCAACCAAAAACAGGGCTTTAGGATGATTGAAGAGGGGTTGGGACTTGGCGCCTTGCTATCTTGAATTTAAGAGTCTTTTTAAAAAATTGTTTGTTTTGTTAGAATATTCGTAAACATAGATGGAAATGCAAAGATTTTTAAAATATTCAATTTGGTTACTCAATTTTCAAACGTTATAAAATGCATCTTAAACTTCTGATATTGCTATAAATTATCGTTATAACGTTAACTGTCGTTATGATAATCCTCATCCGGTTTAGATAATTTTATCATTCCTAATCATTGTTAAAGAGGGAATTATTTTTTTGAAGTTGAGTAAATTAAACAGATTCCGTTTATTGAATAAATGAATAAAAATTCTCGTATTTTGATGATTGAATTGAAAAGTATAGAGAATAATTATTCATTATATAAAATCAATTCATTCAGAAAAATAAAGGCATAAAGTTAAAAATAATCAATAACGTTTGACTTTTTGGTCACTTCAACTCTTATTTTTTTGTGTGCGAACAGACACTTAACGTTTTATTTTCGTTCAAAATTTATCCTCGACGGATGAAAATCGTTAATCAACTAACAGTCAACGCCTTTGATGACGTGGCAGTGCCACGTAGTACTTTATTGATGTGGCATCACAGTTTTTTAAAAAATAAAAATTAATTATTTTTTTATATTTTTTAACCAATCAAATGATGCCACGTCAGCAAAGTGTCATGTGGTATCATCTAATTAGTTAAAAATATAAAAAATATTTATTTTTTTCAAAAAAAAAATTAAAATATTTTTTCTAAAAATATTAAAATTAATTATTTTTTTATTTTATTATTTTTTAAAATTTATTTATTTTTTAAAAATATTTTTTAAAAATATTTTTAACCAATTAAATAATACCACATCAGCAAAGTGCCACGTGACATCATATGATTGGTTAAAATTACAAAAAATAATTAATTTTTTAAAAAGTAATTAATTTTTAAATATTTTTAACCAATTAGATAATGCAACATCAGCAAAGTGCTACGTGACATCATATGATTGGCTAAAAATACAAAAAATAATTAATTTTTTAAAAAGTAATTAATTTTTAAATATTTTCACCGTCTATACATAAAATAATTATTGATTAACAGTAGCAACTTCAACACACAATGCAATCTAACATTAGAGAATAGCAATACCGAAGGCTGCAAATTTATTCAATAGCCACCCTTTGCCTACAGTGATTTAGAAGAAGGCTCAACGAAATAGGAAGGTCGATGTTAATGCCTAACACTCTGCCCCTTGCAGTCTTGCAGAGGCAAGCTGCAACATCAGCGATATTAAATTAGTTAACTAATAGATTAGATACCAATAATTATAGTGAAAAAAATATCACTATTATTGAATCAAGTTCTTCCATCAATTTAGCTATCAATTCTAAAGTTAATTGTCGGTTCAGATTTGACACAACATATTCATACTACATTAATCAAATTTTAAAGCGTTACTAAAATTTAAAAGAGTACTTTTTTATAAAGAAAACACGTCAGATTTAAGTTGTCCATTCAGTAGATATACATATGTTTAAAATTTGATTTATGCATTTTAAATTTGCTTCACGTCATATCCGAACTAGCATTTAATATTAATATGGTGATTGAATTAAAACAAGATTGGTACTTTAATGATCCGTTCAAAACATTTTGAAGTTCAGAGAATACTTTAGGTATGTCTAGGTAGGCTCATTATGATAATAAAAATGGATGTCTTCATTACAATACATGAAGATAATAGAAGAATTAGCTAAGTTCAAACTACAAGAGGGAGAAAAGGGAAAGAAATCCCATTCCAAGCTTGGACTTCATTCCACCTTAATAAACTTGCAAGCCTGTAAAACGAGCAAAAAAATAATGAAAAATATAAGTTAAAGAAATTATATATAAAAAATGGACAAATTTATTTAAAGAATTATATTTCAATTTTGGTATCCAGAAATGTATCGACCTAAAATGTATAAGGGTGATTATTTCATATACTGATAATAATTTTTTTTTTCACAAATAGATCTCTAATGATATCATGTGTCTTATTTAGGGACCTAAACAATAAACTTTAAATATTTAAACCATGAATAAAACACGTGACAATATTAGAGATCTGTCTGTAAAAAAAAAATCAGTCCATGAAATAGTTTTCCATTATATAAACACAAATACTTTTAAGAAAAAATAAAATTCGAGATAGCATCAGACTGCATGTGGATTGTTGTAGGGTAAGATAGTGGCTTTTTAGCCAAACTGAAATATCAGATGGACCACATAAAGTAAACGGAACCTTTCTTCTCTATCACCGGGAATGGGCAGTGCATCCGCCACCGTTACTCGACTTGTAATTCGGGATTGGTACACGGCCGGACTCGATATGATTAAGATCTTCTATAAGGATTTCGTAGTGTCTCTTAACGTCTTCGGCAGTCTTCCCGCCAACAGCCTTGGCAACATTTTGCCATCGGTCCTGGGTGTCTTTGTCGTACTGTGCCAACGCCTTTTCGAACAGCTTGTTCTGCTTCGGGGTCCATGAGCCCGAATCTCTGGACCGTATCGAGCTTGAAGCCATCGCCGATATTACCAGAAATTCGATGTGAATTGAAGAAGAAGAAAGGGTTGGTCAGTGGCTGGTGCTTGAGATTGCCATGAAATGTTCTATTTATATAAGCATTGAGGTGAGTTGAGCCAGTTGAGGGAATCTATGTGACCCGTCTCCATTAAAACCACATCTGCAGGAGCTGTTGATTTTTTCGCGCAAAATGGAGCCAAAAAATACAATTTTTTTGAGTTCAGTCGAATTTTATTCTACTAATTTTGAGACAAGCTAATTAAGTTAATAAACTAAAAAAAGGGCATAAAACTGAGTTTTTTTTAAGTGAAAAGGTTGTAATATTAACCAGAAAACAACAAGACTTGACAAAATAAATTACTATTGGAAGATTTCATTACCCAATGGAACAGCATGCAAATTTAACCTGTCTGCCAGCCACTCAGATCTTGGCTTTTACCATTGATGGCTGGTAATCTATGTTATTCGAATTCGAGTGTTATGTTCGGATATATATCTGTTTCCACTGTCAACATATATAATCTTGAAAAATATATTTTATTTTTAGCTTTCTTTTGATTTTGAAATTGAGAAAATTGATTTTTTTTAAATAACAGTTTGATTTCTGTAAATTTTAGAAGAGATCAATTACAATTAATCATGCTTTTAATTTGCTTTGCGAGTTCTACGTATTTTTATTGATAATAATAAATTTAGTCCTAAGTATTTACACATTATGTTAATTAGATTATGATTCTAAAAAAAATCAAATGTTAATTGGTCATCTAAAAAAAATGAACAATTTAATCCATGTCAATTTTAAAAGAGAAAAGTAAGAAAAATTATCTCAATTTTAATGTTTTTAGTCAATTTTGCATAATTTAAATTGGCATGATGATAGATTTTCCCCAACATTTACACATCTTAACTTGATCGTGATTCTAAAAAACTTCAAAACATGACATGCATTTTGTAGAATATATAATTCATGTTCAATCAGCTTTGTCTATAAGATATATTCACTTTATAAGAGATAAAGAAAAAATATATAAACATATATTATCTTATAATCCTTTTTAAGATTATTAAAAAAAAATACTCTTTTTCGGAATATTATATCTCCATTCTGAACATAAAGACAAGAAGAGTAACAGAGCAAAGAACAGTGTGGTTTGATTCGTTTTAGATCATCGGAATTTGAGTTTCGGATGTTTTCTCCCAACAGTGACTTCTGACTGGCTACTCTGCATGTCTCTGTCATCATTCAAATTATGGATTGAATTATTATTTATTTTAACTTTTGTTGCTTATACATCTGTAGATTGGTCAACAGGAGCTGCTGCTTTTCTATTTGGATAAGAGGATGAATTCTTTGGCACTTGATTGGTCTGTGAGCTGGAATTTCAAAATTCATTTTTTTTTTATTTTTTGGTTTCACTGTTAGACTTCGATAATAATGAAAGAAAGAGGAAATCAAGAGAGTGAATGGAGAGATTTTATTAAACTTGCTGTGTTTCTCAAGGAGAGTTGCCTGCCTATTTATACACGAGCCGTGCACATTGAACTTCCATGCAGTTAACTTCTAGATTAGTTGGAACTGCTTTAACAAGAATAACTAAACAGACTGCTTAATCTCTAACGTCTAACATTTGCACTGCTTTCTCATCTCTGGGAAGACTTCTTGATTCTCAATGACTGATAGCTTTTCCCTGAGCAACTTGAACTTATCAATCGCAAGTGGGCTTGGTAAGCACATCAGCAATCTGATTATCAGCTGGAACATGATTGACATGAAGTTCATTAGCTGCTATTTTCTTACGGACAAAGTGAAGATCCAACTCAATGTGTTTGGTTTTGACATGAAGGATGGGGTTGGCTGCCATGGCAACCGCACTGGGGTTGTCGCACCAAACCTTAAGAATTTCTGCTTGATCAACTTCCATTTCTCTTAACACTGCTTTCACCCATGTAACCTCAGCTGTTACATCTACTAAACTGCGATACTCAGCTTTCGCCGTCGATCTGGAGATAGCTCGTTATTTCTTCGAGCTCCAGGTAAGCAAATGACTCCCATAAAATACACAAAAACTAGATATAGAACATCTGTCATCTATATCTCCTCCTCAGTCTGCATCCGAGAATGAAGTGATGCTCATCCTTCCTTGAGTCTGCACAGAAAATCATAAACCAAAACCAGAAGTGCCTTTTAGATAACGTAATATACGCTTAACAGCAAGCCAATGCACATTGATTGGATGTTGAAGATACTGGGCAGCCTTATTCACTGCAAACGAGATGTCAATTCTCGTGTGAGAAATGTACTGTAATGCTCCGACTGCGACCTTTTAAATTTCTCAAGTCACTTTTTTTCTCAAGTCACTAAAAAGGTTCGTAATTCGATTTATTTCGTCTTTTGGAAAATATTTGAAAATGTAGGGAAGTCCTCTAAAAATCGTATTTTGGAACATAAAAAGACTTGAAATCGCCACCAGCCACTAAGGTAGGTAGGATACCATAAAACCAGAGATTCGTTCAAAAAAAAGCGGGCTCGGGAGTTGGTTACGCGTAAGGAAGGATTAGCACCCCCATCACGCCCGGAAATCTGTACCAAAATATATGTTGCTTTTAATTGATGAAAATTATCGAGATTTAAATTGATTTTAATTAAATTGTGCGCAATTAATTTTAGACTTTAGTTACACGGGCTTGGTCAAATTGATAGATTCGAATCAATTAAACATTTAATTAATAAGGGTGACGAAACATCGGACCATAGATTAAACTGACATCGAATAAGCTTGACTGCCGTGTTAATTTATGGTTCAAACCCCGTTCATCACCTTTATGCATGATGCAAGCAGTTAGACATGATGGTATGACTTGTCACAATTTTAATCCATTATAAATTACCTTTAGACGATAAGAATTAATTCAAATATTTGGTCAACATCCAGTGAGCCAGGACTGTTACGACACAAATATCAAAATTAATAAACATCTCCGTTCTATAATTTAAAATGATTAATTACATGCAATGTCCAATTAAAATATTAGAGGTTTCATGAATGACAATTATAATGCATGACAAGAAAAAGCATGAAATTAAAGCCATAGACCCACTAAAAGTCCTACCCTAAATAGGCTCAAATTATTGGAATCCAATTAGTGTTCTAATTGTTAACTAGGTTAATCTAATATTAGCCCTAAATTAATTAATTCCCTAAAAAACTAAAAAAAATCCTAACATTTTATTGGTTGTCTTGAACCACAATAATAAATTCGGCTAATTTTGAACTAGAATCCCAATGAGCCAAGGAAACTATCCAAAATCAATCGAGTTAATTAGTCATGATTTTGAATTAGTGATCTACATGAAAATTCAATTTACCCCTAAAGATAATTAAGAATTGTTCAACCAATTTAATACATTTAACATTCACCCCAATGAGCCAAGGGCAAATTTAAATGCATTAATTTGATTCGAACCTATAGTCTATCAAAGGCTCTAAACCTAACATAAATTTAATTTAATTAATTTAAAAACTATGCCCAATAAAACGAGCACATAGTTTAGATTAATTAAATTAAATTTTTAACTCTAAACTAACCCTAAAGGGCCTAAACTAAAGAAACATTAAAAACGAGTACAAACAAACATGATGAAATTTAATTAAATCAAAACTCATATATATAAGATACATAATACATACAAGAGAAACAAGCATAAAAACATAGAATAAACACACACAAAAACCCTTATAGCACGAACTAATGAATGCATAAGATAAATAAATAAAAGGTGTAACATAAACATAAATATGGCAAAAAAACAAAACCCTATCATAATGCATGCTCATAAGTAAAAACCAAAGAACATAATGTATTTACTATACTGAACATATTACATGACAACATAAAGCATGCAGCACGTAATCTACATCACATGTATATACATAAACAAAAACTATGTGCAGAACTATAGGAAAACAAATATATATATATATATATAAAGAAACATAACATGAAAATAGTAACAGAATATCTACTGCCAAACATTAACAAAAAAAAAAAACATGCATGTGAAAAGGCAAAAGAAGTGCAAACTGGATTGAGGACTTAAACGAAAAAAAAAAAACCAAAACTGTGAAGACCAAAATAAAATGTTGTTGCAATGGTTTCTGAGATCCGCCGATATTCTTTATGACCTTTTGTTATTTTTGCTCGATCTTCTTTTTTGCCTCTATAGTTAATGTTTTTTTTTTGTGTTGTATGCAATCGTGGCAAAATGAGGAGGAAGAGGACCACTGGTAGCTTCAGCAGCCGAGACATTGGAGACAGTCCAAAAGTTAGGCGCGTGAAACTCGCGTGCGCGTGGGGATCTGAAGAATCACGCGTGTGCTTCACGCGCGCGTAAAGGATCGGAATGGTCAGAACGTGGGCGCGTGGATCATCTGGAGAGTTCCTTGGATTCAATCTTGGCCGCTCAACGCTCTTATAATCTAACGGCTACAATGGAAGCGGCGTGAGGCAGATAGGACTTCTCCTAGGGTTTCCTCATTCGGTTTAATCTGGATCGTCAGATCTGACGGTGAGAAATGGGCTGCGCATAAATCCAAAAGTAAAGATTAGGGTTTCTGTTTTAGGGCCTTACTGGGCCAATTTGTAATTATATATATATGGGCTGCGCATAAATCCAAGAGTAAAGATTAGGGTTTTTGTTTTAGGGCCTTACTGGGCCAATTTGTAATTATATATATATTGGGCTTTTAAATTATGTAAATGGACTGTTAATAAATTAACAACTTTAGGCTTTGTTATTTAATTATTGTTTATTTTATTTATTCAACCTGTTTTATGTATTTATACTTTTGTTTAATATAATATAATAAGTAGTAATAATATAATAGAATAATTATAATAAACTAACAATAACATAACCATAATATTTTTTGTTTTTCATTCGAAATATAACATATAAATGAAATAAATTAATAGCAATTAATTACACAAATAATATTAAAACCAATACTAATAATATTTTTTTTGTTTTACCTTTTCATTTTAAACTAATATATTATACCCACAGCCCATCAGTGCACAAAAATAAAAGTGGGCCGAGCCCCGGATAAAAATAGTGGTTACACCGACCACACTTCCGTATGATCGCGCATCCTTAAGAGCTTCTCCATCATCCTTGCTGAGTTTGGTAGAGGGTGACATGGGCGTAGTAGCTGCATTAGAATCCTCTATTTGCACTTTACTCAGAAGCTCACTTATAAACTTCTTTTGACAAAGGAATATCCCTTTTTCAGATCGACGAGTTTCGGTACCCAGAAAAAATTAAAGCTGGCCTAGATCCTTGAGGGAAAATTTGTGATGAAGTTCCTGTATAACATGATCAATACACTGTTGAGGGCTTCCTGTAATGAGAATGTCGTCCACATACACCACTAAGTATGTGACATGCGAAGCAGTTTTGAGAATAAAAAGTGAAGAGTCAGCTTTTGAAGCAATGAACCCAAGCTGACAAAGAAACTTTTAATTTGAGGAACCAATTCCTCGGGGCTTGCCTAAGGCCATACAGAGCCTTCTTTAGCTTGCAAACAAGCATCTTCTCATCCTTGTCATGTTGCTCAAAACCAGGAACTTGTTGCATATACACATCTTCACACAAATCACCTTTTAAGAATACATTGTTAACATCTACCTGTCGTATCTGCCATTGACATGTAACAACAATGAAAAGAAAAATATTGACTGTTGAGAAGCGTACCACTGGACTAAAGGTGTCCTTGAAGTCAAATCTTGAAACTTGGGAGTACCCTTTAGCCACTAGCCTGACTTTGAGCCTGTCAATCGAACCATCAGCTTTAAGTTTTACCCAGAACAACCATTTACATCCAACGGCCTACCTACCAGTAGGCAATTCTACAATATTTCAAGTGCCATTGCCCATCAGTCCCTCATATTCTGCTAGGGCAACCTCCCTCCATCTAGTATCTGCCAATGCTTCATGTATATTATCAGGAACCTTCTTGTATTGTGCAGCATATATATTTGGCTTAGATATCCCATTTTTGCGTCTGGTGATCATAGAATGCATGTTGCTAGACTGCCTTTTTGAGTTATTGTCATTCATAGGAGGTGCTGAAGTTACTGGAACATCTGTTTGCATGGAAGTCATCTCTTCGATAGGCTCAAAATTATGTCCAGATGTCTACTTCTCTATAGGCTCAACATTATGTCTAGATGTCTGCTCCTCGATAGGCTGTCTCACTCATCACATTGGACTCATCTGTTGTGGGAGTTGCAACCGATTTATTCAGATAGAATTTTGTAGAGTGTTAGATACAGTTGTAAAATATCATCATCATCGTTATAGAAGGTTGTAGAAGAAGATCAAGTCTGTTATCTGTTAATCAAAATTAGTTGTGATTCTGTTTTACAGTTGTACAATCTATTTTTGCCTAACAGATTACCTATACTCTTGTATATAAACCCTTGGTTAATCCATAATAAGACAGACTGGTTTTTGAGGTTTATTCATTCTTTACAAAGCTTATTTCATAATTCGTGGTATCAGAGGTTGTTTGTAATGGCCGACTCATCTGCTACATCCAAACCGTTCACAAACAAGACTATTTCGATTAGGTTTATTGATTTTAATTATCTACTCTGAAAACAACAAGTGATGTTTACCTTTGAGAGTCTAGCCCTAGTTGATCATATTGATGGAGCTCTGGTTGTACCGCCGAAGTATGTTCTTGAAAGAGAAAACAAGGTCATCAATGGTGAGTTTGTTACGTATAAGCAACAAGACAACGCTTTATGCTCTTGTTTGCTTTCTTTTATTAGCTCCTCCATTCTACCTGTTTTGGTAAACTGTAAAACGGCTCTTGATATCTGGGAAAAAGTTAATCATCATTTTTTTTGTTTTCTCTACTACAAAAATAATACATCTTCATTGCTCATTGAAGAGCTTAAGGAAACGCGATCAAAGTATGAGGGAATATTTAGCCCAGATTCAGGCCATTTGTGACAGTCTTGCTGCCTGTGGTAATCCGTTGAATAAGACTATACATATTTCTATTATTCTTTCCGGTCTGCCGTCGGAGTATGAGCCGGTGGTGGCTGTTATAACCTCAAGTCAGCAACCCTACAAATTAGATGGTATCTGTAATGTGCTTCTTGACACTGAAGCTCGACAGCAAAAATTCTTTGGTCACTCAGTCAATATGGTTCAAAGTTCGATTATCAATGGGCTAGACAAAGCATAGTTTCTAATCCAATGGGTCAGACAATGTTTTTCGAGGCAGTTCTTTTCGAGGAAGAGGAGGTCGCAGCGGTTGATCTAGAGTTCAATGTCAGTTGTGCGGAAAGATTGGACACTTGGCTAGCAGGTGTTACATGCGGTTTGATCAATCTTTTGAAGGGATCGGTAGCTTGAATGTCTCCGCAAATCATTGTTTTCTTTCTGAAGAATCTTTTGATGATCAAGCGAAAGCTCATAATGATGATTCAGCTCTTGACACCACAGAGTTAGGAGTGGTTTTTGGCTCGAATAATCTTGGAATTTCTGAGTGCTACCACCTATCTCACTCCTGATGCAGGTATTGTTTCTAACCCTACTTCGTATGTTGGGTCAGGTAAAGTTTCAGTGGCAAATGGTATGGTTGTTCCTATCTCTACTATTGGTCAAGCATCTATTAAGTCTCAATCCAGAACTATTGTTTTGAATAATTTGTTACATGTCCCCACTATTAAAAAAATTACTCTGTTTCAAAATTTACTAAGGATAACAATGTGTCTATGGAATTTTATCTTGATTTTTGCATTGTGAATGACTTGGTAACACAACAAGTGATTCTGCAAGGTTTGGAAAATGGACCTTTGGCATAGGAGGTTAGGTCATGTAACACCCCAATCCCGCCAAATTCGAGATACTACATTCGGGCTACCCAAGACCCGAACACAAAATTTCGTTCAATTTAAAACTTCAAGTTTAGCCATAAAATTATAAGTAAATCAAGTCATAAATAAGAGATTTTATAGATAAATTCAAATCTAAAATAAATGGAGCTCCATACGAATTTAAAACATCATATTTTGTAAATAAAGTAAATTATAGTTACAGACCGACCACCATAAGGTTTTATGGATACATAGCCCAACTACTAAAATTAAGGTATTGTACTCAAGTTTAATCAATACTGAGAAATCCTCGTCGATGTGATCCTCCAAGTGAGTGACCTGCCAACCTACGCATGAAAACAACAAATTTGCACGCACTCACAAAGCTCAGCAATGTATGTCTACTCTACTATACTTTGTGATATTTATAAAAGTAAGCATGCAATATAATCAATGAGTAATATGGCATGAATTAAGCAGTTTATCCCTGCTAACCCTTAAGGTATAATGCATGCTACAATCGGCAATAATTACCACTCTGTGGTAGTCAAACCTGTTTAGCCTGGAACCACCTAAACATCAGGCTAGCCACACATGTACTCAGGACCACTTAGACATCGAGTATGCCACACGGGTATTCAGGACCACCCAAACATCGAATATCATATCATTCCACCTACTCAGGACCACAAAGACATCGAGTTGTGCATACCATATACCCAGGACCACAAAGACATCGGGTATCAAACCATGCCGCTCCCGAAAGCACAGAGACATCGGGTAGCGCATGTCACATACTCAGGACCACAAAGGCATCGGGTAATGAATGTCACTCGGGACCACAAAGACATCAAGTGCATTGACAATACATGTACTGCAGTACCTTCCTTGGGTATCTGGATCCCATACCAATCAATCATGGAATCAATACAAGGCTCCTAAGGCCCATAAGTTATACAAGCGAGGAAAGGTTATTTAATAAGGGCATCCAAGGTTTTAGTTCAACCAAAGGCTCGTCCTTACAATTTCTCACTTAGCTTCATCATGTTACCTAACCAAGTTGTTTACACATTATGGAGATATACAAGATCAAAAGTTTGTTTATTAAGTTAATTACGTCACGAGGTATTATAGGCGAGGTGTTGGACAATAAACGATAACCTTCCGAGAAACTCAAAATCATCATTTTCGGGTAGAATGCCCAATCAATACCGATAATGGACCTCGAGTACCGATACGGTACCTTTGGGTACTGGTACTCACTAGCGTACCGATATCAAAATTGTTCACTGGAATTTTACAGACCATAGCGTACCGGTACTGGTGGACTTGTATCAATATTGCCTTGTATAGCATACTGATACATGTAGAACATCATACCGATACTCATCTCTCTGTTCATCCTTGTTCCTTACCTAAACAAGGGGTACCGATACGGGCCTCCCTCGTACCGGTACTGAAACCCAAAAATGGCTTCCTAAGCTACGAGATTTAACTTAAAACCCCCCAAATTCGACTTATATATGTAATTTCATGCTTCTTAAAGTCTATTAGGATTTTTATAATCATATTAAGGCCCTTTAACACCATTTTTAACAACACAAACATGAAGATCATCCAGTGGCCAACATGCTCAAACACCCAAAATACACCATGCTTAAAGCAAACCAATTACTATAATGAAAAGCAAGAAGCACTTTAAAGTTGGAGATGTACTGACCTTAAGCATAGACTCTAACGGAAACTGTTGACAAATTCTCTACAACTTTTCTCTTTCCCCTTGGTGATAGAAGTTTCTCTAATTCTTTCACTAAGCAAACAAGTGTAAGAACTAATTATTATCTTTCCAAAAGATTAATAAAGATCACTAAATGATTTAATTAACCAACTAAACTTGAATCCTTCTTAAAATCAATCCTTTAAAAACACACAATAAGATCTCTCAAGAATATTTATGAAACACTTTAGGGTTTATCCAAAACCTAACTCAAACACCCAATTTCTTTCACAATTCATCCTCAATTTATATTTTCTCTATCATAAATCAAGATTTCTCACTCTAGGGTTTCTATGAAATTTAGGATTTACTTAAACCCAACTAATAGTCTTCAACAAAGCATTCATCATGTAGAGAATGATGAGATAAACAATTTCTCCTCTCATGAATTTACCCCAAATTCAACAAAATAAAGAGAAATTTGAAGAATAAAATTTACATCCTTACCCCTATTTTTCTTTTAACTTGCCATCCTCCTTTATGAAAAAAAGAGGGGATTTGACCTATCAATATTATGTTCAAATGAAAGAAAATAAAATGAAGATCAATTTTATATTTTACAACTCAAACCAAAATTTATGTAGAATTAAAGAAAAAAAGCAAGAAAAGAAACTTACTCATTTTCTTTTCTTTCTCACGTTGGATAGCCATGGTGGAGAAGATGAACTTTTTTTTCCTCTTTTCTCTCTCTCCCTAATACATATAATAAGACTTTTTCTTATTAAAATAAATCTCATAAATTTCAATATATCCAAGGGTCTATATTAAAGATGGAAAATTCATTCAAATCTAATGGTCCAAAATACTTGCTTGTAAAAGTTTTCATAATGACAAATTCTATCATAAAGACTTTGCTTCTCTCCCTGTTTTTACTTTAAACACAAAGCTTTAATCTTCATTAACTTCGGTCCTCATTTCCATTTAATTGAGTTTTCAAATTCCAAATTCTTCAAATCAAATTATTAACATTAAGATACCTATAACCAGATCTAAGATCCGAATTATTAACCCAAAATTTGGGTCATTGCAGGCCATCCTTTCTTTACTGTCTTAGCAAGAATATTAAAATCTTTTAATGTTTCTTTTGATAATAAAAATTCAGTTTTTTGTGAAGCTTGTCAACTTGGCAAAAGTCACAAGTTAAAGTTTCAACCTTCATTGTCTTCTTATGACTTGCCTTTACAGTTGGTTCAAATGGACTTATGGGGTCCTCCCCCTTTAATCTCCAATAATTCCTCATATTATATCAGCTTTGTTAATGCATGCACACGATATACTTGGATCTATTTTTTAGCTAGAAAATCAGATGCATGTAAAGCTATTATGTCATTTCATAAAATAGCAGAAAGGCAATTTAATTCTAAACTAAAGATAATACAGTCTGATTGTGGAACTGAGTTTCGACCTTTAACCTCATATTTTGATGAACATGGTACTATTTTTCCAGCATACTTCTTATGGCTCAATCTGTTGTTCCTTTTAAGTACTGGGCAGATGCTTTTTACGCTGTTGTGCATCTTATTAATAGATTACCTTCGAAAGTTTTGCAGGGATAAACTCCATATGAAAAGCTGTTCAAAAGACCTGCAGACTATGATATGTTAAAAGTTTTTGGTTGTTAGTGTTTTCCATTGACAAAGACATATAACCAACATAAGCTACAATTTCGTTCAACACCCTGTGTTTTTCTAGGCTATAGTGCAACTCAGAAGGGTTATAAATGTCTCAGTACAGAAGATAGAGTTTGTGTCAAGGCATGTACAGTTTAATGAAAGTAATTTTCCTTTTGCAGGAGTATCAAGTTTCTCCACTTCTAAAGAGGATAAGCATGATGCTTCAAAGTTTGAGTCCATAAGGAGTTCAAGTTTTGTTGTCCAAGAAGGTTGATCCAAAATCTAGTTCTAATCCAGGACAGACAAGTTCAGACACTGTTCATAGAAGTCAAGAGCTAAGAGCAGTACCTGATGTGCATAGAGGAGAAAAAGGTTTACATGACGATTGCACGCCAAAAGATACAGATGTGCATTCTAGTGCTGGTGTTGTTCCTAATTTTGGAGTGTGTACAGAATCAATAATTTCAAAACCAGTCTGTTCTTATCAAAACAGTCCAGTAAATTCTGCACTGCCTGTCACTTTTCCTGAGCAACAACTGAGTATTTCTAAAGGTGGACAGCAGTCAGTAAGTTCTTCAGAAGATTTCTCTGGATCTGCACAACAACAAGCTAGTTCTTCTGGTGCAAGTTCTTCTGGTTCAAAGACACCAAGGTCTTCTTCTGCTGCTGCTGTGATTGGTAGTAGTATTTTTGTAAACATTAGTAGTGAAGATGTGCTACTTCAGGAAACAAGAAGTTTACAGAAGATAGGAAATTCTCATCATATGGTTACTAGATCAAAGGCTGGGGTATTCAAACCAAAAGTCTTTCACACAGAGATAGTTGAATCAAAAGATGTACACCAAGCTATGGTGCACAGTGAATGGAAAGAAGCTGTTGAGAATGAGATTGGTGCACTTATAAAAAAGGGACTTGGGATCTAGTTGTTCTACCTTCAGACCGTGTTCCAATAGGATACAAATGGTTATTCAAAATAAAAAAAGAATCATGATGGGACCATAGCACTATACAAAGCAAGGTTAGTTGCCAAGGGTTACTCACAACAAGCTGGGTTTAACTATAGTGAGACTTATAGTCCAGTTGTAAAACCAGTAACAGTCAGGGTTTTGCTCGGTCTGGCACTTAGTAAAGGATGGATTTTTAGGCAAATAGATGTGGACAATGTTTTCCTTAATGGAGATCTTGTTGAGGAGGTGTTTATGACACAGCCACCAGGTTTTGAACAAGTAGATTCAGAAGGAAATCAGTTAGTATGTCGATTAAAGAAGTCTCTTTATGGTTTAAAACAGGCCCCTTGAGCATGGTTTGATAAATTCAGAATTTATTTGGTTGATACTCTGAAGTTTACTGCATCACTAGCAAATGCTTCTCTCTACTTTCGAGATTCTGGAGGAATGAAAGTCAATATTATGGTTTATGTGGACGACATTGTGGTTACTGGGGATAATTCAAGTGAGGTAGATGCAGTCATCAAGGAGATTAATTCCACTTTTTCTCTAAAGGATTTAGGTAAGTTTAACTTCTTTCTTGGTATGACAGTTCACCAGAGAAAGCATATTACGGAGCTGTTAGAGAAAACTAAAATGTTAGATGCCACTCCAGCACCTACCCCCATGGTAACTACTCCTCATCTTTCCTCCTCTGATGGCGATCCTTGTTCTGAGGATACCCTTTATAGGCAAGTTGTAGGAACACTTCAACATATTTGCACTACAAGGCCAGACATATAATTTGTTGTCAATAAGGTTAGTCAGTTTATGCAAACTCCGCTTGACAAACATTGGGAGGCTGTCAAGAGAATTGTCAAGTATCTAAAAGGGACATTGGATCATGGCTTATTCTTTAGTACGTCCCAAACTTTTACTACTTTAGTCGGGTATTCTGATTCTGACTAGGGCACTAGTCCTGATGATAGAAGGTCAACTTCATGAGGAGGAAACCCTGTGTCTAGGTCTCACGCTCTTCGACGGAGGTTGAATTCCGAAGCTTAGCAAATACTATCTGTGATGCCATGTGGGTCAAATCATTGTTAACAGAACTTAGAGTTCACATTTCATCAACACTTGTCATCTGGTGTGACAATACTAGTGTGATAGCACATTCAGCTAACCCAGTACATCATGCAAAACTTATTAAAATGAAGGGTTCGATTTTTATTTTGAATATAGACATGGACGGTTTAAAGATTTAAAAAGTTATGTATAATTTATTAAAATAAGTCTCTCAATTTAAAAATTAAATATTTGTTAACTTCTTGTGTGTTTGGTAGACTGCCTTTTGAATAAAAAATGAGTATAATATAACTCAAAATTTACAAAGTACAATAAGATTTTATTTTTCTCATGTATTTTACTAGTAGTCCATAACCAAATTTTCTTTTTTTTTTGCAAACATTTAACTTAATTCATTTTTGGGTCTTATTTTCCGGGGCCATGTGCAGTCGCACCTATTGCACATGTCCGGAACCACCCGTGGATATAGACCAACCAAGATATTAATTCAAGTGGACAAAATCAAACTAAACTAAAATTAGGAGGTCTAAATAAGTATATATTTTGTTATTTCTTTAACAATAAAAAGGGGACGTGTCTCCTGAACAAAATATAAGTACGTCTCTAAAAAGAAATAAAATTTGTGATCAACATCTACTCTAATATGGATTAACAGAATTTGGAAGGTTATTATGCAGAGAAAAGTACATCGGATTGTTCTTAATTTCCGACCATAAACAGATACAACTTATGATTATTGGGTCATTGTTTTAAAGAACCATAGGACAAAGATATACTGGTTCAAACCAGTAAAAGCACCGCTGATATGAATGTGATTTTTCAGACAAAATCCAATTATAAATTTCCAACCTACTGTTCCTACGATTTGACGTAGAGTTTATAAACCTTTTTCATTAATGGAAACTACATGTTAAAACCTGAAATTGGTATGATTTTGTTTTTTTTATAGACAGCTTGAAAAATGTCCATTAACTAACCCATAAGTATTGGGTACAATAGACATGCACATTGTATTTTAAGGAGAGAATTTAAGCTCGAATTTTGTGATTTTTTTTTACGTGGGGCGCCTAAAATGAGGTTAAAATGAGGTTATACAAAAATACTTACAAAAATTGTAAGAATTTCGGTATCAATTTTTATGTACGTACAGAAATGCTTACAAAATCGGTAAGTATTTCTATATATACCGAAATTCTTACTATTTTTGTAAGCATTGTTGTATGTACATAAAAGTCGATACCGAAATTCTTACCATTTTTTTAAGTATCTCATTTTAGCCTCATTTTAAGCTGTCTCACCCTAGAACTTCCCCGAACTTTGAGGATGATTTTATTGGGAGAAAAAAGTTACAAATCCTGAACATGGACCTTACAATAAAAATGAGCTATACAAAGAAAAATGTCCATTAACTGTTCTAAATCAATGAAACAATATGCTTGTCCAAAGAGATCTACTAACTGGACGGATGACTAAAGATGTTTATACTGTCCTATTTACATGAGTTCGAATTATGACATTTTTTAAAAATATAAATATTTCTGAACTTGATAAAAAAATGTTTTCCAAGGAAGGAACCATGGTAAACGTTAAGGGTTTTGATGGGTGCATATTCTAAATTCCACTCCAGTAATTTGTTTGTGAACCAACAGTCGTCTACGTAGCCTACCATCTCTATCAAGAATGAGGTGACTTTGGTTTGATAATACCATCTCTTTTCGAATCTTTATTGGGCCATAAAAAGGGTGACGTTTCGAGAGCTCAACAAGTTCAACCACTAGCACCTGGTCCATGCAATCAACTAGCATGCACATTTAAGACAAGACACGAAAAAGAAAGAAAATCTAATCATTTGAGAAGTTAATCCAATCGAATAATATCGATAATACAAAGTCATATGACAAGCAGTATTAAAAAGTAGAGGAAGAAGAAGGAAAGTTAACGGGCACGTCAGCGTTTTTAACGGTAGTGACCTTAATAAAAGCGAACTAAAAATTTAGTGACTATATTGCAAGTTTTTAAAGTTCGGTAACCAAAATAAAATGCCTTAAAATCGGGTGACTATTTATGTAATTTACCCTTAATTCTATATTCTAATTTGATCATTTTTATTACATGCATTTCTAAAATTTTTAAATTTTTGTCCTGGTCAAAACAATACACAGGCAATATATTTAAAGTACATGGATTTAAAATGATAAAATTTGAAAACAAGAATTAAACCTACATTTTACACATAGTACATAGATCAATAACAAATTTTAACTTAACAGATTTAATTACTATCATTTGGGACAGAACCAAAATTTTATAATTTAAGAGTACAAAAATTAATAAATAACTAAATCAAAATGCAATGATTAAAATCACAACTTAAATTATTGCTTAAGCATATCTCGAGTTCGAGGCGTTGTGTATGTAGAAAATTCTTGCTGAGAGACTCACCCACCAAAACCAGTTGTGTGATGCATATCGGTCCGGATTAGTCAGAACGAAACTCTGAAAACTCGAAGGGCAACAAAAAAATCACAACTTAAATGATATAAAGGCTAATCGAAAGTTAAAAAAAAATACCGTTTTGTTTAAACATTTCAATTTAGCCAGCAAAATCTGCCGGGGAAAAGGTTGGATTCAGTTGACAAGTTAGTTAAAAAGATACAAAAACAAATGGAAAAGGTTTTTCAATGGAGTCCCCATGCAAATCGCCAAACTCTGTCAAGATTAGTAAACGTTAGAAAGAATCTCAAAATTAAAATTTTTCAGACAAATATCAATCAATGGCCATTTCTCCATTATCAAACCTTTGACCCTCTTCTTCTAACACATGCTGGTAAACATTTCTCCCCATTTTCCCACTAATTTTTCTCTCATTCAATCTTCATCTATGGTTCAGCTTCTTTTTGATACTTACAATTGTACATTTTTCTCTTTTGTTTTTGTTGTGTTTTTTGTAGGTTTATCATGTATGATGATGTTCTTGTCATGTGTCTGATGTTCACTTTTGCAGACAAGAAAATCCGATGCTGACCCTTTTTTTTTCTAACCAGGTGTTGAACACATTGCCAGGTTGTTGTGGTAATTCATGGCCGAAGCTTCGTCGTCGAATGCGTGAGTCTTTTATATAAATATAATGAAGAGAATCAATCATGGCACACCGATTACTTGATAGAATAACAAATTGTGTTTTTCGTGGATTTTTTCCTTTTTGTGTTATATAGGTGTAGAAAAATCTGATGTAGAGAGTTCTGAGGATGACAAATTCAGACATTCTCTCAATAACATCAGGAGACATAGCAGAGTTATGTCTTCCGATTGCATCGAGGATGACCTCAATGCTAAAGAGCTACAATCGGTGGCAGCATTTCGCCAAGCACTCGTCGTGGATGATATGTTACCTGCAAAACATGATGATCATCATATGATGCTAAGGTTACAATCTTTCGATCCATTTTTTCTCTACGTTAGATGATCGATGTTATGTTGTTCCGGCTCTTCATTTTTTGTATGAGCATCATGGAAACATAGTTTTGATGCTTAACTCATTATCTGGTGTGTACAGATTTCTGCAGGCCAGGTGCGCTGATATGCTCCAATGGAGGAAGGATTTTGGGGCCGACACAATCATGGAGGTGTATATATATATATATATTGGTTAATTTTGATATATGTTTCACTTTATAATTTGCATTTGAATTTTTCGTATTTAGGATTTCGAATTCAAGGAATACGATGAGGTGATCAAGTATTATCCTCAAGGATATCATGGAGTTGATAAAGGTGGACAACCGGTTTATATCGAAAGACTCGGACAAGTCGATGCAAACAAGCTAACTCAAGTAACGACGATAGACCGTTATCTGAGGTACCATGTAAAGGACTTTGAAAACACCTTGAATGTTAAGTTTCCTGCTGCATCTATTGCAGCAAAAAGGCACATTGCTCAGAACACGACCATATTGGATGTCGAAGGAGTGGTATGTGAGAATTTTTGTTGTTTATTTCTCTGAATTCGGCTTGCTTCGTTGCACTTCTAATATTTGCATCACGTACGAGCTTTCAGGGGCTTAATAGCTTCAACAAGGCTGCTAGGGAGCTCCTTCAGCGCCTTCAGAAGATTGACGGTGACAATTATCCCGATGTAAGCCATTCATCCATAAGCACTCTGTTTAATGTGCCCTGAGAATCACGGTAGCTTGCTCCGGTTAGCTTATGGAACTTCCGTTGTCGGGTTAGTCGTGCACTTCACATGTTCTTTCAGTCCAGATGAAGCTGATTGTATGTTTTATGTATACTGCAGACTCTAAACCGCTTGTATATCATCAATGCTGGTTCGGGATTTAAGCTGTTATGGAGCACGGTTAAATCGTTCCTCGACCCAAAAACCACTACAAAAATCCATGTAAGCATAAATCACCATTTCACTAAAAACCAGATTTGCTTTTGTTACCATAATGTTGCTAAATAACTTTTATGTTATACTAATCAGGTTTTGGGTAACAAATACCAAAGTGAATTGCTGTAAGTTATTGATGCTAGGTAAGTCTCATCTCGACCGATTGATACGTCGTTCCGATAAAGCATTCATGCACCGCCCTTGTGTTCGATGCATATCTCAACATAGGCATATTCGAATAACGATATGAACATTCCCAAATGCCGTACACATACCATTACTCGACACATTCGAAATCATTGCTCTTTTCTTCTTATCGAACTTTCTATGCTTAAGCATTTCATTTTGGGATCTGTAACAGTGAACTCCCAGAGTTTTTTAGTGGTATCTGCGATTGTGCAAACAAGGGAGGTTGCATGGTTTCCAGTAAAGGTCCGTGGAACGATCCAGAAATATTAAAGGTATTCACCGAAGATCGGTTTATTGATTTTGGGGATAATATCTATTTTTTTCGTTGTTGTTGGAAAAAATGAAATGAGCAACTTTCGCATCGAGGAGCAGAGAGTAAAAAATGGTGAGGCCAAGAGCACATGGAAAACTCTATCAGGCATCAATGAGAAAGCATGCCGAGAGGTAATCAATCACTCATAGCCAAGGCTCCTCAACACAGGCTTTAATATCTAGTTCCTACTAATCGAACGCCTAACATTTTGTTTCAATGTTTTGGACCATGAAGCTTCGTTCCTCCGACAATGGAAATAGCTACGGACAGCTCTGAATGGCCTGCAGAGAATCCATCATTGGCTCCGGTTCCTGAAGTAAGTTCGATGTCTAGGCTTCTAACCTGTTAAGTTCGAATTTTAGCATCTGCAACTCTTTCCCCGTATCGTTAGACCGCAAAGAAATCACGAGTTCTGATGTGTTAACATAACTACATGTGTTTACATATTGCAGACTCCAATCAAGAAAAGGTGCCAAGAATCCTATGCCTATGACCAACTTATTCCTATAGTTGACAAGGGTGTGGATGCTTCTTGGCCTAAATCGGTGGAAGACGAAAAGTTTGCCGTCTCGAAAGGTTAATTCCGTATACTTTATTTCCAGTTTTTGTTAACTTTCGATGAGTAGATCGGAGACCTAATCTAATGCTGAGATTCGAAGTCCAGACCTGCTTGATGCCACCTCTTAAGGCTTAAGGTTCTGTTTTATGTAGTTTTAAGAACATGACATTACATCATCATTCATTTTGCCACTCTTTTCTCCAAAACTGCAGATAGTTACCATGTGAAGAATGGTAGAAAATCTAGTGAAGGAATGGGAGGTGGCATTTTCGGAGGAATCATGGCGTTTGTAATGGGACTCGTGACCATGGTTTGCATGTCCCGTGGCATGACGAAGAAACAAAGTGGAGCCCCGGTGTATGGTGGTGGTCAAGTTTGCTAAGCTAACCAAATCACCTGCCCTGCCTCTCTGCTGCCGCCACCGATCACTAACGCCGAATTCTTCGCCATGGCAAAACGCATGGCCGAACTCGAAGAGAAAGTGGTCCTTCTCAGCGCGAAACCGGCCGTCATGCCACCCGAAAAAGAAGAGTTGTTGAATGCTGCTTTAAGCAGAGTCAGCATCCTGGAAAAAGAACTATCTGAAGCTAAGAAGGTGCATACACACACACATACATACACACATACATGCATGCATGCATACATACATACATACATACATAACTCTTTTGTTTGCTATCTTTCCATATGCAGGCACTTGAGGATGCTCTTGGTAGACAAAGGGAGCTTCAAAAATTCATTGACAAGGAAACGATGAAGAAATCTTCAAGTCACCGCTTCAAATGCTAAACAAAGATGATACAAACTCCACTTGTACATGTTGAGAAATTTAGATCATTAGGGTCAAAACCGGACTCGAAAGCTATTCATTCGAATCCGGTTCGAGCCTCATCTTTTTCTTTCATTGATGATTGCAAAATCAATAATGTTATATATGATACGATGTTACAATACGAAATTAAAGACGGGTCGTTTTCGATATCATTTTTGGGCCGGCTACTAACTCCCAAGACTTCTTTCTTCATGTTGAAGTCAGCTATGGGCACAGCTATTGATAATTGAACATGTTTTCATGTCAAACTTCACTGCATTTGGCTGCTAAATTAAAAGGGTTTTTGGAAAGAAAGGAATCCCATGGCCTACAAATTTTGAAAGACAGATTTGGCCTATACATATCAAACATATCATGTCAAATCAAAGGGTAGTTTGGACAATTCGGATGCCCAAATAATACTTAAATAACTTTGAAAGTACTCTTTACGTGTCGAACTCTCCAGGTGAAACAAATGAACAAAACTGGTACACACTTTTGTTTTTTTTTCAAGGGGGAATGTGTTTGGTGATTTTTTTATAATTATCTATATTTAATTTATTTTTTACTTAAATCAGATTAAGTATTATAAAATTTATTATGGAGACGTTTTTTTAATTTAATTTACTTCATTCACAATAATTCAAATTTTTTATTTGATCTCGAATAGTCTTAAGGTAATTATAAGGTAGTGTTTGTTGACATTTTTTTAACCTTTTGAAAACACACATCTTATAGACAAAACTATTTAAACTCGGGTCTCCTAAGATAAACATTATTTTAATTAGAATTAGAAGTAATCAATACAATACATAAATGAAATTATAATTATAATAAGGCTAAACTATAAAATAAGTGCCCAAACTATGTCTTTTTTTGCAATAAATGCCTAAAGTATTTTTTGTTTGAAATAGGTGCCTAAACTTTTATTTTGGCTGAAATAGGTGCCTAAACTATTTTTTGGTTGAAATAGGTGCCTAAACTTTTATTTTTGGCTTATTTTAGAGTCTATTTTGGCACCTACTTGAGCACCTATTTCAACCAAAAATGAAAGTTTAGGCACTTATTTCAGCCAAAAAATACTTTAATCATCTATTTCAGCTAAAAATAAAATTTTAGGCATCTATTTCAGCCAAAAAATACTTTAGGCACCTATTACAAAAAAGAGACGTAATTTGGGCACTTATTTTATAGTTAAGCCTTATAATAAATATATTGTGCAATTATAACTAGAATAAATTATTGAAAACACAAACAAAAAATCAATAACTTAAATGTATCAAACTATGAGACTTATGTAAGATAGTAAAAAAAAAATTCTACTTTAATCAATATTCGTTAGTTAACTAATGATTATATTACGTCAATAAATATTTTTATTTAATATATTAATATTATTTAATAAAATAATGACACATATTATAATTTTATTGTCAAAAATATATAAAAATTTGAGGCAGAAACAAAAATTGAAATGGAAGTCCTACTTCTAATCATTGCACTAAATTAAGAAGTTGTTATAATTTTTTTATCAAAGCGTATGATTTTATTCAAGTTAAAAATCATACAAAAAGCACTATTAAATGTCTCGTTAAAAAAAATTTAAGCCTGGAATGGGGTGAAGAGTACGACATGGTAGGGAATACAAAAAAGAATTAACACGAGAGCGACCCCAAGCTCATCCGCACAAGATAAAATACGCACCCAATCCATCCGATCTATCCCACTCATTATTAGAGCATCAGCTATACTATTCGCTTCACGATCAACATTATGGAAACAAATACAATGCAGAGCACGGCACGCCATATCAATCGTCAAACTAATATCCCAATCTCCAAGGCCAACTCTCCTACTGTAGAATCCAAGACACAGCAACCCTCGAATCAGATTGATAGTCATGGCAGAGTTGTGGATGTTTTCAAACCAAACAAGAAATCAAGAGAAGGGTTGCGATTTGATTTCGTGCGAATGCGTAGCGAAAGTGATGTGATCCGTGTGAGAGACAGGTTGAATGAATTATGGATATATGGATCGAAATCACTTTACCTGTAAAGTGTGAGCATTGACAAAGAATTAAAAATATATATGAACAAATACAATCTTTTAAAAATTGCCATATTATTGACAAATTTAATATCTAAGTTGAACTATGGTTTGAAATTAATTATATATCTTTATAAAAATATATTACTTATAACATTTTTATATACCACTTCAAAAAAACATTTTTATACAAATATCAATAAGTGTTTGGTGCATTGATAAAGCACATTGCACTCACAAGGAGATGACACGAGTTCAAACCTTGGAGATGACATTGTTAGGAAGGACAATCTCGCATCACAATATGAACTGTAAGACGAACATGCATATGACCAAAATATGGAGTAAATATTATAGACATATATTTATAACATTAATTAAAATATATTAAAGTAATTAATATATATAATTAATAACGTTTATAAAATATATCAATGCAATTAGTAATTATAATTATTAATTCTTTTAAAAAATAATAAATTTAAAATAATTTAAAATTCATATTATAAATATATTTTAATTTATATATAAGTTTAACATGTAAAATGTGGAATTAAATATTTTAAGGAAGGTTATATATTCGAATTCTGACCGAATAGGGATATTATTAGGGTGAGTTTTGTAGCTCCACTTCTCATCCGATTGGGCAAGGATGGTTATAGATTTCACAGGTCGTAGGGCGTTAATGGAAATAAAAATTAGAATTGCCGTGGGTGGTGAGGCAGGTATGAATACGACTTTGTACCCGCCTCATCCCCACCCGCCTCAATATATCTTATAACATGTTCTTAAAAATATTTATTAAAAATATAATTGAGTCATGGGGCAAGTAAAGAAGAGATTAGTTGAGTCTATGATTCATGTGGGCGAGTGAATTTAGTCTTGCATATTGTGAGGAATAAATGATTTTAGATTTTGTATTCGCAGCTGGTTGTGGTGCGAGAATGGAGATAAAAATTCTTGATGAAAATAGATGCAAAAATAGTATCCTTTGCACTTGTCTCGCCCAATCAACATCCCTAATTGTGAATGTAAAAAAATAGATTATAAAAATTATTGTCATAATAAACATCAAAAATACTTAATTTAAATTAATTGATCAAAAAATCAGAACTGCTAAAGATTAAACCAAAAATATATATTTTAACTTAACTGACCACCATGATGTAAACTGTAGATGGCTCCCAGCTGGATGTACCAAGTTGTGGAGCCTCCCTTTCCCTCCCTCACCCCACATGTTCCATCAACTTTTTCTCTCACAAACAGATTCCATTACTTTTTACCTTCATTTGTTTTCTGTCCCATTTTCTCAATCTCAGATTGTTCTTTATTTTTAAATCCAATTCCGCATCAACTTGCACTGCACCTCCTTCTTCTCCTGCTATAAATCACCCCTCCTTCCACCTGATTAATTCCTCTACTTCTTCTCCTTCCCTTCATCTCTTCAATCCAAGTCCTGGGTTTTCTTTTTCGCTCTCGGTTTAGGGTTTATCAGTTTAGGTTTAAATTTTTTCTGGGATTTGGTTTCTGAACAACCAAACATCTTGATGCTCAATCTTTTTGTGTTGATGTTTGAGATTCATGTCTCCAATTCTCAGTGAAATCTTCCTGTCTGGGTTTATGATCAATTCCACATTCATTCGCAGGACCCATCTCGTTCAATCTTTCTCAGTTGTTTTCCTCTACTGGTTGTACTACGTTTCATAGTTCAAAAAAACAAATCCATTTCCCCCGTCTTTATAATTTATATTTACTACGTACTAGCTTTTTTTTTTACTTTAATCTTGGTCCTGTCCTGTTATTACATCATTAAACAATCATAATAATAATAATTCATAATCTGTCTTGAGTTTTTTTTTTTTGTGTCTGAATCTGCAAATTTCCACGGCTTTCTCAAGTGGAACATCATCAGGATCAACGACAACAACGTTAACCCAAAACTCAGGCTCGTCCGAGGAAGATCTGCAGGCGTTAATGGACGAACGGAAAAGGAAACGGATGATATCGAACCGGGAATCGGCGAGGAGATCGAGGATGCGGAAACAGAAGCATCTAGACGAGTTAATGACTCAGGTGACTCAGCTGCAGAAACAGAACCATTGCATCGCCGGCAACATAAACTTCGCCGCGCAACATCTCTTGAACCTCGAGGCCGAGAACTCGGTGCTCCGAGCCCAACTCGGCGAACTCCGTCACCGGTTACAGTCTCTGAATGAAATCATCGGTTTATTGAACGACGACGGCGACGTCAGTATCGAAAACACAAGCCTCGATGGCTTCCTTAACCCTTTCAATTTGGCCTACTTGAATCAGCCTATCATGGCTTCAGCAGATACAATGTTGCTGTATTAATTTCCATAAGCTTAATTTCTGGGATTTTTAATTTTAATATATATATATATATAATTATATATATAATGAAATAAATATGTAAAGTAAGCTTTACTATGGCTTATGTAGTTATGTTTATATTTTCAGGTTGTGTTGTTGTTGTTAAAGTTGTAGTTGACATCAGTTCTTTTTGACTAAGGGATCCATGAAAATATCAAACAATTTAAAGATATTTTATGTTTTTTAAAATAAATATATGATTTACTAGTCAATTAATTTAATTAAATATAATAAAATAATTTATTAATTTAAAAAATATTAAATGTATTTTAATTTAAATCAAAATTGTATTAATATGAAAGGTAAAAATAATTCATACTTTAATGGTTTAAGGTAAATTTTGGTATCTAAATTTTTTATTCTATTAGGTATCAGATTTGGCTTTAAGGTTCAATTTGATACGTAAAGTTTTTTTATCCAATTAGTTACCAAAACTTGGCTTCATAGTTCACACTTGTTCAAATAAAACATTTACCATAAGTACTAATTTGGACCAAATTTTAATTTGACAAAAAAATAGGTACCAAATTGAATCTTAAACTAAGTTTAGGTACCTAAGTAGAACAGAAAAAAGTTTAAGAACCGAAATGTATCTTGAAACCAAATTCAAGTACCATAACATATATTTACCCTAATTAAATTGGATCAAAATGGATTTTTAGCGGCGTCTTTTTAGCCCTATAGTGACTTTTTAGGGCCGCCAAAAACTCTCGCAGCTCTAAAAAAAGTGCAGCGAAAAGTATCGCTAAAATCAGCATCGCTAACGTTAGCGGCGTTTGTGTTAAAAAAGCGCTGCGAAAGATCGTGTTCTATAGCAGCGTTTGGAATATCAAACGCCACTAATGCCTTCTCTTTAGCAGCGTTTGTAATACAAGCATCGCAATATGTCTGACTTTTAGTTGCGTTTTTGTGGGTAAATGCCGCTAAGCTTACTGCCTTTGCCAAGCAACATTTTTAAATATGTACTACCCAAATTTAACCTATAACATAATCCAATAACAGCAAATTTGAAAAATAATTAGAAAAATTAAGTAGAAATACTTAACAACAAAAATAAATCCAAGTCTATAACATTAAAGTGAAATGTAGTAACGTTAAAGTGAAATATAGTTCAACATTGTTCAGTAGAATTCACACAACATGAACGAACCTAAAATCAACTAAGATGGCGAACCTAAAACCAAATATTTGAACTGAATTGAATTAAATTGGTTTGGTCTATTTTTTGAAATTTTGAAAAAAAAAATATTTTCTCTACAATACAACTTGTAGTTTTATTTTGAATAATTTAGAAATAAAGGATTTGTTTTATGTTATAAAAGAATCGGGTAATTACCAGCGATCAATTGGTGTAGTGGAATCTATAATATTCGATCTGGATTAGTCAGTCAATAGATTGGATACCGGTGGTTATATCTAAAAAATTGGGTAATTAGAAAATGTATTAACTTATTTACTTGAAATTCATTTTCTTGCACCAATATATAAAAATTTTCCTTTTTTATATGCAAGCATGTATAAAATTTAGACTCTACAATTATACATATTTGAATGCCATTTGCTATATTTAAGATTCAGTATAAAAATATAAGGATCTTTTATATACGAATTGTGTAAAATTTAGAGTCTATAATTATACATATTTTGAATGTCAATTGTCGTTTTTAAGGTTTAAGATTATAATTTAAGATTTAAAATTTAAGACGGTTAACATTCAACTAGGCATGACCGTAGAGTTTGAACTTTATATAGCCTACGTATTGAATAACTTCTCAAATAATAATAATAATAATAATAATATGTGAAAGGAAAAAAGTCGGTGTATTTAGGCATGGTGGTCGGTTCCCTTTTCAATTTTTAAACCTTAAAAGAAAATGATGAACTTAAATAAATAAAAAAGAATAAATTTGTACTTGCATGTTAAAAGGCATCCATTGCTTTGTCTCAACCTTTTGTCCTTTTTGTATTTCATTGCATGTTATAAAGAAGCAATAAAAAATTAATTAATATTCAATTAAAAATTAATTAATATAAATTGATGTTAGGAATATGAAATAAAATCATACATATATATATATATATCAAGTTTTATATACAATGAATGAAAAAATATGCTTTTATTAAATATATGTTTATAAAACAAAGAGTTACAAGTGAATTAGTAAAAAATTGTATATGGTTTATTAGTTGTGTGTACTAAAAATGGTGTGTCATTTGATAACCTAAAATTTAAAAATATATATTTTTTATAAATTTTATATTAGATATTAAAGAGTAAAATAATCACAACTTTAAATAAATATTAAAATCCCTTATAAAAAATTAAATATTGACATCGTAATCTAAATTTAGAAATAAAGGATTTGTTTTATGTTATAAAAGAATCGGGTAATTATCATCGATCAATTGGTGTAGTGGGATCTATAATATTCGATCTGGATTAGTCAGTCAATAGATTAGATACTGGTGGTTATATCTAAATAATTGGGTAATTAGAAAAGGTATTAACTTATTTACTTGAAATTCATTTTCTTGCACCAATATATAAAAATTTTCCTTTTTAATATGCAAGCATGTATAAAATTTAGACTCTACAATTATACATATTTGAATGTCATTTGCTATATTTAAGATTCAGTATAAAAATATAATGATCTTTTATATACGGATTGTGTAAAATTTAGAGTCTATAATCATACATATTTTGAATGTCATTTGTCGTTTTTAAGGTTTAAGATTATAATTTAAGACAGTTAACATTCAACTAGGCATGACCGTAGAGTTTGAACTTTATATAGCCTACGTATTGAATAACTTCTCAAATAATAATAATAATATGTGAAAGGACAAAAGTCGGTTTATTTAGGCATGGTGGTCGGTTTCCTTTTCAATTTTTAAACCTTAAAAGAAAATGATGAACTTAAATAAATAAAAAAGAATAAATTTGTACTTGCATGTTAAAAGGCATCCATTGCTTTGTCTCAACCTTTTGTCCTTTTTGTATTTCATTGCATGTTACAAAGAAGCAATAAAAAATAATTAATATTCAATTAAAAATTAATTAATATAAATTGATGTTAGGAATATGAAATAAAATCATACATATATATATATATCAAGTTTTATATACAATGAATGAAAAAATATGTTTTTATTAAATATATGTTTATAAAACAAAGAGTTACAAGTGAATTGGTAAAAAAATTGTATATGGTTTATTAGTTGTGTGTACTAAAAATGGTGTGTCATTTGATAACCTAAAATTTAAAAATATATATTTTTTATAAATTTTATATTAGATATTAAAGAGTAAAATAATCACAACTTTAAATAAATACTAAAATCCCTTATAAAAAATTAAATATTGACATCGTAATCTAAATTTTTTAAGTCTGCCTCTGGTTACGTGTTTAATCTTTAATAATAATTTCAGATTATTTTATTTAAAATATATATTAAAATACAAAAACACAATAACACATTATGATATTATCAATTATCATTTAAAGTGATTTTTTTAATTATTTTATAACTAAATTGATACTTGATTAACTGACAATATTTATTTAATTAAATATAAAAATAATTATATAGATTATAACATAAACATACGTATTACATAAAATAGGATTAGTTAAGATTCTTAGGGCTAGTTTGTCATTGCTTTTGATAAAATGCTTTTGAAAAATGTGGTGGAAAATTGATTTTGAAAAGTTTACTTTAAGATTTTAGTGTTTGACATTGTTGTCAAAAAGTACTTTTGAGAAGATAAAATGTTCACTTTAAGCATTACGTTATAAAATTTAAATTATATTGATTTGAATTATATTTAAGTTCACTAATATTAAGATATATAAAATATATCAACTTATTATAATTAAAATATTAAAAATAATTTATGGTAACTCGTTATTTTAATATTTTTAAATTAAATACTTTTAGAAAACATAAATTTTAAACACATTATAAGAAATTAATATAATTTACTTATAAGTTTAATTTAAATATAAAAAATATAGGTTAAAATGTAAATTACATGCGCATATAATTAATATAAAATTAAATATATTATTGTTAACTTCTCAAAAGTAATTTTTTTATGCATATATTACAATATTTCGCTTGCTATTGTTGTGCATTTAGTTGTTAAAACCATGTGTTTACATTAAGGAGTTAAGAGTTGGTTATTTGCTAGTGTGAAGGGTTGTTTTGCTGGTATTGATGCAGGACAGACGCAGGCATGGCAGGACAGTGCAGGAGTAGGAAGCAAGAAAAGAAGAGGACAATTGCCGAGTCGCAATCGGGAAAGTTGGACCAGAAATTGCCAAGCTCGGTTGGTAAAGAATTGATGTCCGATGCTCTGTTAAAGTAGTCGTTGAACTCAGTACATGTCATCCCTAAAATTCAAAAGAAGATAAGAGGATAACGCGCTTACCTCAAGTGCGTAACCGACTTTCAAATTCAAACCCAATTTAGGGTTTTCGAGCGCGCCTATTTAAAGAAAGTCGATCCATGATCCAAAGAGGATGCACCGTGGTGAAAGAATAGGATAGAGGGCAAACGTGGTTCGACCAAGCTTAGACCGAGAGCTCTGAATCCATTGAAGGGTTGCATCGACATATCTCCTTCTTTGTCCATTTCTTTTAGTTTAATTTTCATTAAAATGGTGATGTTAAGATACGATGATTTATGGATGGACCCCCAAACCATGAACCAATTCTTTTAAGTTGACTGGGGATGTTTTGTGATGAACGCTCAGTTAGTTTTTAGGTTTTAATAATTGAATGTCTTGGCATATTTGTCTATTTTGCTAGTACTTCATTTCCTTAAATTCTTTGCCATAGGACAGTTGGCATTGTATGCTTATTATTCCTTAATATCTTAATAGACTTAGGGGTACCAATCAGTTGCCAAGTATTAAGGAGAGAAACTTCGACAGAAAATGTTCAAGTAGATGAGCTTACTTCGAAAGTGAATCTACCCCATAGGAGTATAGATTGAAACTTAGTCAAGTTAATTAATGAAAAACTTCACTATAGACATATAGGGGTTAATCGTGGTTAACTTAGGGTATTGCCATCGACAGAGGTAATACTATTCTTGAAATTTGTTCGGCAATAAATCCAAAGCAGGACATTATTAATAACTAGCCTTACTGCATGACATCCAGGCATCCATTACCAATGCTCATCATCATTTGAATACTTTTATTTCCCAAACTATTTTTGTTTTACTGCATTGTCTTAGCTATTTTTTAAAGAAAAAAAAACAAATCAAATTTTACACTCTTGTTCCCTTCAACAAGTAAAATATTGAGCAATTAAATTCTTGCTCAATTCTTGTGAATATAATACTCAGCTTACTATTGTATTACTTGTTGACCATATATATTTGCACGCAATAGACTCACCCTTGGCATTATTTTCTTGCACATTTACACTGAACTTTCAATTTTTTGCCAAGCGTTAGTAAATTCGACAACTATTCTATATATAAAACAAATTAAAAAAAGAGACTATTATCATGGGTATTTGTATGTCTCCGAATATAAAATTATGCTTGTTTCCTTCCTTTTCTCACCTCCTCGTCCCCTTTCTGCAGTTCTGCTCATTCCATTGTTTATTTTTTCTTTTCCATTTCATATTTTTTTAAAAAAAAATTTAGACAATTAGCTTAGGGTTTTTTGGGTTAAAAGATTTGTATCCATCATCATCGGCACCATCGAGATTGGGTTTTGAGATTTTTATTATTAAAAATCGATAAATGAGGGGAAGGATGAGAGGTATGGGCATGAAGAACAGTCAAAATGGTAAATTGGCTGGAAATATATCGGGGTTGGTTCTCAACGACAATAACAACAACGAGGGTAGAAATTATCTTTTTCCTTCTAAACGAGCTTTTTCACTGCAAAAGCTAAAAAAATAACTTTTTGGTTTGGGTTGAAATTCCAGTTTTGAATGCTATTCTGTTCTCAACTTTTATCTGTATGGCATTGATTTTGAGTTTAAAATACAGCTTTTAGCCAAAAGCTCATCCAAAACACAATACCAAACTAGTAGCATGTGGCCAACCATGTTTTTGTGCGGCTCACATGAGCCAAGGACAAGGTATTTTTGTGATCTATGGTTTTGTTTGATTATTATAAATAATTAATAAACTCGTATTATTATCATGTACACTAACGATAAAAATAAAAATTTTTGTTTAAAAAACCGCCACGTCTATTTTTATCGGTTACATTTTTCAATATAATATAAGGAGATTTGGCAGCTTCCAAACTCAACTTTTAAAAATCATAAAATTTAGGCATAAAGCAAAAAAATGCCTCGAATGTTTGACTGAATATTCACTTTGGTCCCTATGCTTTTTTTGGAGTAATTCAACCATCAACGTTTTATTCTGGGTTAAAATGACCCTTCTGCAGATGAAAACTGACATTCAAATATATGGCTTGAAATGACGGGACAAACCTATATGGCAGTACACGCTGACATGACAGTATCATATAGTCAAATGTGTTGACTTGAAAAAATGTTACATTAGTCAAAAAAAATTTTATAAAATTATATAAAATATAAAATAATTTTTTTGTTGACTTATCGTTCTGTCAAGTCACTTCAAATTGTTCACCGTTAATTTTCTAACAATTTTTATCCGCAGAAAGGCTATTTTGATCCAAAATAAAACGTTAAGGGTTAAATTGCTCCAAAAAATAGGGGTCAAAGTGACTATTCAATCAAACATTGAGGGTATTTTTTAACTTTATGCCTAAAATTTATAATATCTTTGTATCAAATAATCGTCGAAGATAATATTATTTTTTATTAAGTAGTGTTACAATAATATTTTCAAGATTAATGTTAGGGGTTCGAACTCACACAAAGAATAAGGCGAATGAACATCCATGATCAATAGGTCAAAAAGTGGATCCGAAGATAATATTTGGCGAAGTTCATGTCATCATTTGGTTTGGATTCGGGGGAGTTGAGTTGTTTTATGGTTTGGCGAGTTGCGGTTCTACCGAAGGTCCAATGTTTTTTGTGGTTTGTTCTAAGTCATCGTCTCCCTACCTTGTGTTTTCTACGCGAACGGGGTGTGCCATTAGGGGATAGATCGACCAGTTGTGGCTGGTGTGATGAAGGTGAAGATGACATGTAGCATATATTCTACTCTTGTCGGTTTGCAAGCACGATTTGGGAATTGTTTTTCCAGTGGTGGCAGACTTGTTTTGTTCGACCGTTCTCGGTCACAGATTTTATTACACATGGATATAATAGATGTTTTTCAGGAACTTTACAACAATGGTGGATTGCAGGTTGTGCTTCGGTGCTATGGTCATTGTGACTTGCTCGTAATGAGCTCCTATTCAACAAGAAAAAATTGTTGCCTGGTGAGTTATTTTTCTTGATTAAATTACGTGGATTCTATTAGGTTAAAGCTACGGAGGGTGCGACGTTAATTTTAGAGGCGCAATGGTGGGAGTGCCCTCTATTATGTTTGTCGAGGGGTGAAGAAAGGGTTGAGCGTAGAGGGATTGCATGGGATCCGCCGCCTTTGGGTGTGCTAAAATTCAATGTCGATGGCTCAGCGCGAGGTAAACCGAGGCCTGCGGGGTGTGGTGGAGTTCTTCGAGACAGTGAGGGCCGTGTATTGGCATTGTTTTCAGGACTGTTAGGGGTGTTGGACTCCAATGTGGCTGAGCTAGGGCCATCGCCTATTCTTTGGACATGCTGGTGGACTCGGAGTGGCAGCATATTTCGTCTATAATTATTGAATTCGACTCTGTGGTGGCGGTAACTTGGGTTTTGCATCAGGTTCTTCGGCCTTAGAAATTATCGCGATGGTTTGATAAAATTGATGAGGCGTATAGTCGTTTGCCCTGTATTTGTTTAGCCAATATTCTTCGTGAGGCGAATGGATTCGTGGATGCAATGGCGAAGGGGGAGTCGACAGAACCTCTTGGTTTCGTGCTACTATTTGAATGTGTGCTTGTGGAGTTTGTGCATGTGTCTAGCGCAGTTTTCATTGATGGTAAGGGTTCTGGTGCTGCTCTAGATGTTGGGTGTGTGAGTTTGCTTGCAGCTGGTTGGTGCTTGGTTGAGTTTAATGTATGATTCGTTTGTGTCTTTGGTGATTGTAATATCTTCCTGTGTACTTTTTTCTCCCAACTTAGGATTAGAAGGTTTTTTTAATAAGGCACATGGTGATATCCCTTTGTATGATTGGTTCGAATAAAATCATACGTTACTGAGCCAAAAACAAATATTAACGAATCTTAAAAAGCATATAAGATAAAGTTTTTTTTAATGGGAGTGATGAAATTTGGTAGGCAGTGAGTGATTATTCTAAAACATTTTCTGTCGACCAAACATTCGTTTAACGACAGAAAGCAAAAAGGTCTTAATTGAGAATAATGTCTTATTAGTTGAGCATGAACGGTAGGTGCAAAATGTTAATCACAATTTGATTAATTACTTAGATAATAGATATTATCTTTAAATTCGAAATTTAATCTAAACGGCAAAATTTTGATACGCAAATTGTGTAAAATTTATTTTATACAAGTATGCATATTTACACTATAAAATCCAAATACTAAATTCCTAACCTTAAACCCTAAAAATTAAACCTTAAACTCTAAACCTTATACCCTAAATTCTATATACTAACCTTGTATTCTAAACCCTAAAATCTAAGCATCTAAACTTTAAACCCTAGACTAAACCCATAACCCCTAAAACTAAAAAGTTTTTATAACATGTGTATTAAAGTTTTTTCCTAATCTAAATAGTTAACCCATATTTTCTAAAAAATGAATTTTAAAAAAATATGTATTTTATTTAAGAAAATTATTTGATACACGAGTTATGTAAAAATTATTTTACACAACTCTGTTTATTTGAATAGTACTTGTCTTAATTAAGGTTTAAGGTTATGATTATGCTTTAGAGTTTATGGTATAAGATTTTTTTCAACAATTAGAGTATATGATTTAAATAGACATGATTGTATAAAGTTTATTTTATACAGTATGCATATCAAATAATTATCCTTTAATTTATAAAAAAAATTATTCAATACACATGTTGTGTAGTCTTTACTACACAACCCTCTTTGTTTGTAATTGAAAATTTAGTTTAGGGTTTAATGTTAGAATTTAAGGTTTAGGATTTATGTTTTAGGATTTAAAGATTTAGATTTTTGTTTTAAATTTTTAAAGAGTTCATGTACAAACTTGTGTAAATTTTTTACCCATCATCATGTATATCAAAAAAAATTTACTCTTAATTATAATATTCACAAATAAAAACCATCAAAGATTGCTAATAAAATCTTGATTTAATGGTAATATTGGAATTAGCAGAATTTTGAGATCTCAAGCTTGATTGTAATTTGAAAATTTCATTAAACATATATATTTAATTTTTCTTTTTTTTAAAATTAAATTTTACAAAGATATATTTTTATTAATTGTATGGTATGATTGTACATCGGTTCACGTCATTTCAACCAATAACTATAAGCCACGTGTGAAACCCAACTTACTTAACTTCCAAGCCTTCTTCATCAAGAAGTTTTCTTTCAAGTACGCAAATGATCACCCCAATTAAGTAAAATGATTTTTTAAGCCATTCAAGTTTTAAAAAATATAAAATGATCATTAAATTTATCACTATTATAAAATAGTTATAGATTTAATAAGTTTAAAAACTGTTTTATAACAGTTAAATAAGTTTATTGAAAAATTATTAGATTAAATGTAAAAAAGAAAAGAAAAACTTGAATTCTCAAAAAATTAAAATACACTAGAGGTCACTAAACTGTGTAAAAATATCTTTTTATCATGAAGTTTTGAAAGTTATAAAATGGTTATTAAAATTTTTATGTTGTTACTAATGGTCCCTACTAGACAATAATGATAAATTTTTGATAAGTTTAAGGATTATTTATAATAATTTAATAAGTTTGAACGACTATATTGTAACTTCTTAGACTTCAATGGATAAAAAGATCATTTTTATATAATTTAGTGACCTCTAATGTATTTATCTAAAAGTAAAATGGAACTGTCGGTGCTTTTTCCTTCTATTTTGTAGGGATGGCAACGTGCGGGCGGGTTTTTGGCCGCCCCGAACCTCTCGTGATCTATTAATCTCTATATTCGACTCCGGCCCATTTCGAGATTAAAATATTAATTTACTCGTTTCGCTCTGTCCCGAACTATAAACCTTAAATTCGACCCGACCCAAAATTTTAAAATATATATTAAATTTCGTTGATGATAAATGTTAGATCCAATCAAACCACCATTATATTCACAAAATATAAATTTCACATACTTTAAAACTATATAAAAATAAAATAAAACTAATTAAATTGCTCACATGAACAAAAATACATATTTAAAAAAAATAAACTCGAACCATTGACCTTCAGATCATATATGTTAAAATTTGAACAATGTCTAACAAAAATTTACGATAAACACAGACTAAAAAATAGCTTGAAACCCCTAAAAGTGTTTATATATATTGTATTTTTATAAAAATAATAAAAAAAATATACCGGGCGGGGCGGAAATTTTCCACCTCATACCCGAACCCGCCCCGACTTAATATTTTTCAATACCCGCGCCGCCCCGATCCCCAAAAATTATAAGAAAAAACCCGATCGGATCATGTCAGAGTCGAATAATTTTATCATCCCTAATTTTGGCCCACTTGCGAGAGTTTCCGATGCACATGTAATAGTAGTAAGGCTGCATGCGTTTTTCCTTTGAAAAGCATTCGTTCATTTTAATTTAGCTCCATTCGGCAGAGTTTTTTCACTTAATTTTTTTAAAAAAAATTATCGAACGCTCAATTTTAGCGCTTCCAAACCTAATTTTTAGGTCAGATTTATTCTCAAATGCGGCGTTTAGAAAAACCAAAAATTTCAATTTATCCCCAAATACAACTTCACCTAAATTATGATTTGACCAGCCTTGCCGGAAGGAGCCTTAGTCAAAGAAAACTAATAAAAATCTATTTTTTGAATTAAATATATAAATATAGCAGCTCAAATATATATAAAAATCAAACTATTTCAAAAAAAAACATATTATATATCGAGAAGTCATAATATCATTATATAATCATGATATGTTTAGACAATCATAATATTTTATGTAACTGTGTAATCGCGATTTGTACTATTAAACATGACAAAGAGAATCACAATATAGTTACACTCTGTCAGTCAAACATGCCTGATAAGTTGAGTGGTCGCATGCCGGTTGGATTGAATAGTAAGAAATTCTATGACCCTTTATCTGAAATATCAAATTCGATAATATGAATGAAGAAACTAGGGACGGAGCCAAGATTTAGGATTTGGGAGGCAAAATATAAATGTTTGAAAGTGAGGAAAAATTCAAAAATAAACTAAAAAAGTTAAAAGAAAATTTTTGAAACATCACCAATGGCGGATCCAAAAATTCAAAAATGAGGGTTCAAAATAATTTTTTTCTTAAATATAGATGCAGATTTTCATTTTCCCCATCTACACACTAAATTAATTTTTTTTTAAATTAACACAAAAAATTTCCCAAAATGGGGTGCAATTGCACCCTCCGAGGTCATGTGACTTTGTCGCTGAATATCACAATGTATAAGACTTCTTACCAAAATAACAATTTTAAAATTCAAAACTTCAATTGTAAATTGCCACAATGCTGCATAAACATATATATATATATATATATTATTAGTTACGATTCTCAAAAGACTTACACTAAAATAAAGAATCTACTGCAACTTTTAATAAAAAAAAAATTGTTGCAACTCATTTGATACATACAACTACTCTAGTATATTAGAGAAGAATAAAATAAAAAATAATTAAAAAATACGTATTCTTTTGAGTCTTGTATTCGGTGACCGGGTGCTTTGCTTTGTGTGATTGTACTCTAATTTGACAAGATTTGAGAGTTGGTATAAGTGAATAGCAGACAAGGCAATCGAATTCAAAGAAAAAAATTGAAAAGTCATAATTTAGGAGGAAGAGAAATGGGAATAGGAGCTGTTTTTAATATTTTTAGTTTATTAAAGTAAAAAACATTATTTTATAATATAGAAAGGAATTGAAAATCAGGAGAGAGGAGAATATAAGCAGCTTTTTTGTATTTTAGTTTATTGTATGAAAAATATTGTATTATTTTATAATATAAATAAAAATCTTTTATTACTTAACTTTTTACTGCCGATGGCAGTAACCTTTGCATAGTCCATTACGTGGCCGGGGGCAACGGAGAGTAACAAAAAAGTTGGGAAGAGCAATCATTTTTATTTATTATATTTATTATATTATATGATATAAAAAAAAGAGGGATAATTATAAATTAGGGTGGAAGGGCAGCAGCCCCTCCCATCAACCAAACACCTCCGTCCCGGGAAGAAACAAGACCTAAGAAGCATTATTTACAATTAATGACTTGGATCCTACTCGACCTAAGATATAATCAAAACTAGTGAGTTTCGAACACAAATGGGTTTCTGAAATCATAGTTCAGCTGAGAGGCATCGGCCATGTTCCTCTCAGCAGCTTGTTAGCTTGATTCTCCATAATATGAATAGTAAGATATAAAATGCACGAAGACAGCTATGGCTGCCAGTGTGAAGATCAAGAAACATGGATTTTAAAGGAGTGAAGTTTCTTATGCCAAACTGCCTGCTCAGCAATCGCATTGCTGTATCGAAATTGCCTGCTACTGCATGCTCGGCAGCAACGGACGATTTTTGAGTCCAAACTTGGCTCAAAGGCATACCGAGAGTCGGTGTGACGTAGACCTGACAAATTTGACTCGAGAGTCTAACCAATTTACCTGAATCGAGATCCGAAATTGACTTGAACACAATAACCCAAAATTCAAAACAAACCAAACCAAAATCAAAACCAACCTGAATTTAAGTTTAACCCAAAATAAACCCGAACTGATTTTCAACCGAACCGAAGGTAACCCGAAATAAAAAATATATATTAAAATAAAGAAAAAAATATGAATGTTAACTGTTGCACAACTCACTAAAAAGCCAAATATACATGCTATATAAAGTGATATATATAGTGTAAAAACCTAACTCGGCCTGAAAAACCCGACTAAAATCGATCGATATCCTATTAACCCGATATTGACCCAACCCTATACCCGAATCAAAATCATCATAGACCTGAACTAAAACGAACGTTCGAACCAAACCAAACCGAACTTAAACAAAATGTAATCAAATCCAAAATAACCCGAACCGAATTCGAATGACATGTTTACCACCTCTAGTGCTACAAAGACAGAAGAATAAGCATTGGCAAAAACCTTTGGTGTCCCGGCCTCAAGGACACCTCTGGAACCCTTTTTGTTGCAAATAAGCAATCACGGCCTCACCACAAAGCTGAGAGTTTCTTATCATACTCATAACCTGATCATATCTTTTCCGAAGCAGGCAGATCTTAAAAATGTATTCAGTACAACCAATGATTAGTCTTATTCTTCCCATCACGATCCAGGCAAAATATATTATTTTCAGAAACCGTTGTCATGTATACAGGAACCTCAAGTGTTCAAATTACTCTACAATCTCCGTTGAAAAGGCAATATTTTATATTCCAATCGACTAAACTGCTCATTTTTATTTTTTCATTTTCCCTTAAGTTATAAATTTTAAACTCACCAGAAATACTCTTTTCTTTCTCTAGAGTCTTCCCGTCCCCTCTTCTATAGATAGAATTAAGATTAGAATTAAATTTTGTCAAAAAATTGCAATTGTTGATATTTTATAAAATTTTACTTAAATATTTAATAATGAAAATATTTATTTTATTTTATACTTTATACATTGTTTTTAAAATTTGAAAATTTTCAAAAACATAGAAAAATTATATCTTAACAAAAACAATTTATAAATAAATGACCCACGTGAAAGAAAAAAAACCCCACTTCATAAGCATCGTAAATCTTTTATGTACAGAATAAATTTCAGAGTTGAATAATGATCACTGCCTTTGCTGCGAATTTAAAACTACGCAACATCCTTGTATCTGAGTTTTCGCATGCAGTGATTTTTACCCCTTTAAAACAAACTTTTTAATCTCTCATTTTTACAGCTCTCTGTGAGGTAGAAAACAAACTATGGACATACCTTTTTTAAACAGTTACAGACAAAATAATGAAAGAATTACCACCTGCTTATATCACATTGAAAAATATCAAACGCATATATGATCACGAAAACCCTGCAAATAAAAAACCCGTCAAAATCAGTCCACGAACTTAATTAATCAAAATACTCATTTAAATTTAATCATAAAAAACATAAATATTTTTTGATGGTATTCGATTCATTGGTCGACAAATTTATATAAAGTATTGCAAAGACATTATGACAAAGTCGAACCTATAAACTTACTTAAAGGACTTAACGTCTCATTCACTAGACCGACTGGTACTCTGTAAAATACATAAATATTTTAAAATAATTCAAGCAATAAATCATACTTATCAAAGGATGAAGTCTATATATAACATCACTTATAATTGTCTATGATTAGTTGTATCGAAATATGAACCTTAAATTTTATTGAAACTCACTCATCTCCATAAATAACTAATCTAAACCCGTTTAAACCTATCCATATTATTTTTATTTAATATTTAATATTTTTACTTTTTTCTCTTGTATTAATCTTAAACATAAAGAGAAAGGAATTGATTAGTATGACCTTCATTAGGAGGGTATGAATAGATGTGTCAAGAAGTGAATGCAAAAAGCCGATCCGAAATCTTTGTACCACAAACCGGACACTCGGAACAGGCAACGGAACATGATTTACACACTGCAAAAGCACAACATAAGCATTTCGAAATACATATGGTCAATGAGCACGAACTGCAGAAGTGCACATAGGTACGGGTTAGAATACGACTTACAACAAAAATGCCGACAAGGGAGAAGAATGGCTGCATTTGGTGATTCGAAACATGCTTTACACAAGTGGGAATTGGGATCTCCATTTCCAACGAATTTGAGCTCTTTTTCCTTCATCTCTTGCATTCGTGCCTGTACGAAAATTAAATATACCCGTGTCGGACACATACTCATAACCAACTATTACACTATCGTTCAAGTAACATAGAAAAACAACCTACAAAACAAACCTTCAGGCGAACTACCAGGGGTTCTTCCTTAGGCGTTCCATTAGCTGGTTTTGATGACACTTCTGAAACTTGATTATCATTGAGGATATTGGTTTTCTCAATGTTGTTTTCCTTTGGATCGTCAACATTATCGATACAATTACTATGCTGCTCATCTGTGTTAATCTCGGGGGTAGCAACTCCCTCTTTTTTCAACTTGGCAACAAGCACCCACATGTTAGCCAAATCATTCTCCAGTGCTTCCTCTCTCTTCTTTGCTTCTTCAACTTTTCTCATATATTCATCTTCTATGATTTCCTTCTCAGTTAGTGCCGCTTCAAGAGCTGCCTCTCGTTGTGTCCTAGCCTGAAGTTCCATCTTTAGATCATCCGGATCAAGATTCCATGATTCGAAGTCCTCACCAGTTGCTCCAGAAAAGTCATGAGAACGACCGGAGAGCCGTCCCTTCCTCCCAGGTCTCGTGCTGTCACTATACCTGCGGTTGACACCATTGACGGTTTGATTAGAAGAACCTCTCGAATGTGCCAACTCTCTAGCGGCCAATAATTCCTTCTCTAACTTTGCATTCAGCACTGAAAGCCTGGTCACCTCCCCGGCCAAATTCTTTAACTCAACAGCAGCAGCAGACGCCAATTCTTTCGCATATGAAGCTTCTTCAGCCAGTTTTTGATTTTGGACACATAATCCACTATTCTCCTCTGAAAGTTGCACCTGTTCTAATTTTAGTTTTTCATTTTCAAACTCCTGCATAGATAAACACAACTCAGATCAAAGAAAAAAGGACCATGCTAATGGCAATCAAATCTTTCTCTCGACTTCCAGATGCTATCATAAATAATTAACTATGTGGAGGCACATATCGTAGTTCTGGCAGAGGCATGTTTTTATAATATTTTATAAAATCGATTAAAAATGAGAAATGCCACTATGTAGTACGTGCAAACAAAACAAATAAAGACCGAAACTTGTGAAAACAGAAAGCTAAAGCCATTCATAGTTAGACAATCCCAGCAATAAGTAGATTACCTGAGATTGAATCTTTTTTCTCAACTCATTGGCATCTTCTTCTGATATTCCATGTGCAGAAGACGGTGATAATTTATCACCAGAGAGAGATGCCAACTGCTGCTCCAGAAGATTCAGCTTTGCTTGCAGTTCCTTGTTCTCAGAACACTGCAACAAGCAAAACCATAAGTGAAAAATAGTCACGTACTTTGTAAATGGAGGAGAAACTATCAACAGGTGCAAAACTATCGACTTTAATAAAGAAACTAGCGCCTATGCAAACACAAAAAAAAGGAAGCAGCTGCACCAAAAAAGGACCAAATGCTACGCTAAATTTTATAATCAGCCATTTTATGCATGGAAGGGGGGGAAGCAGGTTTTCACCTTGTTCTGCAGTTGTTCTTGCAGGATACGATTATCTGCCGATTTTATCTGTATCAAGGAGAAGAATCAACTTGATTACACAATGAACATGAAGAGTCATGCTTATGCGTGCCATACATCTTGTATCGTTATTAGAAAAAATGAATACTTGATTAACTCTCACTATTTCACAAGCCTTAATCAAATAATGAGCAATGGTTATCGGATGCCCAACTCCATAAATCATAAGAATGAACCAAATCCCTCACCTCAAGCTCAAAGCTTTTTTCATTACACTGTGTCATCAATTTCATAACTGTCTGTTGCAACAAGAAAGCAATTAAAATTAATTTGGTGCAAGGCAAGGCATAAAACTCCAACAAATAATTAACATAAAAAAAGAATACAAGATGCATATCCAATATTAGCTTTAACAGGATGACGGCACTACCTGCTGCATATCAACAAATGATGCATTGGCAATCGAAGCTTCCCCGCTCTCAAGTATGTGTTGCTCTAAAGCCCTCATCTGCCTCCTTTTTTCTTGAATCTCTCTTTCTAAATTCTGAACCTGTTTTCAGAAAATACACAAAAACCCCGTTAGGAGGACCCAAAGAGAAAATAGCAAATTTAATATAATTTTTTTTTTGCAAGGCATCATGCAAATTTAACATTGAGTAGCACTCGCCTTTGCATTACTTAGGCTATCTTATAGCCTCATGGATGTACAGAACAACAGATAATTTATAAGTAGACTGGAGGATAAGTATGAGTAGTAAAACAGTTCAACATTTCATCTTTGCCATAGATTAGTAAGGAACGGTTAGAACACCAACAAACCCCCCTATTCTTCCAGCCACAGTAGTGTCTGTTGGTAATACCTCTAAATTCAAATGTGCTATAGGTAAGACAGAGGAAAGAGTACCTGAGATTTTGAGCTATCAGGATCATTTACTGACCGGTCTGACAGCCGCTTCAGGGTACTTGTGCTAAATGCAATCTCTCCAGCAAGCACCTTAACTTGCTCAGAAAGAAGGTCCATCTGATCTGATGTCATTCCACCCTATAACCACAGAAGTATTTACTTCTATCATTACAATATCAACAGCAATCGAGGAAAATTAGAAAGATGAAGGCAATGCCGATATGTAATTCGCTTAAGCAACAATGGAGGAGGATGTGTTATTATCTTATTATATGCAAGAAAATCTTCACACAAAACTGTGTTTGTTGGTGCAAGGGGATGTCAAACTTCAATTGCAGATATCTAAAGCTGGAAAAAGGGAACAAAGCAGAATATAATAAGAAGTCAAACTAGTCTCTGCTCCTTGATGAAAGGTGCTTCTACATCAGAGTATAATTGCCTAAAAGAGTAGCTTAAGAGGGAAAAAAAGAAAAGAAAAGAATCCGCCTAAGAAATGTTTATAGCACATTCACATATTATACTCCCTTGAATTTTTTAACCAAATAAGTCTAAAGGCTTGTAAATATACCATCCTAATAAAATAAATAAAAAAATAAAATCAAAAGATGGAGAGAACTGAAATTTCAGCCCTAATTATGAGGGTCTACGCCCAGTCAACTGTAAAGTTAGAAAGAGAAAAAATAGTAAAGGAAAATACAAGGAATCCTTTTGGGAAAAATAAAGATGTAAGATTTCTAAAAAGAGAGAGGGAGATTAGATATAAACGAAACAAGTGAAACATACTGCCAGCAGTTTGGTCCCACTAATAAGGTCAGCTACTTGTGTTGACTCAGTTACAGTACTGCTAGTTGGTGAGAGCTCATCATTCCTTCTGCTGGACGATCTTCTGCGTTGAAACTCGTAAGATGGATCGGAAGCAAGCACTGCAATTGAAGATAGGGGGTCTTTTTGACTCTCACCATCTCCTTGCGCATCCAGTTTCTAATGAAGAAAACGTGCCAAATATTAACATCATAATCATGTTAATAGACTGGAAACTAAGGCCTATCAGAAAGTTCACATGACCAAACAATACCATCCATCCAAAGAAAAGGGGACATGGATTATACAACTAACAGAGATACAGATGCATAGCCAGGGTATCAACACTCAAAATTTCCAGGTTATAGAATATATTTTGTTTCAACTTTTTCATCATTTGAATAGAATGGGTCAATTGGCCCTCTCTGTGTAATATATATACAGACAGACAGACATATGTCTGTCTGTGTGCATAGACTACTTCTGTAGTCTTACTTCTTCAACCATCAATATAAAAGAATCATGGTTTTGGTTTGAAGTATTTGTGATAAAAAAAAAAAACTCACATCATCCTCATAAACAGGACTCCTTTGGTGACTTGGCATATCACTCAAAACAGGTAAGGAGTTTTTTGAAGAAACAAGTATTAGCTTGGTAAGCTTCTGGATTCTACTCATTAAAGCAGCTTTGGCTTCCTCTTCTTCCTCTAATCTCGACTGCATTTTCACCTGACCTTCCTCCAACTGCCCCACAAACAATAAGTAGCATGAAGAATATTATAAAAAGTTACACTACCAAATAGAATAATAACTGAAAGGAAAAGGCCAGACCTGTTGCCTTAAGGTTATAAGTTCTTCATGATTAACACCAATAAGCACTCCCTGCCTTAGATGATCAAGTTCTTGTTTGAGGACTGAAATTTCTTTTTGATACTTCTTAATTAAAGATTTTTCATCAATAATCTGTAACCAAAATTAGATTTGAAAGTGGAATAAGATTGAGTCTTAAATATTATAACTACCCAAGAGAAATAAGAAAGAGGCTGCAGAGACCTTATTACGCAAGGCATAGATTTCCACCCTCTTAGCCCTACTTGCGAACTTAAGAGTATTATGAGTTTCCTCCATATTACCAGATGCAGGTGTTACATTGCAAATAAGCTGTAATTTCAAAGAACATAATTGCAAAATATATGAATAACTTCTATCAGATATTGATAAGAATTAGTAATTGCAAACAAAAAGTACATAATTGAAAGAAAAAAGAGAAATTAACATTTTAAGTTGGGACTTGGGAGGAAGTAAAATCCGATGAGCCTAAGGCAATTAGCATATAATGGCGAGCTACAAATAAAATATACTGATCAACTCACAGAAACGTGTCCACGCCCACTTAGCGAGGATTGCAAAAGGCGGGTAAGCTTGGAGTCTCTATATGGAACATGGGATGCTTTTCCTTCACTTAGCTTTCCTATAACCTTCAAAGAGAAATCAGACAACCTAATTACAAGACTAGAAATATTGGAAAAAAAACATTGCATCCTCCAGAATAGTCATTGTCATTGTAAGTAATCAAAACAGTTGCAGAAAATTAAAGTTTCAAGATTCAATTTTTTTTATCCACCAACATGACAGAAACTATAATCCTTTGGAGTAGTTGAAAGAACATATATAAAGCTTTGTATGTTTTGCCCTTATAATAGAGTGCAGGTGTTCAACATGGGAAAGTAATAAATTTTTATCAATGAAAAATGTTAACTACCAAGAACCTACAGTTCCAAGAGTCAGAAGACTTTTGTTTATATAAGATCCTTCCTTCCTCCTTATCCCGGTTGTCTCAGTTTTTGAACTCTCAGATCCAGCTAAATCAATCAAATTCTGGATGAAGGAACAAAGACAGTACCAAGTCAAGCCATTTATTTGATAGGAATATTCTTTCACAAAAATGACATATGAACTAAATCATACAAGTTGAGAGAAGACCACTCCATCATATTCATCACCGTGAGCGCTACTCTCAATCATCTGCAAATTCGTCAGCAGTTAGGAAAGAAAGGGTGTGTACAACATAGGTATTCATACTGGTTCAGAAACACCAAAAAATCAGACATCCAAAAACTCCAACATAAACTACACAGGGAAACCAATTTTGAATTTCGCCCAAAGTTTAGACAGTTAAACCAGAAAGTTCTTATATCAAGAATGTTTACCAGCGTGAATATAGTGTGGCTTCGGCTACTAAAAAGATTGAAGTTATTTGAGCCAACATGACGATGCTCTGCCCATCAACATACACAAGTAAACTTAGTAGAAAAACTCAAACTAATAGATCATTCATTTCATATATCATGGTTAAAAGAAGATAGGAAGGATAAGCCAGGAAAAGAGCAAATGAGCCCCAGAAAGCACCTTCCCCTGCAGCAATGAAAGAAAGAACATGCCCAGGAGACAAAACCACTTCTTCCTTTATACCCTCCACGTAAGTTCCCTGGAAAGATAATGCTAACATAAGCAAAAGTAAAAAACTGATGTACATTGATTGCAAGTCATTCCATCAGCAACTTTATTGAACCGTTTTTTGACAATCTCAACCCAAAGCCACCCAGGAAGAAACTATGTATACTATAAAGAAGATTCATTAGGTGATATTTAAGAGCACAACTTTTTTTAGAGAATGACACCGAGGCCTTAAACAAAATAAACATTGTGCAAGAATTGAAATAAGTTGAGCAAAGGACCTGGGCATCTTCTCTAACACGCAAATTCTGACCAGTTGGATCAAGTAAGTCATTTATCACCTGATGTATGAAGCAGATTAAGACAATCACATTAAAAGAAACTATAACCTTAGAAGAAAGATGCTGAAGGCCAAAAAATGAACCACAGGTTATAGAATTAACAGCTAAAGAAAACTATTCTCATCAAAGTAACACCATAACTAAACAGTAGCAACACGTATGAAGCATGGAGAAGAAATTCTAACTTCAAGGGTCACTTCATCAATTTAAGCATAAACTTAAAAGTACAAGTCGGCGACACACCTCGTTGTAGATTTCAAGATACGACACACGGAGTAAGAATTCTCGTCCTGGTGTCTGAATTATAAGCATAGTTAGTCATCCGAACTTTATCCGCACAAAACTATGAGGAGAAATAATTAAAAGAAAGTAAACTATGATACAGAAGGCAAGATGAAGATTGCAGTGAAACATAAAAGACAAATAAATAAATCATGAGGTTAAAAATGACAAGTAAAGAACATTTGTTAATCACATGCTGAAGCAAACTTCAATAAAGGAATGTTTTCCGTAGTGACATACTTCAAAGCATAACATGTTACCATGAGGCCTATAACTAAGAACTATAAATAAAATGGGGTGGTTTGTGTCAAAACGGAGTCAACTGGTTCAAGTCAAACAGGTGCAGGTGCAGGTGTAGCTTAAGGAACAGCATGTGATGAAAAGGAATGGAAAACGCATTCATCTGATAGTTCTGTAGTTAGGCCTAATAAGCAATGCCAAAACACTTACATCTTGGATAATGCTGAAAACATCCTTTATTGCCAATGGTATAATGCCAGGCACATTTTGATGTCCCTACACATATTATCAAAGATACAAGTCAATAGTAAGATGACAGGACATAGTTACATTGCTCTATATGATAGGATAACAGAAATACACAACAGACAAATAAAAAGAAAGAACGGATGAAAAACAATTGATCATTCTCAGTATGTATCATGCCGAGCCTGTTAATCTTATTTGATTAAATAATTAATACAAAAAAAAATCCTCATTGGCATGTTAGTGATTTTTTTTAATAAAGGGACCCAAATGAATATACATTTCTAATGAAAAAAAAATACCAGACTGAAGTCGACTTGTAATACATTGAACTGAAATGCAGATACTATTTATTTTCTCTTGCTTTTCTCCATGGTATATAAAAGTTGGGGAGAGAATGAAATATGAAATTAATAATGAGTATGGTTTGATTTTATATACATGTAAAGATTTTCTGAATGATGAATATTTTCCTGAAACATTGCCTACGCTATATGTGCCTACTTTCTGGATGTAATTTTTTATCAAGATTTAAGAGTTGGGATTAAGATTCTCAAGTTGTTAAGTTCATGTATTGCAACTGCCGACCACACACACAAAGAAAAAAAATAATTCCACTGATTTGAAGCTTTTAATGTATAAATCTATAATGTTTGCAACTAAATATTTGCTTTTCGTTTGTGGGGAAATTCCGCTGTTATTTATTTTACAAGTTCCCTTCTTAACTGCATTATCAAGAAAATTCAATCAAATGCAACATGGACTAGAAATTTGTTTACAGTTAAAAATCTATATGTATAGTTATACAACAAAAATTGATACTAGAATCAATTGATAGGACTACCTGACGGAACAATAAGCAATAAGAATTGACAGGAAACTAGATTTTAAGAATTCCTAGGATAATCCAAGTAAAAATAGTGGAACGTTAGATAAAAAAAGTTTGAAGAAGCAGCTAGACTTACATGCATAGTGTGCGTCTTTCCACTACCGGTAACACCATAAGCAAAAACAATCCCTGTAATTCCAACAAACTAATATTAGCTTCGATTATATACATACATAATATCAGAATTGAAACAAGCCTACATTTTCTAGCAACACTGCAATAAATTACTTTGAATCAATTAATCTTTAGATTTTTTTAGTTTAAATTTAATTAAAAATCAACTCATAGATATTAATATAAGTTCCACTGTTCCAGTAATGTTATTTCATACCGTTGACACCTTCCATTGCAGCTTGCACTACAGGTTTAGCAGCTACTTCATAAACCTCTTGAGTAGCTGTGTGAGGTCCGAATAGTCTGTCTGCCAAAAGTAAATCAATAATCTTCATATGATATCTATATTTATTGCCAGGCTTAAATGTAGATTTGTGCTAAATCATTTTGATCATAAATTTAGCAAAGCATAATTAATTATACTCCGATTACCTAACGCCCTCAAATTCCCCAGCAAAATTTTACAAATTTCTTCATTTAATTGGAATCGTTCAATAGAAGAATAGGAAAGAAAATTGGCAGTAAATTTCATCCCTAAAAGTCGAAAACAAATATGCAATTACCAAATGCATAAGCTGTAGCTGGATTATACTCGTTTCTCACAATCCTATCCCCGTCAGCGTACCACGCGGTCTCGTCCCCTTTCTGGAATTCCCTTTCACTATAACCAAAGAGAATAAAAGGAACAAATGAATTGCATACAGAAATCAAATCGAAAAATCACCTCATTAGATCTAATCCGCTACACTCAGATCTACTCTTACCTCAAAGGCCGAAATCGAATTGTAACCGAAATACTATCCCCTGATCTCGGCTCTTCCAACTGTATCTCCTCCGGCGCGAGAGCCATTGGTGCGATAGCATTGTTGCGGCGTGAGTCGTAGTGCGTCGGACTCGGATCAGGCCTTGACCGACCTGCCGTCATGGATCGAGAACCGGAATTTAAGTACGAAGACGCCGACGACGAGCACGTGCGAGGCATTAGTTTGTTGCTCATAAACGAAGAAGATGAAGAAGAAGAGGAAAACGGACTTGGAGTTTTCCGATGCGAAAACGGCGACCTACTTCTTGTTCGAGAAGAAGACGCCATTTTAAACTCTGAGAGACCGAGTTATAAGTAATAACTCTCTGAGTCAGTAACTCGTTTAAGAGAATACGTAAGAAATTCAACAAAATGAAGTGTAAAGCAAGAATAAGAATTCGGCAATAAGCTTTCACATGGCTTCACACACAAAAGCGAAGAGCATTTCGTTTCCACTTTTGAAAAAAATCTATTGAACTTTTTTTTCTTCTGCTTGTAAAGGGAGTAGCTAATTGAAAGGGAGCGAAAATTGATTGTTTCTTCTTCTTTAAGACAAAGAAGAGTTGCAGAGAAAAATGAAAAGAGTTGAAATTTGAAAAACTTGAAATTGAAAAGAAGGATTTCACCAAGAAATGACGGCTCTGGTGGGAGAAGTAGACGTGGCTTTTTCTAAATTTAAGTTTGAATTTTCACAAATTATGCTGAAATAATTTTTTGGCTACTGAATTTTGAAAGTTATAAAATGGTCACTAATTTTTTTATTTGGTTACAAAATAATCCCTACTAGTAATACATTTTTTTTATAAATATAAGGATTACTTTGTAACGGTTTGATAAGTTTGAGTGATTGTTTTATAAAATTAGAAAGAATTTAATGACAATCTTATAATCAAATCAAAAGTTAATAGAGGAGACAACGAGGCTGTTCGGCTCAGTCATTTAAGTTTGGGTTAATTTTTTCTTCGAGTTTCTTTCAGTTCAAGTTCCATTCGAATCAAGTTTGATTCAGGTTTAGTTCGGGTCTACGGTATTTCAGGTCATATCAGGTTTAGCTCGGGTCTGATTAATGTTTATAACATAAATTTGAATGAACATTTTGTAACATTTAAAATAATTTAATAATATTCACGTAACTAAATCAAAAGTTTAATAATTATTCTGTAAATTGTGAAAGATTAACATCTAAAAATATTATTTCATCATAATTTAGTGACCTTTTGTGTACTTTACTCATTTAAAAAGTTTACTGTAGAGTTACGCGGAAGGTGGAAAAATCGTGTTTAAACGCAGTGAAATGAAGCCGCCAAGGGGAGGGATTTAGTGCCATAATAAGCGGGAATGATAACTGCGAGTGGAGAAAATTAGGAAATTATAGAAATTTTATTGATCGTGGTTTGAATAACAAGTTTATATTATAAATAAGTATATAAAGTATATAATTTTTTTATTTAGGTACTTAAATTCTTTTTAGTTAAAATAAATACTTAAAGTATATTTTTTGGTCAAATTAAATACTTAAAATATATTTTTTAGTTAAAATAGGTACCTAAAATATTTTTTCGGCAAAGTAGGTATAACATATTTTTTCGTCAAAGTAGACCTAAAGAATATTTTTTGTCAAAAATAGTTACCTAATGTATTTTTCTAATCAATGTCACAAGCATCTTTTAGGAACCTAGATGAAATATATACTATATACTTTAGGTACCTATTTTGACCAAAAAATAATTTATGTACCTATTTTAACCAAAAAGTATACTTTAAGTACCTATATTGACCAAAAAATATATTTTAAGTATTTATTTTAACAAAAAAATATTTTATGTGCCTAAATGAAAAGGTTTATATACTTTAGGTACTTATTTGTAATATAAGCCTAACTTTTATTTTTTTAATTTTTATATAATATTTAATATTCGTTCCTTGATAGATTAATTCAGGTCAAATATTGTATAAGTTCATTAGGGACAATTCTCCTAACCAGTGGCGGATCAAGGAATATTTTTTTAGAGTGGGCATACTACACACATATATTAATTTCATGTTTGAATTCGGTTCGTTTATTATTTAGTGTGTTCGGGCTCCGTTCTTTTAGCTTTCGTTAGCGTGTTCGTTTAGTGTTTACGAACATGTTAGTTTAACACCTGCGAACATAAAAAAAAAAACTAGTTGTAAATAAGTTAACAATGCTTATTTACAACAATGTAAATAAGTTATCAGTGCAAACATAAGTGAATCAAAAAACAACGGTGTAAATAACTTGTCAACCCTCACATATGGTGGGTCCGCCACTATGGTTAAAACATATATAATTTAAGATTTGTTTAAAAAGGCATAGAACAATGTCTTTGTTGCAACTTAAAGAGACAAATATATATAACATCTTCACAATGTTGACAACTTTATGCAAACATTGTTATCTCTCCGTGTCGTAGGGATTGAATATAATTATACATAACAAATGGAAGAACGCATATCATTCACGCTAAGCCGTTAGCAATAAAAACACATTAATGAATTAGTATAAAGAATTATTAATTTATATTTAATCAATAAAAAAACAAGGACAAAAACAAATGTATTTGTTAAATTAATTCAACGAAATTAGTATAAAGAATTATTAATTTATAAAATTATATTTCTACTTCTACTCTCAATTAATTTAATCTCTAACTTAAAACCTAAAGTTAGAAATGGAATTAACTAAATATTTAATTATTCTATTTATATTTGTATTGCTATAATTGTGAGAGAAAAAATAAAAAATATTATAAAAAGAGTTAAATGCGCTACATGTCTTCGAATATATATAAAAATTCAATCAATTTTAACAGACTAATCCGTCGTTTTTCAGGTTTTTTATAGGTTACATAATTTTCAATTTTATCCCATTAATTTTACCAATCAAATCAGTAATTTCGAATTTTAACATGTCTGTCCAATTTAATTCTAACAACTTTGAGTTTATTATGAAAAGAGTTAAATGCACTACACGTCCCCAAAATAACTCTCATTTAAAATTAGTCTCTAAAATTTTGAACGTTCTAATTTCATCATTAAATTATAACCCTCATTCTAAATTGATCCCTAAATTTTTAAAAATTCTAGTTTCACCCAAAACTATCAGTATATGGTAATTGTATCTCATGTTAATAAAATCGTTATAAAAATAGCTAATTGTCATTTAAATACTTTTGTACATTATGTAATATATGATATGACATAAATGATAATTAAAGTGAAATTTTAATACTTAAAAATTTAAAGACTAATTTAAAATGAAAGTCATAATTTAATAATAAGATTAAAAGACTAATTTAAAATAAAATCATACTTTGAGAATATCCGTTACAATTAAGTCTTATAAAAATAGGGGAAATCTGAGTGTGAAGATGCATAGATTTGGAAGATAGGTACAATGAGTGGTGGGGAAGAAGTGCACATTGTGACACCTCACGAGTCAATCGATATAAAGCCAATGGACCGTTTTGGTTCCTAACACCATAGAATAAATCCATTTTAACACTTACATTAAATTGTGACATGCAAAAATATTCATTTATATTTTGTGACCGCTTAGATCATGAATAAGTATTTAAAGTATACTAATTTTTTATTTAGATATTTAAAGTATTTTTGGTCAAAATAAGTATCTAAATTATACTTTTTAGTTAAATTAAGTAACCAAAGTATATTTATTTGGTAAAAATAGGTATCTAAAGTATTTTTTTGTCAAATTAGATACTTAAAGTATATTTTTTGTTAAAATAGATATCTAATGTATCTTTTAATCAATATCACATGACAACTTTTAAGAACCTAGATGAAATATATTTATACTTTAAGTACCTATTTTGACCAAACAAATACTTTAGGTACTTATTTTGACAAAAAATATATTTCAGGTACTTACTTTAACAAAAAAATACTTTAGGTACCTATTTCGACCAAAAAATATATTTTGGGTACTTAACCAAAAAGTATACTTTATGCACTTATTTTGATCAAAAAGTATTTTAGATACCTAAATGAAAAAGTTACTTTAAGTACTTATTTGTAGTATAAGCATAAATTAAAATCATGTTATCAATTATCACTTGGTCTAGCGGGACGCCAGGGGCGGAACATAGGGGAGGGTTTTTGGGGCGTTGGCCTCTATCAATTTTTTTCAATGGTAATAAAATAGTTTTTTTAAATAAAATTAGTTCTATAATCCCTTCAATCTTTTTAAAATCTTATTAAGCCCTCAAAAATTTTAATCTCATAATGGTTCCCTCCTTTATAAATTTATAGTTATGCGTCTGTGAGATGCGATACTATATCCATTAAGCAATGATCATTGCATAATTTTAACTCGTCCGAATTAATTAACTAATAATTTGAATATATATATATATAAGTATAAAATAAATTAGGGTAAACTACACAAAATGCCACTGAACTTTAATTTTTGTATCGAAAATAGCACTGAACTATAAAATGATATTGTTATACCTCTGGACTTTGTTTTTTGCTACTATTATACCACTGAATTTTGTTTTTGGCTCAATCCAAGCACTCAATCGTTAAACTGTAACGGAACGTTAAATGCAAAACGGCGTCGTTTTGGTATAGTTAATTTGATGCCTAAGATAGTCCAAAACGACGTCGTTTTGTTAGGAAAAAAATTAAGAAAACACTACATTTGGGGAGGCCTGAACCAATAACCTCTAGGATGAAAGGCTTACACCAAGCCAACTTAAAGACTTGATATAATCATAACGCAAATAATATATAAATAATACTGCAGTTGAACTTAATTTTATTTATCTCATGATATAATATTCTAATATTTATAATATAATTTTATAAATATATTAACTTTATAAATAAATATTATTTATAATTTATATTATAAAAATAAAATATTATTTATAATACATATAACTAAACCCTAAGCCCCATTCCTAAATCATATATGTAACTAGACCCTAAACCATATATATAACTAAATCTTAAATCATAAACCCTGAACCCTAAACAATATATATAACTAAACCCCAAACCCAAACCCAAAACCCTAAACCATATATACATAACTAACTCCTAAATCATAAACCCTAAAGCCCAACCCCTAAAACTAAAATATTATCTATAATTTATATTACAAATCCTAATATATATTATAATAATATTTTAATTTTAGGGATTTGAGATTTTGGATTTAGTTATATATATTTAGTGTTTAGGTTTTGTAGTTTAGGGTTTAGTTGTATATATTATAAACAATATTTTAGTTTTGTAATATAAATTATAAATAATATTTATTTATAAAGTTAATATATTTATAAAATTATATTATAAATATTATGAAATTATATCACGAGATAAATGAAATTAAATTTAACCACAATATTATTTATATACTATTTTTGTTAGGATTATATCAAGTCTTTAAGTTAGCTTGGTGATTTGGTGTAAACCTTTCATCATAAAGGTTATTGGTTCAAATATCCCCAAATGTTGTGTTTTATTATTTTTTTCTCTAATAAAACAACGTCGTTTTTGCCATATCTTAGACATCAAAACAACGCCGTTTTGCATTTAACGGTCTGTTACAGTTTAACGGTCGAATGCTTGGATTTAACCAAAAACAAAGTTTAATGGTATAATAATAACAAAAAATAAAGTTCAATGGTATAATTGTATAATTTAGTGATATTTTTATACAAATATAAGAGTTTAGTGATAGTTCGTGTAGTTTACCCAATAAATTATTAGTAAAATTTACGGAAAATTTTTTAAACTAACACGTCGGTGTCTTTTACCAGCCATGTTTTACACACGTAGGAAAACGAACGACGGGTGACGATGCAAGGACAAAGAAGAGCATAAAGTCAATTCCATGTCAGCAGAAAAGAGTGCCGGTGTGGGCAACCATCGAGTGAGGGTACATCAGAGTTGATGGATGTGTTAACTAACATACCTACCCCAGTGCATTTAATATGAGCCCTTTGCATGTGGAAATGATTGTTCCAGTGCAACTGCATCCACCATAAAAATCAACATCATAATCGTTGAACTGAAAGCCTTTTTTTAATAGTCAAATTATTGTTTTGGTCCCTCTACTATGATTTAACGTGGGAGTTTAGTCCTTTTAATTTATTCCCTTGCAATTTAATCCCTTACTTTTACAATTCCATTAGTTAATCCTTGTAATTAGTTAGCACCACCTTATAGTTAGAATGTTGATTTTGGTTTTTCTTAGAAACAACTTTTATATCTAAAAAATTTAATATAAACATGATCGACCATAAGTGATGTTATTAAGAAAGAATCCATGTCAACACAACCAGTTAGACTAGCTAATGACATTATAAAAATAGAGAAAAGATTATGTCAATCTAAAACATAAATGCTAAATATCAAATTTTATTATAATAGAGAGACCAAAACAATAATTTGACATTTCTCTTGCATCTACTCCATGCATGCGGAACCAAATTTCGGTTCTTCTACCGGTTTAAGGTTTCGTTCAGCGGTACTGGTAAAACCCTGGTTTGGGCTGAAAAGATATGTTGGGAGAGAAGTTTGAATTTTTAGTTTCTCTAAAAGCCGTATTTGAGACTAAAATCGGCGCAAAAATTGGGTAATGAGGAAAAAAAGTTGGGTTTAGGCGGAGCTTCTCCAAAAGCTGAGTGGAGAAGCAACGCCGAATGAAGCCTAAGTTGTTTTATGTGCAAGTTTGTCTATAGTTGTTTTATTTAGTCTAAAATATATTTTGATCGTTAATATGTTCGTTTGTACATTGTAATAATTAATTTTAATTCTAATTCTAATTATACTTGTAATTTGTATAGATTGATTATAATCGTACTAATTATATTGATCATAATTTTAAATGTACCCTACAAATTTGAGGGAGAAACGTAATCGTGTGTCCAAAATTAACAGCGGCCTAAAGATAGGTTTGTTTGAACTAACCAACAACATTGTGTTGAAAATATATTAATTTTTTACAGATAAAACCACCCCTTTCATATACAAAAATTCTTATGCAAGCAAAGCATTTGGCCATCGTTAATGGGATATAAGATATTTTTTCTTACTATTTCCTGACTCATCTCTTTTAACCTTTCCACTTATGATTGATCCGGGACGGACGATAGATTTTATGTTACAGAAATAACTTATAAAATTTTAGGGGGCGGAAATAGATTTTAAATAAAAAATACATAGAGAATTTCTATATCATATATTAATTTTAAAATTCTAAGGAGGCAACCGCTCCCCCAGACCCCTTGATCAATCCCTGATTGGCAACTCTAACGTCTTTTTCAACTCTGACCTTTATAACTATTCGATTCGATTTAGATCGGATCAATATTTTTTTATATAATATTATTTTTTAAAAATATGTAACTTAAAATCGACTTGAATATAAAAAATAACTGAACAGAACTTCATCTTTTTTATTCGGTTTAGTTCATCTGCAGAGACGAGCTGTTGCAAGGGTCGGGGCTGTGGCCCCTAATTTTTTTAAATTACAAGATAAAATGGTATTTTTACCTATTTGAACCTCTAATTTTTTTTATTTAGACTTTGACCCCTCATTTTATGATTAATCATACTCCCCTAATTTTTACTCTTAGCTACATCACTGTTCATCCATTTTAATTTTAAAAAATTTTATTTAGTATTTAAAGTTAATTTTACGAGTTATTATACAATATATTTAATTTCATACTATAAAATAAAAATGTTTTATTCGTTTTATACAATTACGTTTTTTTTTAAATTGTGAATAAAAAAATTATATTAAATATTAAAAGTTTATAAACTTTTAATACTGTTGGTTGGTTTATTTATACGGCTGCCTTTAATATTACTAAGAACTAAAACCAGTGAGATGAACCAACAATTAATCGGTTTAGAGAGATGCAACAATAAACCCCTTAAGTAAAATTAGAGATTCGAGTTTCTGACGTTGTAAATATATCAAATTAGATTAGAAGGGTTGTCTCCAAAATGAACCTATGCAGTGCCATAATCATTATTGTATTAGTTTTTCTTTAGTGTTTTAGGGTTTAGGGTAAAGTACACAACTGATCACTAAACTATATTTCAAAAATATAAAATGGTCATAAAACTTTCAAAAGTTATACAATGGGCATTAAACTTTAGTTTTTGTTACAATTGTCACTGAGCCGTTAACTGTCGTTAAGTGGGTGATATGACATTTATAGAAATTTGAATAATAGTAGAACATTTAATCCTCCATGTTGACACATTCAATCAATTTATTCACAATTCAACCATCATTATTGGTGTCTAAATTGAGCATTAAATATGTTATTATACAAATTTTCGTAACTGTCACTTCTCTCAGTTAACGACTCGGTGATTATTATTTTTAACAAAAACTAAAGTTTAATGCCCATTATGTAACTTTTGAAAGTTCGGTGGCCATTTTGTATTTTTAGGGATAGTTTTGTGATCATTTGTGGACTTTGCCCTTTTGATTAATTATTTATGGATAAGGAAAAAGTAAGGGTTACTCGAGATCAAATCCGAAACTTAATATCAATAATGACTCAAATGATGTATTTTGTCATTATACCATATATTTTGTCGACGACAATTTTTAAGTATTGTTCACACGCATTATACATGTTAATATACATTGATTGTGTACGTATAAGCATGACTTTTATATTGGGTTTGACTCGATTGACATTGCTGCTGGTATAATATACAAGAGTTTATGAGATCGAGCATATATAAAGGTTTAGTATCTGAACAATGTAATATCATATATATATATGTAAAACTTTTATTAAATAAGCTTAATAATTTAATTTAATAATTACATTTTATTTTAGGTTTTATTTAGGCCGAAGAAGCTAAAATGCTCCGCCACTCGTATTCTCATAAAAAGCCCATTACAGTATCCGTTGATTAGGCAGATGGTAGACAAAAATTGCATATAAAGGCCACAAAATAGGCCTAAATCCATTAGATTTAGTAGCAAATTTCTATATTATATTTAAAAATCGAACTAAATTTGACGTCTCCGATCAATTGGACATAAATTCAATTCAAAATTAAAAAATTATCTTTATTTATAGATATAATAAATATTATTTTTGATAAATATATTTATTTCTCAAGTGTTTAAATATAGCAATTTCACATACACTTGTTGAGTGATTGAAAACAAGATTCATACACGTCATTTGATTTGACTCGGGCTCGTAATCATTTTAACACGTGTTTTTGACACATTGTGTGCGTTATGTCTTTTTGGACAAATTTTGTTTAATTCTTCTCTCATTATTTTTCGTTCATTTTCATCCTTAAAAGTTCTGTTTACCTACTTAAAAGACCGAAAAATGATTTTCTTCAAATATATATTTTTAAAAATTATTGTCACGTAAACAAAGACACTTCTTATTAAAAAAACACACTTTCTACTAAACACATTATTATGAGAATTAATCTTTCACGATGTTATTTTGTTAGTTAATTATTGGATTTTATACATGTTTATATTAAAAATATATGCCTAAATTATACCGAGTTATTTATTTATTTAAATTTTTTTTGTCAAAATAAGTAAATAAAATATATTTGTTGTCAAAATAGATATTAAAAGTATTTTTAGATAAAGGAGGTGCCTAAAGTGTGTGTATATATATATATTTGTTAAATAGGTACATAATGTATTTTTTAATCAATGTCACATGTCAATTTTTAGAAACTTATGTGAAAAATATATATACTTTAAGTACCTATTTTGACAAAAAATATACTTTAAGTATTTATTTTGATCAAAAAATACCTTAAGTACCTCAAAAAAAGATGATATACATTAAGGGTAAATATTCGATACTCTACTAGCGTAATTTTTTTTTACAGAATCATGCCTATTTTCAAAGCGAAATTTTAAAATCTAAATTTCTAACATTAAAACCTAACTCCTAAACCCTACAACTTTAACCTTTAACATCTAAACCTAAACTAAAACCCTAAATTTCTAAATAACCCACTTATAAAAAAATATTTTTTACCGTTAATATATAGGATAATAATGCACCCTTTGGTGTCTAAAGTATACTTTTGACACTTATTTATAATATAGGCGTAAATAAAAAATAAGTGTCAAAAGTATATATTTTTTTAACTTTAGGTGTCTAAAGTATTTATTGCTAAAAAATAGTGCCTAAAGTTTACACCGTTGCACTTTTAGGTGCATGACCGTTAAGGGGTGTTAAAAAATTTTGTTAACCACTCAATGCTTGACACATGACACTAATTTTAACTTTTTAAATTTGTTTGAATGAAAAAACCCAAAATTTTCAATTTTAAGAAAATCTTGAAAATTTTTATTTTTTACAAGACAACCCCTAAATCTCTAAAAATTTCCAAACCCAAACCCCAAAATCTCTGATGCTTCCGCCACCTATCGCTGCCACTGAGCACACTCGTTTGACGTTTTCGACGACGTCGTGTTAAGAGAAACGACCGCCTAGGTCCGGCGACCAACGTGGTGTGCTCAGGAACGACGATCGACTGCGAGAGTGGAAGCGATTTGGTAGTTTGGGTTTGAGAAATTTTGGGGATTGCTTTATAAAAATTGAAATTTGTTAATATTTTAAATTTTTGAATTTTGAAAAAAATAAACATACCACGTGTCAAGTATTGATTAGTTAATATTTTTAACACTCCTTAATGATTGAACACCTAAAATTATAGCGGTATAAACTTTAAACATTTAAAATTATAACAATATAAATTTTAAGAATATATATATTTAAAAAAATCTCCAAACAATTAAAATTTAAAAAATGCTTAAACCAAAAAGCAGCCATCAAACTATGTATTTTTTTTGCTTTTGACCTTTAAATTATGATTTGGGCAAAATAGACCCTTAAACTATCATTTTTATCACTTTAAGTCCCTAAACTATTTTTTGGTCAAAAATAGTACCTAAACTGTCATTTTTCTTATTTTAGTCCTCAAAACTATCAATTGGTCAAAAAATCATTGTGATGTGTCATTTTATTAGACGAAATAATTTTCTTTTGACTTAAATAACTATCGGACTTAAAATGACTAGAAATAATAGTTTATAGGCTTATTTTGATATATGATATTTTAAAATTTAAAAAGAACATAAATATTTATATATATTAGAAAAGCCTATAAAATAATATATTTATAACTATAAAATTATAGTGACAAAAAATAATAGTTTAAAGACTTATTTTACTCAATCATAGTTTAAAGACTTAAAATAACAAAAAAAATAATAATTAAAAAACTTATTTTATCTAAATCATAATTTAAAAGCCAAAATAAAAAATAATTTGAGGCTGTTTTTTATTTAAATCTTAAAATATATATACTTTAATCACACTTATTTTTTATTTACACCTATAATATAAGCCTACGATATTTTGAGTACAAAATCTTTGAGGCCATCAATGTAAAGTTCGGAGGCCAGACAGATTTGATGGACAATTGCAGGATGGGTGGATATGAGGATTTAAAAATGGCGATGATGGCGAGAGTGCAGAGTAGATTCTGACAGACTGTCGAAAGAACATCGTGTCTAATAAATGAAAGGAGGGAACATTTGCCATTTTCAGATAATCTTCCTCCCCGTATCCTGCCCCCTTCTCCACCGTCTATGCTTTTAATCATCACCCCTATATGTCTTCCCTACTCCCCGGGAAGTCAGCGCGCCACCTTCACGCGCTTTTCTGCTCTATATAATTTTTTTTTAATTATTTGTATACTTATATCACATAGAATGGCAAAATAACCCGAATCCGGAATTCGTTGAATATCGACCAGACCGATGGAAGCGGATTTTTTTCCCTTAAAAATGCTGGTTCAAGTCTGATTGAGTTATTAAAAAAATAAAGTCGGGTCGGGTTTAAATTTAAGATAATTTTTTTGATAAGTCTGATATATTTATTATATTTTTATATATTATATTTAACATTTTATTAATTTTTCTCTGGTTGGGTTGAGTTCAGTCGGATTTGTCATTAAAATATCGCTGTCGGTCGGGGTTGGTTATATTTTTTATTATGTCTGTCGGGCTGAGTCGAGATCAGGGTCGGGTTGAGTCTGGATCGAGTCGGGGCTGCCAAACCCCCTGACACGTTCAGTTGTCATTCCTAATATTACAAATAAGTACTTAAAGGATATTAAGCATTAACATTTTTTAGGTAACTAATATTTTTTAGGCTGATCAAAATAGGTAGTTAAGATATATTTTTTTGCTAACTAAAATAATTTTTGGTCAAAATAATAATTTAAAACATATATTTATTTTATTTAGGTTTCTAAAAGTTAACATGTGAACAGAGACGAAGCTAAAATTTAGAATCGAGAGAATGAGAGACAAATTTATAAATAAATAAATTTTTTTAAAGATTTTATACAAGAGGACAAAAGTAAAACTTTTTTTTGGATAAATTATACAAATGACCACCGATCTTTAGGGTTGGTGTCGAAATGACCACCGATCTTTTAATTTTGTCAAAATGACCACTCAACTATTGATATGGTTCCAATATAGCCACTAGCCGTTAAAACTTAACGGAGAGGCTAAACGTGGCAGTTAAAAAAAATTGAATAATTACGCTTTTAGCCCCTGTTATTTATACATTTAATCAATTTAGTCCTAATTTTAATTTAATAAAATAAATTAATTTATTTCCCCCAATCAAATGGAATTGGAGGCTGGGGGAATCGAACCAAGGACTTCCAAGCAATAGGAGCAATATGCTTGCCACTGGGCCAAGCCATTTTCATAATATAAAACACAACTTTTTGTATATATTTTACACCGTTTTGATGCCCAGAAAAATGAAGGGGAAAAGTGACATTAAGGTGATTCAAACACAGGACCTTGTATTGTAAAGTAGTGTATGCTTGCCACTGGAACAAGCATATTATTATGATATAAAATACAATATTTAATATATATGGTATCCAGTTGTTAATAACTGGAAAAAAGGAAATGTGGTTTTAGGAAACTCGAACATGACATGCTTATGATACACAAAAACATCTAACCCAATTAAATAAATATAATAATTAAATTAATTTTAACAATATTTTGTATATATTTTAAATTATAGTTTAAATTGAGAAATCGAGATTTAATCTTTATTTAGCGAATGCAAATTCACTAAATGAAGATTAAATCTCGGTTTCTCAGTTTAAACTATAATTTAAAATATATACAAAATATTGTTAACTTTAATTTAATTATTATATCTATTTAATTGAGTTAAATGTTTTTGTGTATCATAAGCATGTCATGTTCGAGTTTTCTAAAACCACATTTCCTTCTTTTTCCAAGCATCAACAACTTGATAGCATCTATATTAAATATTATATTTTATATCATAAAAATATGCTTGTTCCGGTGGCAAGCATATACTACCTTATAATACAAGGTCATGTGTTTGAATCACCTTTATGCCATTTTTCTCCTTCATTTTTCTGGGCATCAAAACGGTATAAAACATATATAAAAAGTTGTGTTTCATATCACGAAAATGGCTTGGCCTAGTGGCAAGCATATTGCTCCCATTGTTTGGAGGTCTTTGGTTTGATTCCCCCATCCTCCAAACCAATTTGGTGACACGTCACCATTTGATTGAGGGGAAATAAATAAATAAATTAAATAAAAAATAAATAAATAAATCCTTTCAATAACCTAATTAAATAATTAATTTATTTTATTAAATTAAAATTAGATTCAAATTGATTAAATGTATAAATAACGGGGACTAAATGCATAATTATACAATTTTCTTTTAACTGCCACGTCAACCTCTTCGTTAGGTTTTAACGGCTGGTGGCTATATTGGAACTATATCAATAGTTGAGTGGTCATTTTGATAAAATTAAAAGATCGGTGGTCATTTGTATAGTTTACTCAACTTTTTTCTTGGGTGACATTGATTAAAAAACATGTTATGTATCTATTTTCGACAAAAAAAACTTGAGACACTTTAACTAAAAAATACGTTAGGTATATATTTTAACTAACAAATATATTTTAGATATTTATTTTTACCAAAAAAAAATTATATACTTAAATGAAAAATTAGTATATCAATTTGAGGTAAGTAAAAGTTTATTTCACGAAATATAAATGAATCTACAGAAATTAAAAGAAATCGTCAAAAAGAACCGACGAGTTTCGAAAGTTGTCAGAAATAGAAGAAAATTTTTCTTTGACTTGGCTGGCGTAGATGTGCCTTGAATTTTTAAATGCAAAAATCTTTCCACCAAACGCCTCATATGGGCCAACGCACGTTTTAGGGTAGAAGTTGAAAAATTCAGCGGTGACAAAATATTCGTTGAAGAACTAAATTTAGGTTTGGTTTAGCATTATTTTTAAATCAGTTTTTAGTTTTAAAAGTTGATTTAAAGTTAAAAATTAATATTAAATAATTAATTTTTGTAGAAAAAAATACTTTTAAAAAGTTTTTTTCAATTCAAACATAAAAACTAAAATTTTTAGCTTTTACGGTTGTAAGAATACTTTTGGGAGTCAAATTATAATTTTAACCTTCATTTGCTATTGTGTTTATTTATAATTTATAATTCTTTACAAAAATATAATTATATAATTAATAATTATTTTTTAATTTAAAAATTATATATATTTATTCATGTCAAGTTTTTTAAATAAAATATTTTAAATTTATTATATTTTCATAGAACACGTACAATTGTTAAAAAATATATTTATTAATAAAAATATTTTTATAATAATTTAAGCTGATATATTTTATTTATTATAACATTAAAGAATTTTAATAACATTTTTATACATACATACATACATACACCTATATATAACTTACCATATCATGTCTAAAATTGTCATTTATCTTCTTAAAAGTACTTTTTGACAGCAATGACAAACACTAAAATCTTACTTTTTCAAATTCATTTTCAAAATTCTTTTCTAACGGCACTTTTAAAAATCACTTTTCAAAAGTAATGCTAAACTAGCCCTTAAAAAACAGTAGAAGCCAACGTTAGTTTGATGCCCTGTTCGAAGCTACTTCAACGTTAGAAGCTAAAGTACTTTTAAATAAAATTACTCATTTATCCTTGTTTATATCACCAACCTTTTATATTTTTTTTTAAAAAAATGTCTAAAATAAACATCTTATCAACTTAAAAGTATTTTTTGACAACAATATCAAACATTTCTATTTTAAACCAAACAATCTAAAAATATTTTTTAAAATCACTTTCTCATTGTACTTTAGAAAAGCAATGTCAAACGGAGCTTAAGTCTGTAACAACATCCATACTTTATGAAATAATTTAGTTTAACCGTAAAAAAGTGTCGAATCTATTTTTTTTTCTAGTTAGATGCTTGAATTTTGTTTCGGGCCAAAAAAGTGCCTAACTTTTAATTTTGTAACCCAAATAAGATTTTTTCGTCATCCAATTATAACATGATATATAGTATGTTTTTGTATTTATTTAATTTTTAATTTTTTTTTAAAATTTTAAACTTTTAATTTCTTTCAATCAAAATCTCAAATCACACTTATCTCACCGTCTAACATCTCTCACACGTCGGTAGTTTACTGTTTACCGCTCAAGCGTTGCGAACCTCACTATGTGGCATCCTCTACTCTCTAGTCGTTGGTTAAAAATTTAACCAATTTTTGACGATGAAATGATGTAGTTTTTAGTCGTGAGAGTTCGATGATACGTTGAATAAATCGATGGTTAGAGGGAAAAATTTAGAAATTTAAATATTTAGAGTTAAAATTTGAAGGCTTTTTAGAGAAATTATAGGTTTCAAGATTTTTTTTATAAAATTAAAAAGTAATTAAAACAGGTCACCTGTCTTATTTTTATTTGATAATTTTTTTATGAATATTAGAAATTATTGAAGTTGCGAGATAAAACGTTAGTCGGAATAAGATTTAAATACTTACTTGAAAAAAAAGTATAGTGAACACACTTTTGACTGTTAACCAAATAATTTCTACGCACCGTGTGAAAATTACTTATACATCAAATACATAGAGATCTTGAGAAATGATGTTAATGATCTGAAGTTTTCCCATGAAAATGCAGACGAGTTCTCGGGTCTTAAACCCAGCAGCCGATGAGTTTTTCCCAGCGAGAAACGCTCTAATTTCAGCTGTAAATCATCCCTTTTATCCTCCCACAAACCCTCATTTTCTTCATTACCAAACCCTATATTCTTGCAATTCAATATTGCTTCACCCCCTCGGTAATTTCTCAGCTCCACCACGATTTCACCACCCTTTATACCCTCACTTTCCTTACCGCCACCATGAGGCGGTTCCTGCCACCTTGCCGCCGCTACTGGTGTCTGAACCGATACACTCTTCCTTTCTGACGGTGGCGGAAGAGGTACCCACCTGGAGTAGGACAAAAGATAAGCGTTGTCCGAGGAATAAAAGACATGGGAAAGAAGGGTTTGTAAGGGCTAACAAGCCTCGTGATCATAGTACTGTAGACAGCAGAAAACATGGTTCCTTTGAGTATACAAAGAAGATGAAAGCTGGGGCTGGTAAAAGAAACAGAGAGAAGCATACACTGATTCCACTGAGAAACGATGGAAATGAAACGACGGTCATGATCAAGAACATACCCAACAGATACACGTAAATGATCACTTTTGGTTCCTTTTCCATTCATATACTTGTTCACTGTCTTATGATTCTTTCAAGAGAAATCTGTAAAGTGTCGTAAATCGATAAATTAGGTCGTAAATTTGAGTGCAGTAAAGAAAACGATAAATTGTTCAAATAATGTTGTTTAGAAATGCTATTTGCTGAAGCAGTGTGCCCCATAGATTATTTGTGCATCTAATGATAAAGTTATTAAATCAATACAGTAACCAATGAAGTTGTAGTGATCTGCAATCGAATAAGATTTTATATTTGTAGTCGGTATGCACTGCAGTCGACTTATCCAGAAGTCGACATTTGTTGACGACTTGGTTGATACTGTAACAATGTCCCGAGTTCAACAAACCATTTCTGTGTTAACCTATTTGACATTATTTTTTCGACATCAGTATTTTGCCAAGAAAGCGGTAGAGAGACTAACATCATAATTCGACATATTTGTCTTTTTCTTATGTAGGCGAGAGATGTTGAAGGATTTCCTGGACCAGCATTGTATGAACATGAACAGAAAGTACTCCAACAAAGGCGGTGTTGCAGATGAAGAACCTGCGTTCTCAGCCTTTGATTTCTTGTACCTTCCGGTAGACTTTATGTATGTTTTTCGAATATTTTTACATACATACGCCGAAAAACCATGTATATTTGTTCTCTGTCAGCGTTATATTTTCATGGTAATGAGATTGCCATGCATGTCTTTACACCCATGGTTGCAGCACGAATTCAAACAAGGGCTACGCATTTGTTAACTTCACAAATCCGAGAGCTGCCCGAAGGTTTTTCGATGCATGCCATGATGAACGTTGGGAATGTTTCCAGTCAACCAAGATTCGTGAAATATGTTGTGCTAAACTACAGGTATACGCATATACATACCCCGAAAAACACACACACACACACATATATATATATATATATATATATATACATATATTCAACATACTGATGGTAGAAAAAAAGTTTTCACAAATGGATTAAATTTAGGGATTATAGATTTAGTTTAGAGTTTAAAGCTTATAGGTTATGGTTAGAATTTAAGGTTTAGCTTTGAGAGGTTTATGGCTATAATTAGGGACGGAATTGGGGTTTAATGTTAAGGTTTAGAGGTTTAGGATTTGAATTCAAAGTTTAAGATTTAGAGTTTAGGATTATGTTAGTAAAGTTTGAATTTAATGATTCTTTTGATCTTGATTCTCGGTTCCATTCCTAGTTGGAATTTAAAACAGGTGTAGAGGTTTTGGATTTGAATTTAAAGTTTAGGGTTTAAAGTTTAAGATTATTTTAGTAAAGTTTGAGATTTAGATTACAACTCCAAATGCCAAATTCTAACTGAGTTTAGGATTATGTTAGTAAAGTTTGGGATTTAGATTATAACTTCAAATGTCAAATTTTAACCCTAAACTATAAATTATTAAATTATTTGTAAAAAAAAAAATTCACCGTTGTATGACTATGCCGGTGATCGATTTAACAGGGCATGGAACAGCTTGTGCGGCACTTCGAGAGAATGGGATTTCCATGCGAAGAGTTTCAGCCCCTGAGCTTCAATCCGGCACGAGATGGTTCAAAGCAATTGGTGAAGGAAACCCTAGTTGGAAGATTAACAGGCCATAAGCTTATGACATAGACTGTGTCTGATATTTTTCCAACTCTTTTTGTTCGGTTCTGGTTATCTCTGTTTAAGGTTTTAGTGTTGGATATGGCAATGTAGGAACTTAGGGGAGGGGGTGGATTTTGGCACCTGGGGCTGGTGAAAATATCGAAGGGCAGGTGATGGGATCCACCCCCATGGATTTTTTTTTTTAATTTTATTACCCTCTGCAACTGCAATGTCTTTTCTTAGCCATTACCTCGGATTTTAGGGTTATATGATTGCAAGTATAGGGCACTGCTTGCGTGTGACCCTCTTTTTATAAACGTGTCCTAAGCTTTATTGGTACTTCAACGGCAGAGTTTACTTCTGGTCTTTGTTTGTGTTGTTCAACTATTGTCAAGAGAAGTACGGTGTGCAAGGGTGCTCAAAACGGAACCGAATTTAATTTTAGGTTCGATCAAATTTTGATTATCGGTTCAAAATTGGTTAATTAACCGAATTATTAGAAATTTTTATATTTTATATTTATTTTTGGTCACTAAATTTTTAAAAATTATAAAATAGTCATTAAATTTTATCAAATTAGCACAAAATGATTATTATATTTATTAAATTATTATAAAATAATTATTAAATTTTTTCATATTTATTAATAATTTATAATGTGTAATAAATTAATGATCATTTTGTAATAATTTGATAAGTCTAATGAATGTTTTATAACTTTTGAAAGTTTAGTGACTAAAAGGATTATTTGAACATAGTTTAGTGACCATTTGTGTAGTTTACCTAAAATTTTATAACAAATTTTGGTTAATCGAATTAATTGATTGAATTAACCGAATTTTTTTCGGTTCGGTTAGAATTTTTTCAAAAAAATTCAGTTCAGTTAACGGTTAATAGGAAAAATATTTCGGTTAATAAAATTTTAAAAGTTTGGTTCGGTCGGTTAACCGAACCGAACGTTTGAACACCACTAATGGTGTGCATGATGATACAAATTGCAAGGTTGGTAGGTGAGTTCGATTTAACTCGAAAAAATATAAATTTTTTGATAATTTTTTTTGATTCGTTTTGACGTGAAAAAATTTGATTGACTCGATTTGGAAAAAAAAATAAAAGTGAGTTTTAGACTAGGACTAGAATAATTTGAATAACTTGAAAATTTATAATTATAGAAAAACGTTTATATTAAGACCAATTAGTATCATAATATTATAAATATTTATAATTAAATTTGAACAACTCATTTTTGAATTTTATAAACTTGACTAAAGTCGAAAAACTTTTATATAAAATATATTTCGTCAACATGACTAATTCAAAAAATTTAATGATTCGACTTAATTAAATACTCACTCTTAAAAGGCCGTTTAAAATCTCACACTTCCGCTGGAATGTAACATTAGTCTCCAGAGGGGTCTTCCTTCATAGAGAGAACTATCATGGATCATCTCTGGTGATCTCCAGCTATGGAGGAGCCAGAGGATATTTGTGAAATTTTGCGAAAATGATAAATTGAGTGAAACAGATTTGAATTCAAGTGTGAGTGCGTATAATTAAAAATATTAAAATGTTTTAGTTAGTCTAACATTCTCCTACATTCTACATAATGTCACGAGGCTAGACTGCTGCTAGCAAACTCGTGCGGCCTTAGTCGCTTTCTCGGTCGAAACGTCTAAATCACCCTAAATTCCCACTCCGAAAGATCAAACTCCTTTGAAGTACTCGAACGCAAGATCGTTCTAAGCGGAAGCTAAACAAAAGAGATCGGCAACAAAAATAACGAAGAACACTCAAGAACGCAAAAAACACTACAGAGAGAAATGGGTGAATACTTGACTTGTATTACTCTGAGGTAAAAGCTTACAATCTGAAGTAAGTGATGAGTAAATGAGTGAGGGTGAACCTCCTTTTATAGTGAGAGCCCCCTACAATGAACGGTTCAAATTACAATGAATCAACGGTTACAATGAGAGCATCTATCTTATCTATAACATTTGAATTTTAAATAAGAGATAATGTGGGAATTATCTTTAATTAAATAAAAGATAGTTTACTATGGTAAATACTATGCCTTATCCATTCACCATGGTTGACAGGCCAGCTTTCCTGGGTCATCTAGTAAGCCTAAAACAGTACAAAGATAACCTCGGGTTGCCATGATTGCACTTGTCTCGGTCCCGGGCTTGTGGTCCGTGACATTTTTCACCACTAGTTCTAGCGACGCCCTCGTCGCACGGCTAGAATAAAACTGGTCAGTCTGATCTCGAAATTGCCATAAGGCTTTGTCAGGTTCCCAACTCGGAATCGGGCAATGATGTTCTCCCACAAGGACTGCTCGCATTGGTCCATGATGTCTTGTAACATATCTCTCATCTTCATTGCGCACATCTCGATCGTAAGAGCCCACTTTTACTAGTTGTGATTTGCCTCGGCTTAGACCCACTTGATCCTCGATCAAAGGCTTGGTCGCCACAATATTGAACACTGGTCGAACTTTCAGACTCGTTAGCAGCTCTGGCTTTCCACTTAGAACTCTGAAAGGTCTATGATGTTCTCCCCAAGTCTTTGAACTTCCTGATGGGTTAGGTTTTCCGCATCCTACACCCAACAAAGGCGACAAATCAAATTGAAAACCACACTTAGTGTGTTTGATATGCACCTCCCTCGAAATACTGTCAGTGGTATTCACTCTAAATGGCATCAACCCATCTTTCTTCACAATGTTTGATGCCTCACACATTGGCCCTTCTTCTCTCATGAAGTCCAATGCCCCATTCACCTCACCCAAAGGTGAGTCTTTAACAAGCTTCATGTCTCCAAGTGGCTTGGGCAACTCTTGCCCCTCCAATGTAGTGTCCATAATAGTAGCCTCCAAAGTGATGCCTCCTTGGCCTTGAGGATCCTCGACAAGCTGGATGGCAGTCAGCGTCTTGGTTCCTTTCTCTTTATCTCGGTATATGGGCACAACACATTGTTGTTTGGGATCCAAAATGCAGACAACATCAACACAGAGAAGGATGAGAGCATCTACACGGCCAATGAAGCTTAGTCCCAAAACAAAATTAAAGTCATCTAGTTAGATTACAAAAAATTTCCTTGCCCTTCCATTCACCAATCTGCAACTCAACTTTCCGTGCCTCCCAACTTGTCAGGGGGCTAGATTGCTGCTAGAAAACTCATGCGTCCTTAGTCGCTTTCTCGGTTGAAACAACGGCTAAGTCACCTTGAATTCCTACTCCGAAAGATCAAACTCCTTCGAAGTACTCGAACGCAAGATCGTTCTAAGCGAAAGCTAAACAAAAGAGATCGGCAGCAAAAATAACGAAGAACACTCAAGAACGCGAAGAACACTACAGAGAGAAATGAGTGAATACTTGACTTGTATTACTCTAAGGTAAAAGCTTACAATCTGAAGTAAGTGATGAGTAAATGAGTGGGGGTGGGCCTCCTTTTATAGTGAGAGCCTTTATCTTATCTACAACATTTGAATTTTAAGTAAAAGATAATTTACTATGATAAATACTATGCCTTATCCATTCACCATGGTTTATAGGCCAGCTTTCCTGAGTCATCTGGTAAGCCCAAAACGCGACAAAGATAACCTCGGGCTGCCATGATTGCACTTGTCTCGGTCGCGGGCTTGCGGTCCGTGACAATAACATCAAAAAAATATCAATTAGCCAAATGACATAACATTTTGTCAACCGTCGGACAAAATTTCCATGACCATTAACCTTAAAGAAATTACAACCTCAAGTTTTCACATTCACAACACATCACTCAAAAAACACCTCTAATTTGGACATATACACAAGACTTCAATAGAGTGGAGATAAATGTTGCCCCGCTTGAAGAGCTTTGAGGGGTAAACAAAAATGGCAGCAGTAGTGGCAGAACTTGGAGTAAAAATTTGAGAGGGACAACTTAAATTTTTAAAAGATTTGAAGGATTAAACGAAAATTTTCAAAAAAAAATGAGGGTTTAACTAAAATTTGTAATACTTTTGAGAGATTTAACCAAAAAATTAAAAAATTGAGAGGCAAAATTTTAAAGCTTAATATTAATTTTTAAAATTTTTGAGAGGGCCAAATTAAAATTTTTAAAAATTGTAGAGGCAAAATTTAAATTTCTTAAAATTTTGGGGGGCCGTGACCCCACCAGTCTCTTAAAACCTCCGCCCCTGGGTAGCAGCTTCGGCAACTCTCCTCAAATCGTCACCTGTTGTGTACAAGTGCGAGCGGGTAAAGGGCCAAAGCTTCCGCCAGACATTGGCTGCTTTCGTTCGGTGCCACCTACATCCCCATCGGCACTTACCGTCCGTGCTAGTTCATATTTCGATGAGCTTGTTAAAAAATCAGTAAGTGTTAAAATTCTATGTAGCCCACTTTTCGTATAAAGATATGGAGTAATCTACTAGTAACGTAACAAAAACGATACGTCTACCGATACAGTATTGACAATCTTGTTCGAAACTTGCTGCCTAAACTATGCAGAAAACCATTGCATCCCCCGGCAATGGGATTTTGGCCATGGACGAATCGAACGCTACATGCGGGAAGCGACTTGATTCGATCGGTCTAGAAAACACTGAAGCCAACCGCCAAGCGTACCGTACCCTTCTTGTGTCTGCCCCAGGCCTTGGCGAGTACATCTCCGGTGCTATCCTTTTCGAGGAGACTCTTCACCAATCGACCACCGATGGCAAAAAGATGGTCGATGTTCTTGTTCAGCAAAACACTGTCTCCGGCATTAAAGTTGACAAGGTAAAAGGCCCAATAACAATATTAGCCATGTAACATTAATTATGTTAGTTTGAATATATTATAAGCATATTTTTTTTGAATAGATATTATAAGCATATTTAAAACACGTGGTTTAAAATTTATATATTTACACTTATCACATCAATAATTTGTTCTCGATTATTTCATACGTCAAATTCAAATTGTGGATGCAATAAATACATAAATTTCTCTTTTTATTAACATGCTTTAAATACGGTCCGTATCATATCCGACATTTAATACTCCAGTTGAGGCTAAGCTTAGGGAAGGATATGATTAATTCTGGTATTTTAATGATTTAATTACAACATTTTGAAGTTTCAGTACCAATTTAGAATTTGAACCATATTTTAGGGACTCCCCGTATAATTAACCATTTTTATCAGAATATTACCAACATAGCTAATCAATTAAAAAAACAGGGTTTGGTACCGCTTCCTGGTTCCAACAACGAGTCCTGGTGACTCGATGGTCTTTCATCTCGAACAGATGCCTACTACCAGCAGGGTGCTCGTTTCGCCAAATGGTACTCAAAGTGTTCGATAAAATTCCCCAATCATATCGTGCAGTAGTCCCCAAGTAACATTCTTTATACAAACCTAACTCGTAGATCTTTTCTGATTAACCAGGCGTACTGTTGTGAGCATTCCCAATGGTCCATCCGCCTTGGCAGTTAAAGAAGCAGCTTGGGGTCTAGCTCGTTACGCCGCCATTTCTCAAGTAAGTCGAAAAGAACACGTGACATTTATCTCAATGACACCGTTATGTTCATAATCATGATAAATGCATCTGTGAAGGTAATGTAAATCTTGTGTGGTTTGTTATTTGTAGGACAGCAAGTTGGTGCCGATTGTGGAGCCGGAAATCTTGCTCGATGGTGACCATGGCATCGATAGGACTTTCGAAGTGGCACAGAAGGTTTGGGCTGAGGTTTCCTTCTACCTTGCAGAGAACAATGTGTTGTTTGAGGGCATCCTCTTGAAGCCAAGCATGGTTACTCCGGGTGCCGAATGCAAGGACAAGGCCACCCCACGGCAAGTAGCTGACTACACCCTCAAGCTCCTACATCGTAGAATCCCCCTGGCTGTCCCTGGAATCATGGTATATTTCGATAAACAATACTATGATCTCAGAATCATTTGTGTGAGTTGGTGAATCCGAGTACTGATTATCAAACATTTTTTGTTGAACAGTTCTTGTCTGGTGGGCAATCCGAGGTTGAAGCAAGTCTCAACTTGAACGCAATGAACCAATCTCCCAACCCATGGCACGTCTCGTTCTCCTACGCCAGAGCTCTCCAAAACACTTGCTTGAAAACATGGGGTGGCAGACCCGAGAATGTTAAGGTCGCTCAGGACACCCTGCTTGTGCTTGCCAAGGCTAACTCGCTCGCTCTGCTTGGCAAATACACCGGTGAGGGAGAATCAGAGGAGGCCAAGAATGGAATGTTTGTTAAGGGCTACGTGTAATAAGTTGTTGCAAACAAAAACAATAAGGTGACGAAAAAATGTCGGAATATTGTTCTCTGTTAGATGTGTAAATGATTCTGGAAACTATTTTTGTTCTTGAATCTAATGAACTTGAAATCACTTTATAAACTTCTTGCCGATGAGATTATATGTATGCATGCATCATGCATTCATTATCACAATACTAAAATCAGAATGACTCAGAGCAAATAATCCAAAATAACCCGAACCAAAGTCACCTGCATTCGAAACGATTCAACTCGAAATAAACTTGAAATATCTTAAAATTCACAACAGAATCCCTTCATTTTGAAATGAGAATCTATAGTTTGGTTGTTTGATAATAAGACGTCCAGAATGTATAATGCTGGTGTTTTCGTTTACTGAAAAAGGCACAGAAAATGAATTGTGGGTAAATTTGATCAACCCTTTAACGAGTACTTTTTCCCTGTAAATGGCTGAAACTTTGGCTCTTCCTTCTTCTCAGCCGGCTCCGGTTTAGCTTCTTTTCCAGATTCCTGTAAAAATTAAAAGAATAACCATCTTAGGAAGGGTAATGGTAAGCAAATAGGCAAAACGAAGATACTGCGTAAATGATGAGTACCTGTTTTGTTTCCTTAGGACGGCTTGCAGTTGATCCGAATACAAGTTTCCCGTGAGCCTTGCCTGCAGCAGCTTGTGTGCTAGATCCCGAAGAAGGTCGGCTATTATTCCCGTTAGAAACAGCAGGTCCCTTGTCTTTAGACCCGGATGAAGAAACTGATGGAGGCTGCTCCTTCAGAGGCTTCCCATCCAAGCGTCTTGCCGTACCAGTAAAGGCGCTGAACTTTGGTTCTTCCTCGGCAGGCGCTTCTTCAGCTGAAGGAACAAAGAAGAGATTATCCTTAGAACAGAAGGTAAAGCATTACTGAGATCTATCATAAACTCAAGTGCACTAGAGCACCCAAACAAAAACTGACACTACGATAAAACAGTACGATACCGAAGAACGAGTTAAGAGCAAGATAAATTTCTCTTGATTTCTAGCAAAGATATTGATAAGACTTTTTTTCACCTTGAGATGATGCCCTGTTTGAAGAAGTGGGTGCCACGGGCCTTTCTGGCTCCTTGTAATCCAGGGGAGGAGCAAAATCCACCTCACAGTCTGTCTCGATGATACTTATTGCATTGGATGGCTTTGTCTCGATGATATCTATGTAATATTTCTTGTTATTATACGCCACCATAATACTATCTCCAGTGGTTAAGCATGAATAGTTCCTCAGTGTTGTCTCCAGGCTGCACAATAAAAGATAAAGTGAGAATCCAAAATTAACTCGGAGTGCAATGTCCAGATTAAGAAGAAACGAAACGAAATAAAGATTCAAGGACCTATGTTCCTAACAAGTCCATGCCATTTCCAAAATACATACGTTTACACTATTGTCAACATCTATGAACAGTATTTGAATTGATGACAACATATGTCTCAATTTTGATGATTGCCTTCTTAGCTCAACATTTAACATAAAAGAATCAAGCATATGCATATATTCAAAAACAATCCACTCACATAGCTTTCGGGTTTGAGATATCTAAAAAGTCCATCGTGTGGGGTTGCAATTTAACATAAGTTCCCTTTGGAAGAGTTACGTTTTTCACCCTCACAATATCTCCCTCTTGTAGGACCAAATTCTCCATCATCTACACGGATCAGATAAGTAGTAGAATACTTAGATCTCAGTGGAGCAAAAGCAATACACAAATACTCATAATTTAAAGCATATGCAAAAAGAAAGATCCATTGTCTACCCAATACGGCATATAGATCATGCCTTCTTCAGCAATAAACTCCAGTACTCCACAATGAGAGACACGCTCAGCAGCATCATTCCGAAGCTCAAATAACATTGGATAATCAATATTCAGGGACGCTGCACGATTTTATTGATACATTAGCAATCCTGAATGATAAGAACAGCACTCAAGACAAACGGAGACTAATTACACAAGTTAATGTCACAACTAAAACAACAAACCTAAGCGATCAAGGGCCGACGGAGGCATTATAACTGAAACAACAATGAAAAGAGTACAGATTAGGAACTTGCACAGAAAAAGGAACATATTGCATTACCCATAGGTCTTAAAACTTACTTTTATCGCCACTTTCAATTTGTGGCTGCAGGGAAACAAGGAAAAAGAATATATGGTCACATTCACGATGAAGGAAACGAAATAAAATTTTTCAGGGACGTACATAGATCATTGACCGTATAAATAACAAACAAGGATATAGCAGAATAACACGATACCAAGATTGAAACATCTAAAATAACAATCCACTGTTTCAAACCTTTTCGATAAAAGAGGCAGGGTAACAACGGTAACTCTGCTCGAATGATGTCCCATGATAACCATACTCGAAAAACTGCAAAATCAAACAACATGGAGAATTCAAAATCACTACTATGTACACTCATCCTCCATCCATTGTAACCCAAAATTTTAAATTACAGATCAAGTTAAATAACAATTCAAATGCCACCTAAAAGAAAATCTACAAATCACCCCATATCCATAAAAAAACTGCTAAATCAAGCAAAAAGAGAATTAAAAATCACTAGTATGTACACTAATCTAGCATCCATTGTAAAAATTCATAAGCAGCCGAAAAAACGAAAAACTACAGATCATCCCAAAAGCACTCATTGAAACTAGATTAACAAAACAGCAGGAAAAGAGAGAGAGTAAAACTTACCATCTTGTATTGTTTATATAAACGGTCAAACCAGGTAACTTATTGTTCAAGCTCCCTACAAGAACAAGATAAGACGTCTCAAAACATAAAAGTATAACAAAATTCACTGAAATTAATACCAAATTTGAAATAAAAATCACTAATTTGTACAATTCCCACGGTTCTTTCTCATCAGAAAAAAAGTTCAAGCTTGATATAGGAAAGAAGGTATTTTCGAACAAAAATTCAAACCTTCCCTCCTTACTTCAGTCACTAATCATTCAAATTCCAAACTTTAACCCCCAAACAAAGAAAGATTTGAATTTAGGGTTTTATAGGGTAAACAAAAGGGGGAATTGAACCGATTTAAACGATGGATTTCAACAAATCAATATACGAATTGAAAGAAAATTAAAATTACAATAGTAATTGGAAAGAAAAAGAACCTGAGTCAGAGACGTGTAAACATATATTTGATCGGTGAAGCAAAGATATAGAGTGAGGAAGATGAAAGAGATCACGTAATGTGGGGGTAGAATCGCATACGGTGCGCTCTATCTTTAGGTTAATGCACTTCACAAATCATATTGCGCCACGTATACATTTAGGGTTCCTTTGAGCTGTGTAGTCCATAAAAGATATCGTGCTTGCAAAAAGGCCCAAAGTAAAATCTCTTTTAGGTTTCATGAGATAATTTTATATTACTTTTTGGGCCTATTTCAATGGCCCTTTGAATCAAAATGCCAGAGGTTTTTTTTTATATAAAATACATGTACTATCCATAGTTCCCATGAAACTAGGGATGATTATTTTATCTGAATCGGTCGGGTTTTGGTTCGATTTTATTTGGTTGAGTTTATTATAAAAGAAAAAATTAAACTTGGATCGGGTATGATTTTGTGAAAGATATATTTATATCTGGTTTGACTTTAAACTAAAAAATATTTAACCCGACCTGTTCTAAGATAATAGTGTAATTTTAACTATGTATTTAGAGATAATTATTATAATTTTTTTAAAAATTAAATCCTTATTTCACCAAATAAAAATGATAATATGTGTATCATATTGGGTTGGGTTGGTGCAGGTTTTATCCCAAAATTCGGATAGCTTAAATTAGAGTTGGATCGGGTGCGGGTGGATAGGTATAATATTCGAGTCGACTAAAAATTTAGTACAATCCGACCCATAACCATCCCTGCATAAAACTTTTGAATCATATAATATCTCAAGCACAATCGAATTCACTGTCTGAGACAATTTAAAATGCTAAAGCTTAAAAACAGTCCTTCAAAACCCAATTTCTTATTTTATGAAATTGCAAACATAATACTCCTTATTTCCCGCTAAACTGGTCCCTTATGGATTCTTTTATATATATATAAAAAATCAACTTTGACTTCTTACTGTTTAAACCTTTTAATCAACTAATTTTTGAATAAATATTTTATTGAAACCTTTTAATCAAGTAGTCTTTAATTCTAAAGTGATAGATTTGATATGGACTAAATTGTAAAAGAGGTAAAAATTCATGGCCTAAAGTGCATTTTTACTAAAATTAGAAAGAAAGAGAGACTTATTTATAAGAACTAAGAAAGTGAGAATCTTTATGTGGTAATTTATCCATGAAGTTTTAAAGAATATATTAGCTTTGAATTATGATCATTGGATCATACATAAGATTTTTGAAGGGATTAATTTCAAGCCAACATAAACAAAAGTGAGAGAACTCGTGATTTTCTATTAAGCTAAGTGTTTGATTTTCATGCCACGTGAGTTATATGTTCGAAAGCTTATATGAAAATGTTCAGTTATTATCTCGTTAGGTATAATTGGTATGTCATAGAATCGTGAGCATTTTATACTTGTTGTCGCGTGCTATGTGTGCTATTGACACAAGCCACACTTTGTATGTCGTTACATGCTGCGCTCTTCACGATTGATACGAGCCGCGCTTTGTTTAACGCTCTACCAACCAAATGATTGTTCGACGGAAATCTCTGTTGTTTCATTGCTTGTTCCTCGAAAACTTATATGGGTTTGAACCATGATCTTTAGTGTCAACTTACAACAACTTTAATGCTTCAACTACGACTATATCAGCAAGATTGAACCACGCCTCGCAACGTACAAAACGGAGACAAACCCACATTCGTTGCAAGAGAATTAAAATAAAAAAGGGTTTAAAGGAAACCTATGTTGGAATCAACCAATTCAAAGTTGAAACATGGCAACAACATGTAAGGAGATTGGTCGGGCTCTAGCCGAGGTTAAAGCAAAGCAAAAGACAAGACAATAAGACGACCAAACCCCACATAAAAATATATCATAATTTCGGAATCTTAGGTATCTAACGCGTTAACATGTTATGTGTTCAATTACAAGACATTGTTCGACTTATGTCGGAAAGCATATGATGTCTAGAGGTCCTGTGTCCTTGATTTCAAGGTGCAGTTCTTCGTAGGTTCGTATGTGACATCGGTATTGCAGTGTTCACCCGAGATTAGATTAAACTAGTGCACTAGCCTGCCTGCACAGGTGTGTCTTTCTAGTAGTCTTACGGAGATCCATCCGAATGGATCAGTAGAGCATGATAAACAGAAGAATCAAGCATTGCATGTATTCGAAAACAATCCACTCACATAGCTTTCGGGTTCGAGATATCCAAGAAGTCCTACGCGTGGGGTCGATTGGAAGAGTCACGTTTTCCATGATGTCTCCCTCTTGTAGGACCAAATTCTCCACCTCCTACACGAAAACCATTGGAAACAACAGGACATGAATTGGATTAGTAGATTTCTTGGATCTCAATGGAGCAAAAGCAATACCCGAATACTCGCAGTATGAAGCATATTCAACCGAAAGATGATTTACCTACCCGAAATGGCATATACATAATGCCTTCTTCTGAAATAAACTCCAGTACTCCACCAACGAAAGACAATCGGCAGCATCGTTCTGAAAGCTCAAATAACGTTGGCTAATCAATATGCAGACATACGGGCGATATGATTATTGACATGGGAGGAGCCGAGACAAATGCCACAACTGAAACAACAAACCTAAGCAACCAAGGGCCAGTAGAGGCATTATAACCGACACGACAATGAAAAAGTACATATTAGGAACTCGGTTGGGGAAAGAACATATGATCACAATCATGAGAAAGGAAACACAAGCAAATTTTGCAAGAATAAAAGATCATTAACAATATCAATAACGAAACAAGATTGAATACGAAGACATCGCTATTGTAACGTATGAAACAACAGTTCACTTCTCAATAAAAGATGCATGGTAACATAGGTAACTCTGCTGAACGAAGTCCCATTGTACCTGTATCCATCGAAAAACTGATAAATCAAGCAACATGGAGAACTAAAAATTACCGGTATGTACTGTCGTCTCACATCCGTTGTAACCCGAATTAAGAACAAGATTGAGAAAATGATACTGATATTGTAATGCTCATCGAAAGCTAGATTAAACTGAGAAAGTCTACATCAAAGAAACAATAACAAGAGGGATGATTTAGTAGTCGGGTCCCATCCCTCATTATCAACAAAAATGCAAAAGACTTTGTGTACTAAATATCTTTTGCAAACTAAAGATGGAAACCCAACAACTAAATGCGAAAAACGAAAACAAAAACAAGATATTAAAAGCACGGTGAACCCGTGACACATGGCAAATACTGAAATGCAGACTCAAGCGACGCAGTAGGACCACTGCTCGTCCTCACTAGCCCCAGACTCCACCAAAGCAGCATTGTAATCTTCCTCATTGCAATAGTAGAAACCACCATTATTCAAGGCAGTCAAGGAACAAGACGAGGCCAGTTCGAGATAAGGCATGTTGTGGAAGGTGCAAGCGACGCTGCCGGATAAAGCAGCAGCATAGAATCCGCAAAATTCTTCAGCACGGTGCTTGAGGGTGTCGAACATGAGCTCCGGCTCGTGCTGCATCACTCGGAGGACGTCCCCACATGATGAGCCAGGCATTGCCCGAGTCACAGCAAAGCTCTGTGGACCATCGCTTTGTAACACTGTAACAACACTCGGGCCACCAAACAGGTTGTGTACGCCGCCAAGGGCCTCCTGATAAGCCCCACCCAAGAACATTCCCAAATAGTACCGCCCATTAGCACCACCACCGCTACCGCCATTCAGCTCGTGTAAAGGCAAGCTCGTTTGGCCTCCGATGAACTTATCAATCTTCCCATCACTGTCACAAGTTAAATCAGACAAAACACCTTTCACTGCAGGCTTTTCATCCAAACGATGGATAGGGACTATAGGAAAAATCTGACCAATGCTCCAAAGATCCGGGATCGAAGTGAAAATGGAAAGATTCACGAGATATGTCCTAACTGGCTCAGACCCACCAATCTTTTTCGCAACCAAGTCAAATAAACAATCAACAGCACCAAGTTGTTCAATCCCCAAAGTCCCTTCTTTGAAGTGTTCAACACATCTTTGCTTCAACTGATCAGCATAAAACAAACATGTCTCATTATCATGTCTCATTGCTGCATCACTCAAATTCCAATAATCAGCACGAGCATCCTCAGACAATCCCTCCATAATAAACGGAATGTTAATTTGGTTCATCACCGGGATCTTCGGAGCAGCTGCACCCATGGCCTCGAATATCAAAACGGAATGATGAGAAACAATGGCTCTACCACTTTCACTACATATAATCGGATGCTTGATAGATTTTTGATCGCAAACAACTCGAATTGCATTAACAACAGCTGAAGCATATTCCTCTAGTCCATAAGACACAGAGATATCCGAATTACCGGATTTCGAACCGTTGTAGTCGATTCCAAGGCCGCCTCCAATGTCGATAACCTTCATGTTGGCACCGAGGCGGACTAATTCCGAATAGATCTGAGCCGCTTCGCAGACACCATCTTGAAGCAATGCAGTTGAAGGAATTTGGGATCCAATGTGGAAGTGCAACAATTGCAAACAATCTAACATTCCTGAACCATCAAGTTCTTTAACAACCCTCAAAATCTGGTTGGTTGTTAACCCGAACTTCCCTTTCTCGCCCGAAGTTGACCCGAAATGACCCGAATGCTTCGTTCTCAGCTTGGCTCGGAGTCCGATCACCGGACGAACAGAAAGCTTTTTGCTTATCTCGACAACCAATTTCACCTCTTCTTCTTGCTCCAGCACAATCACAGTGTTCAACGCCAGCTTCCTTGCGAGCAAAGCAAGGGAAATGTACTCGGAATCTTTGAAGCCATTACAGACCAGTAAAGCTTCCGGTTTCCCTTTGCAAAGGCAGTTCATGGCAAGAAGAAGTTCGGGTTTCGACCCGGCCTCCAAACCGAACCGGAATGGCGACCCGAATTTGACTATGTCTTCAACGACGAACCGATCTTGGTTACATTTCACGGGATAAACGCCTTGGTAATGAGACTCGTAGCCTTGGGCTTGGATGGCAGATTCAAAAGCCGATTGAAGTGACTCGAGCCGGTTCTTCAACACATCGGGAAACCGAACAATGAGGGGAAACTGTAACCCGAGTCCGCCCACCGATTTCGGATCCGATACTTTCTTAACGACTTTCAACAAGTCGATTTCTTGGTGGGCCAAAGTGCTCGCACCGTACGGTCGGACAGCGATATTGCCGGAGTCATTGACCGAGAAATAAGGAATGCCCCAGCTGTCAATACGGTAGAGAGCGGCGGAATGAGAGGGTGACCACTGGGTTGAAACGGAATCACCGGAGGGGGCGGTAGAGGAAGAAAATGGGACCGCCGCAGCAAGGGAGCTGTCCCCGGCAATGAAAGCCGCGTAGCCTGGAGGCACTACGGTAGCATCTACGCAGCAAGCCAAGGCCGGCATCCCCATTTTGAAAAAAAAACGCGACGATCTAAAACACGATTCAAAAAATTAGAGGAAAATTTTCCGAAAGTTTTCAAAAAATCGGGGGTTCAAAAACCCGCCGAGGCCGAGGCCCCGGCCACCCCCTCAGAAGCAGCAGCAAAAAACCCAATTAAAACCGGAAAAAAACACCGTCCTTTTCCTTTACACTTCGAAATCCCCAGCCGGTCCTTTCAGAAGCAATAGATTCAGCTTTCAAAAAGTGTTTTTTACTTGATTTAGAGCAACAAAACTTAAACTGCAAAAACGGATGTCACCATACAGATGCAAACAGGTTTGGTTAAATTGGGAAAAGGGAAAAAGGACGAAACTTTCCCAGGAAACGAGAGAAAATGCCAGTAAAATAGGGCTTTTGGTGTTATGTATTTGAAAGGAGACGTCTAGCAGAAGGTGTTTTTTGGCGAGGATTGCATGGAAGAAGATGATCCAATAAATAGGGGGTTTAACGGGTCAAATCGGGTTTCGGGTTGGACTTCGAGTTACCCGATTAAACATCCTTATCGTTTTTTTCAATAAAACAAAAATGATTTTTTCGGTGAATTTTTCATTCATTATAATGATTATTCAATGTCGAGTTGCCGCTTGGCACTGGAAAACTATAAAAAATAAATAAATGTTTATATTCTAACAATTTCACAATTCTTTAAAAATCATCTCAACTTTTTAGGATTACTGTATCTTTTTCGACTTAATTTTTATATATTTTTAAAATAAAATATTTGATATACATATTTTGTAAAAAAAATTATTTATATATATTTATTTTTAAAATTTTAACTTTAAAACTCTAAAATCTAAATTTTAGATTCTAACCATAAACCCTAAATTTTAAATGCTATGAACAAAATCCGAAATTATAAACTAAACCCCTAAAATATAAAGAGTTGTGTGTTGAATAATTTTTCTCTATAAAATATATAAATATACTTATTTACTTTAAAATGTTAAAATTTTATTAGACAGTTAAGAAATCGCTAAAAATAGACTAATCAAATTAAGACTATCGTTATAGTTCTGGGACCAAAACAGATATTGAACCTTTAAATTGGAGAAATTATTTTTTGTGTTGCCTCCCGGTTTTTCAAGGCTTTACCCTAACTAATATGGATTGACCCACGTCACACACTTAATTTTATGGGTAAGTCTTTCGGCGGGAATTTTTTACATACACAATACCTCGAACTCAAGACTTGCTTAAGAGATACCAGGTTGCTTACCACTTATATTCAACTTATCGACTGATTAATCTGGATTGAGGATGCAGAGACCCATTATGGGGATGACTCTCCTAATCCAATTGCTTCATTCAACGTCTGGACTCAAATCTCTAACATTGCTTAAGAGATTTAGTGTCTCACCGTACTCGACCAACTGGTTGTTTTGGTCATTAATCTTTCAAAAACTACAAAAGTTATCATTAAATTTTACAGAACTGTTATAAAAATTATCATTAACAATTCTATTAATTTAATGAACATTTATAACAGTTCGACACAATTTAAAGATCAGCTTGTAATAATTTAATAAATTTAATGATATATTTTAAATGGTCAATGACCAAAATGATCATTTTTAACAATTTAAGTGACTACTAGTATATTTTACCCTTAAATCTTTTAGTACTGGATTCAATTATTACAAGGATTGCTCGGCGTCGGGTAGCAGCGTGGGCTCTGAAAATGTGGGGTCCTCCTATTTAATTTCTCCCATTGGTCATCAGTCGAGAAAATTGGGGCACAGATTTTTCGTGCAGAATTTGTTGTTGTGCCCATTTCCTGGGGATGAACTTGCCACGAAGTTTCCTTCCTTGATTTCAATCAACGGTTCTTATTCTTCCACGTTTTCATTTCGGAGTAAATGTTTCTAGGTAAAATTGTTGTACTGGTCTACGAAGTATATTTCATTGTTATACTTTTAATACGAGTAAGAGATATTTTAAATTTTAAAATATGACGTGATATGTTCACTTGATATATTTCTATAATTTAATCCGACTCGTTGTTTTTAATAATAAAAATAATATGAGCTAGAGTCGGATTAAAAAATAATGTTTTAAATTAAATTATATAAAGAGTCGAGTAAACGTATAATATTTTTTTAATAATAACACCTCGTATTTTAAATTGATGTCACATTATTTAATTTGCTACATTTTGTAAATTAAAAAATATTTATCAATATACTCGATTTACTCCATTTTCTAACGTACATAGATTTAGTTAATCAATTTATGGTTTAAAATGGGTAGTAATTAATTAAATTTCTATATTTACTCAATCCATACCATAAATAACTAACCCAATCTTTATATTTAAATATTATTATTTTGGAACTTAAAGAGCAGTCAGAGCGGTAAAAGGTCACTTGTTTCACCTAAATAATTCAAATTCGAGCTGTTTAGTCTATAAATGTATTTGAGTTTAGCTAAATTGAAAATCGAACACATATATTATTTTGTAGTCGAATAGAATGATAAAGATAATTATTCTGATAAGTTTAAATATTAATTGCAATGGTAATTAATTCACACTTACAATAAATATATATATTTTGTTTAACACTTTCATTATTTAGATTATACAAAAAAACTAAAGCATTTATTATATCATATTTATATTTTTCGAATAAATATATTATATTGTTTTAACTATATATTTATTTGAACAAACATACTTAGTCGGTTGACCAAGTTGTTCATCTTTGTTCTCTCATATTTTTTAGGTCATGTGTTATAGATCTACTAGGAGCACTCTCTTTCATTCCCGTAGAGTCCTCCTTCATATTCCCTATAGGTAGGATTAAAATTAGAATTAAAATTTATAAATATATATATATATATTATTTAACATTATTTATTTATAATTACCAAAAATGAAATGTGGTAAGTAAATGATTGATTTGAACCAGTGAGTCAGGAACAAGCTTTATAAGTTAAAGGAAAAAAACATAAATGAAAGTTGCCTACCCTTTTTCCCCTTTCTTTTTTTGTTTTCAGTTAGTCAATTTCTATGTTTAGTATCTACATTATGCATAAATTATAGATTTAGTCCTTATACTCTAATTTAGTCAATTTTAGTCCTATCTTTTTTTTTTGAAAATTGGAATTTCAATCATGATCAAATAATACATGACTAAATTACACAACTTAAAATTATCAAATTGAAGTTTCTACAACTAACTTGTAATATATGAACTAATGACAATTTAATTTAAAAGACTTCATTGGTTATTGTCTATATCACGATTAAAATTAATAAAAATAAAGTACATGGACTAAATTCATAACGTATACATCGTACAAGTACTAATAATAGAATTTAACCTTTTCATTTTATTTTTTTCTTCCTTTTAGGGCTCTAAAACAATATTTTCATGCAGAAAATTTTCTTTGGATTTTGGCTTCCTTTTGGTTGCAACTAGTCAAGTTTACTGTTTATATTCATAACATGAAAAAAATAAGGGTTGAATATGTTAAATTCCATGTACTATTTAAAATTTCAAAATTCAATAGTTATATTTTTATTTTATTACAGTAAGTTTTATACCGTCTTTTTATTTTAAAAAAACCGGTACCTCTATTAATTTTTGTTTAATTTTATTGTTAATTGCAGACCTATTGGCTATAAAACAAGGTAACATAACAATTATAGTCCTCCATGTTTATAGTTTTTATCAACTTGCAATCGTATATAATTGAAAAACTGTATGTTTAATGATGATTTTTTATTCTTGAAAATGGATGATCAAATTAATAAAAATAGTAAATGTGTAGGATTGGAAAGTTATTTTGTTTTTATATTAGTTGTCGGATTAACAATCACCAAACTCACAATTTTCAATGACCACATTTAAAACATGTCCGTTATAGTTTTTTTTGGCTTAACTACAAAATAAGTGTCCAAACTATACATCTTTTTTGTAATAGGTGCCTAACTATTTTTAGCTGAAATATGTGCCTAAAGTTTCACTTTTGGCTGAAATAAGTGCTCAAGAAAGTGCCAAAATTGACTTTAAAACAAGTCAAAAATGAAAGTTTAGGCACATATTTCAGCCAAAAAATAGTTTAAGCGCCTATTTTAGTCGAAATGAAAATCTAGGCACCTGTTTCAAACAAAAAATACTTTAGGCACTTATTACAAAAAAGAGACATAGTTTGAGCACTTATTTTGTAGTTTAGCCTTATATATACATATCATGATTTGGGACTATTTCTCTTAACAATGTTGTCTTCAAAATTCGAATATAAGTTTTTTTTTTTTACTTTTGAGTGTAATGTGCCTAGGGGCGAATCTATAATTTTGAGGGACTAAAATTTAATTACAAATTTTTAGAAAGTTAAAATATAATTCTACCATTATATTAACTTATAACTTTGTAATTTTTAAGTGATTAATCCGAAAATTTACCATTTTTAGGGGAGTCAGAAAGCAATTTCCCATAACATTAACTTAAAATTTCATGATAGTAATAGTTACACTATTTATTTTTCTATTTTAGGAGAATAGCTGACTAAGACCCTTGCCCGCGTGGATAAATTATTTTATGAACCATTTCCACCGATAAATTATATCATGAATCATTCCCGCTACGTCATTTATAGGACCAACCAATCAGATAACGACACATGTTATCACCCGATTGGATAAATTTACTCAAATTTTAAATTTAATTTATTTAATATTTAATATATCTATTTTTCTTCAATCAAGTGGTAACACGTGGTCACCATCTGGTTTAAAGGAAAATTAAAGAAAAAAAATGTGGCCTTGATGGGGTTTGAACTAAGACCTTCAAGGGAAAAATTAAGCCTTTACCACTGCACCAACTACTTCCTGGTGATATAGGCTGCACCATTCTACATATATCTTATAATGAAGTAAATGCTAGAGAAAAAATAAGTTAAATTGTTTGAGAGGGGACTCGAACATGGGTCACATGAGATGTGTAAAAACACACATATCACTAAATCAATTCAAATAATTAAATTAAAAATGAAAGCATCTTAATTATATTTAAAGTATAGTTAAAGAAAGATTTAAAATGAATATATATATTATCAAGACAATTTTACCAACAATGATCTATTTCTTTAAAGAAACATATAGTTTATAAAATATTTTTTAAGAAAATTATCAACACAAATCGGATCAAAAAATGAATTAAATTTATTAATTATCAAAATTATATGTTTTAATATAATATATAATCTTTGAATTAAGATAATTAATAAAAATAAAATTATTAATTAAATTAAATAACTCGATTCAATATTATATATATATGTGAAGTTATTAAAATAAATGTGGAAAAGAGGCTTGGCTTTAGTGATATGTGTGTTTTTACACATCTCATGTGACCTATGTTCGAGTCTCCTCTCAAACATTTTTACTAATTTTTCCCTAGCATTTACTTCATATATATATATATATAATGGTGCAATTTATATCACTAAGGAGTAGTTGGTGTAGCGGTAAAGGCTTGACTTTTTCCTTTGGATGTCTTAGGTTCAAACCCTACCAATGCCACATCTCTTTTTCTTTAATCAGATGGTGACACATGGAGAAAAATAGATATATTAAATAAATTAAAATTTAGAGTAAATTCATCCAACGTGTGATGACACGTGTCATTATTTGATTGGTTGATTAATTTTATTTAATTAAATTAAAATTAAGACTAAATTAATATAATAGGTCATTAATAAGACTAAATGTGTAATTATACGAATTTTACTTTAACTGACATGTCACCTTTACGTTAGATTTTAACGAATTTACTCTAAATTTAGTCTTATTAATCTAATGTAAAGGTGGAGTGGCAGTTAAAGTAAAATTTGTATAATTACACATTTAGTCTTATTAATTACCTATTATATCAATTTGGTCTTAATTTTATTAAATTAAATTAAAATTAAGACTAAATTACTATAATATGTAATTAATAAGACCAAATGTGTAATTATACAATTTTTACTTTAACTGTCACGCCACCTTTACGTTAGATTTTAACGATCGGTGGTCAAAATAAGACCAATTAAATAATTCGATAATCAAAATAGGTTGAACCCAATAGTAGATGATCACCCAAATAGTTTACCCTTAAATTATATACACAAGGTTACCAAAGAAAAAAATTGAGTTAGGTAAAAGTTGTTCGAACACTATTGGTTGAAGTTACGAAGATAGAGACAATATTCATTGAATATGGTAATTTTTGAAAATACATTTAAGTTATAAAATATATACCCTCTCTCTCACGAAAATTGTTTTTATTGACTTTTTTTTATCAATTTTTTAACTTTTACTCATAATATTTTTAAAATGTATTATTGATAAAAATATAAATATATACATATATATATTAAAACCTCTAATCAATTAGTTTTTAAATACATATTTTATAAAATATAATTATTTAAAATATTTAATATAATTATAGTCGAATTAAAAATTTTAACTTTAAAAAAGTTAACAAGGGACAGTCTTTGTAAGACGGAGAAATAAAAAAAGATAATACAATTCTTAGTCATTGAATTTTTGTATATTTTCAATTTAGTCCCTAAATTTCTCTTGTCCATATCAACCCCTAAACGTGGCACTCTATTTTATACCATGTATCATGATATTGGAGTGTTACGCTACAAAATGACAAAATGGGTAAAATTGTCAAATTAAAAAAATAAAATTACATAAAAACAAAGAAATAAAAACTCAAACTGAACCAGAAATAGTCTAAGACTTTGTTTGCGGTTGAGGTGGCAAAAACCAAAGTTTGGGCCAAACAAAGGTTTGAGAAGCTAGAAAAATTAGCTTTTGCAAACCAAGGTTTGAAAAGCTAGTCTAGGGGGCAAACTAAAATTTCGACACTCAAAAGCTGCATATTTTTTGTTGTTTCTAAGCAAACCAATGTTTTAACACTAAAAAAATGTCTATTTTTAATTGTTTATGGTTTCTCAAAATGACTTTTCTATCAAATTTCAACCGCAAACAAGTCCTAAAAAACGGAAAAAACGGAAGGACAAACAAGCATATAATTGTGCTAAGTTCCGGAATATTCTTACCATATTTTTTGTTGGATTTTTTTTACTACAAATAAATATTCTTTTTAAATGATATTATTAGTGTGCCCATTGTTTCTTTTTGGTGGCAGTTAGCATTCACTACATAGACTGACGTGGATTCTATCGAGTCCATAAAATTATTTTTTTATAGATATATTTATTTTTTACGGATTAAATCTTTAACAAACTAATAATAAATGATTTTGTGTTTGACATTTGATATTCGGCTATCACATTGTTCATTGTTTTCGACGATGTCGTGATAGAAAAACAATCGGCTAGTCCAGTGATCAAAGGGGTAGACTTAGGAACGACCATCGACGCAAAAACGACAGCAATTTGAGAGTTTGGATTTGAGAGATTTTATGGATTATTTTGTAAAAAATATAAATTTGTAGGAATTTATGAAAATTTGAAAACAAATGTTTTAAGTTTTTAATTTTGAAAAAAATAAAAAAATATGTCACGTGTCAAACATTGATTGGTTAACAAATTTTAACACCCTTTAACGGTCATGCACTAAAATTATAACTGTTAAAACTTCAGACACCTAAAATTATAACAGTTAAAACTTTAAACACATTTTTTTTATAAAAAAATTCTTTAAATACCTAAAGTTAAAAAATATATATTTTAAACACCTATTTTTTTATTTAAGCCTAAACATAATGTCACAATTATAACTCGCCATTCTCATGTCTCCACGTGTTATTTTCTCTTATTCTATTTTTCCTTTAAAGATATGCTTTTTGTAATTTACATATCAATTATTTAAAATCCAGACAGTTCTGCAAGAAATAATTGATGGATAAAGCTCTTGCAGAGTTGGTGGCCGGTGAGCTTAGAGTTCGGTTTGGTTTTTAATTTTTAGGGTTTAGTAAGTTTAAATTGATTTAACTGATAAAAAATTTGGTAAACTACTCAGGTGACCATCGAATTATAGGGATGAACCTATTTTGACTACTCAATTAAGTAATTCGTCAATCAAATCATCAAATTTTTAAATTTGTCTTATTTTGACCACCGCGGTTAAAAAACTAACTGAGGGGTGGGTGACGTGGCAGTTAACGAAAATTTGTAAAATTACATATTTGATTTAAGTTATTTACCTATTATATCAATTTGGTCCTAATTTTAATTTAATTAAATAAAACTAATCAACCAACCAGATGACGACACATGTTTTATCTTTTTTATTTTAATTTATTTAGTTAATAGATTTAATCAACTAACCAGATGGTGACACGTGTTACTATTTGATTGGACATAATCAAATAAAGCAAATAAAATAGGAGGCTTGCGTTGGACATAATCAAATGAAACAAATAAAATAGGAGGCAAATGCAAGCGGTGGGAATCAGACACACACCCAGGAGAAAGGAAGGCTTAAGCCCCAATCGCTGGACTAGCTCCGTTTATAAGATATGAGATGATAACATATTTTATTAAAGTATTACTTTATTGGTGAAAATTATAGATAATTAATGGGATTCAAACTTGGAGCTTCTTATTCCTCAAAATAGTGCCATTAAGAAACTTCATTCCTGAAAAAAGAAAAAAAAACTTCATTCTTAATTCATTGATTATATATTATATTAAAAATGGTTGTTATATATTATATTAAAAAAATTAAAAATAAAAATTAGGTTAAGTGGTTTTATTAAATATATACTTTAATATATAATAAATGAATTAAAATATTCAATAAAAAACTAAAATTATCAATTAAATTAAAGAACTCGATTTAATATTATATATATATGAAATTATTAAAATAAACGTGAGAAAGAAAAATAATAATCAATTTAATTTAAAAATACAAAAATCGTAAATTTATTTTTTTAAAATATTTCTTTAACTATACTTTAAATATATTTAAAATATATTCATATTTAAACAAATTATTTGTATTGGTTAAGTGGTTTGTGTGGTTTTACACATCTCACGTGACTTATGTTTGAGTCATCTCACAACCAATATTTTTTTTATTCCTTAACATTTATTGCATTATAAAATATATCTATTTTTTTAAATCTTTCTTTAACTATACTTTTGGTGTTCATCCTGAAGGTCCATGGTTCAATACATGCCAAGGCCACTCATTCTAATTTTCCTTTAACTAGGTGATAATACGCCACTTGATTGGAGAAAATTAAATATTAAATAAATTAAATTAAAAATTAGAATGAAATCATCTAATCGGGTTATGACACATGCCACCATCTGAAAAATGTCATGACACGTGTTGTCATCTATTTGGTTGATTAATTTTATTTAATTAAATTAAATTAGGACCAAATTGATATAATAGGTAAATAACATAGACCAAATGTGTAATTTTACAAATTTTTGTTAACTGACACGTCACCCCTCTGTCAGTTTTTTAATGGCAATGGTCAAAATAAGACAAATTTAAAAGTTTGATGGTTTGATTGACGAGTTACTTAGTTGGGTAGTCAAAATAGGTTCGTCTCCATAATTTGGTGGTCACCTGAGTAGTTTACCCTAAATATTTTTGTTTGTTCTCATTGAAAAAAAAATATAATTATTCTTAGAAAATTTGGATTTGAATAATTTATCTGTAAAATATTATCTTATCAAACGACTGAGAAAACATTTACTACCATATGATTACCAAATGTTAAAAAAAATTATATTTTTAAGTTCATTTTGTAAATTGTAAATAACTAAAACAAGGAATTTAACAAGTGGTTTTAGTGAAAAAGAGAATGATGTTCATTTTAAAAGATCCGAGTTCAAATCGTTTTGTCTGCAAAGTGTGTGTTTTGTCAAAGAGTTAAAAATATGTATGAACATATATTACTTTGCAGTCATCTTAACACTATTGAAAGAAACTAAAACAAGTCACATAAATCGATTATTAATTATAAATTTTTATTATTGAATCGGTATCTAAATTAAATTCGATTTAATTCAATCGATTAAACAAACAAATGTTAAGTGAATTTATTAAGTAGATCGAAGTAGTTTTACCATTATAAATGGCCAACAACTAAGCTTTACGACATTTTTAGTTTGCCGAAACGTTTTCCTTTATAATTACTCTAGCCCTTCCTTGAGGGAAATTTGGTAAATAATCTAACTTGAAATTAATATTTAAAATATAAAAAATGTTAAGAGAATTTTAGGAATTTAGGTCATTATCTATAGTGTCAGGGGAGGACGCTGCCTGCAGCTGACATTCTTCAGTTTTTAATATTTTTTTAGTCCAAAAAATATTAAAAAATGGATAACGCTACCTGTAGGTGGCGTCCTCCCCTGACAATGTAGAAAATATGTTAGATTCCTAAAATTCCCTCAATATTCCTTATATTTCAAATATTAGTTTCAAACTAGCCTATATATCCAACGAAACCCCTTCCTTATCTTAAATTCATTTTTAGGATAAATAATATTTAGTCTTGAATTTACAAATTTTAGTTTAATTCTTAAATTTTTTGTGCATATTAATCCCATAATTTAGTGATTTTTTTTCAATTTAGTTCATAAAATCCTATTTGATGACTTGTTAATGTTTAGGTCAGTTTATGTCGTACTATCACTTATAAATATTTTTTAGGCTCAGAAGAAAAATTAGCCATTAAAGTACGTCTTTTATTTGCTTTTAGCCCTTAAATTATTTTTTGGGTCAAAATAAATATTTAAACTGTTATTTTTTGCCACTTTAATTACTTAAACTATTTTTTTTATCAAAATAAGTATCAAAATCATGTATTTTTTATTTTTAGTCTCTAAACTATTTTTTGGTCAAAAATCTTTACGACGTGTCATATCATCTTATTGGCTGAAATATTATTTTTGACTGGCATAATTTTCGAACTTAAAGTGACCAAAAATAATAATTTAGGTACTTATTCTGACCAAAAAATAATCTAAAGACTAAAAATAAACAAAAAGTATAATTTAAGAATTAATTTTTCATTTAAATCTTTTTTTAATAATGATGTAAAATGATTTCAAAGTGCCACGTGATAAAAATTTAATTTTCTTACCAGATAAGAGGAAATCATCAAATTTTAAGACTAGAACCCAACAAATGGTTTCAGACTCAGTGGCAAAGAGGATGATATTCATCCTAGGAGATCCGGGTTCAATTGCAATGTTTACAAAGTGTGTGTGCTTTATTAAAGAATTAAAAATATTTATAAACAAATACTATATTATAATCATTTATAGAATATTCAAAAATTTTAAGACTAATATGACCAGGAAAGTTAAAGATAAAAATAGAAAATGTTGCTAAATTTAAGGACTAAATGGCGGTTTATATTTTTTAAGAATAAAACCAAGAAGTTAAAATTGATTGAACTGACATGGCCAAACATTGAGCAAATTTGGTCCTCTTTAATTCAATCAATGAGGACTTTTGAATGATTAAAATTACGGAAAAGTTGGGAAAACATCAACTTTTAATGGTTTAAAATGAATTTTCTTTTTTTGGAGTTTAATGAATATATATGTATATATATTTTATAATAATTGATATTTGATCTATTGATAAAACTAGCTAAATTGTTATCGTCATTAAGTGTTGTGTCACAATTTGATTAATTTTTTAATACCCTGTCAGTATCACGTACCGTTTTGATAATTTTCCCTAAGTTTTTGTATTGATTTGATCTAAAAAAATTTGAAGTATCGAGTTGAGAAAAGTTAACAAATTTAGGTGCCGATTTGTGTATTAAACCTTTATAAAAACGTCAAGTGCACTAGGATACAAGGGTGAGCAAAATTCGGCTAAACTCGAAAAACCAAAAGTTTTTATTCGACTATAAAAAGTTTCAAATAGAATTTGAATGATAAAATTATGATTGAAATATCTTGAATAACTGAAAATACTAATGTAACATCAATTCCACTTTTTGAAAACAAATTTATTCTAAAACCTACGGTAAAATACGATGTAATATTATAATGTATCTGCTCTTTTTTTTTTTCAGGACTTTTTTTTTTATTTTTTCTTATAAAACCTACGGTAAAATTCATAATCGGTCACTAAACTATGCTTTAATGTTCATTTTAGTTATCAAACTTTCAATTGTTACAAAACAATTATTAATTTATTATAAATGGTCACTAAATCCTAAATGCCGTGAAGGGAGTTATGTGATACTGAACTGAAACTGGCTATCATTCATTTTTAGAATGCTCATTTAAAAAAAAAAATTGGAAATAAGTATTGGGGCTTTGCAATATCTCTAGAAATATTCATCGTTGGAGTCAAGAGGTCGAATTGATCATCAATTTTTTTAAGGGAAAATCCCTTCTTGCTGTGATACTTCGATTGGCTTGGTGTGTTTTTTTATCTACTTTGTTTGGAAGGAAAGAAACCACATGCAATTTTGTCATTATTGTAAGGATGGACAGACTGTTTTACAGTCTATTAAAGAAGTTGTACAAGGTAGATTAAAGGGGAAGAACATTGTCAAAATTGATTTTGTTAATATTCAATTATGTAGTAACTGGGGGTATACTTGTATAGAGGGATACTTAGAAAGCTTAGGTTGGGTTATACATTGTAACTCAGCTTGTTGTAGCAGATTTTTTGGTCTTGGATAATAAAAACTAATTATCTAAAAAAATGTTTAACAACACAATTAGTCTTTTATATTTATATATTCGATCAATTTGGTCCTAACTCGAAAAAATTTCTATAAATTTAGGCTCATTATTTACAATTCTATCAATTTAGTCATATTTTTATTAGAAATAATTTAAAATTTATAATAAAAATATTAAATCATTTCTATCAATTATTAAATTATTTCTAATAAAAATAGGAGTAAATTGATAGAATTTGTAAATAATGAGCCTAAATTTATTGATTTTTTATTTAGAACCAAATTAATTGAATGTATAAATGTGGAAGACTAATTGTGCTATTAAACAATTTTACCCAAATTGTCACGTCATCCCACTTAACGACATTTAGGACTCAATGACCATTTTGTAACAAAATCGATAGTTTAGTGACCATTTTGCAATAATTAAAGGTTTGGCAACCAAAATGAACATTGAGGCATAGTTTAATGACCATTTTTGAACTTCACCCTAAAAGCTAGGTACTATTTAAACATAGTTAAAATGTGGCATGGCATGGCCACGATAAGATTACACGTCTAGGATGGTGACTTTGAAGCTACGATAGGCACGATTGACACGTGTAATCTAAGATATGGCAAATTGTCATTTGATTATTTTTGATAAAGGGGCAGGTAGGTAGGGATTGTTTGAGTTAAATTCGAAACTGATATCAACCGAAATTTTAAAAATAAATATTTTATTATTTTATTTTTAATTTAGTTTGTTTTAATTGGATTTTGTAAAGAAGGGTAAACAATTCACGTATTAATTTATTTTTCTGAGTTAATTGTACAAAACGCCTTTGCAGATCTAATATGAAATATTTTTTAAACATTTAGATTTAACTGTTAACACATGTATACTTATTGCATAGACAACTTAAATTTGATTCGTTAAAAATATATAATATCAAATGACGTTACAAATTTCTTTCTTTTTAAGGTGAAATTTAAGTTGCTCGTGCAGTAAGTACACACTTGTTTACAATTTGATTCACATGTTTTAATTATAATCAATATCCGATGTTGGTATAATGCCCAAATTAATGACTATGCTGATGGAAAGACCTAATTGATACACTATCTATGCTTTGAGAATTCAAATAAAATATTTTGGTGTTTGGGTATTAATTTAAAGGTTAAAAATACGCTTTAAGTCTTTATACTCTTTGTAGATTTGAAATTTAGTCTCACTACTTTTGTTTTCTAGAATTTAGTCTATCTATTTTTTGGATTAAAAAAGTTCAAGTCAAATTGTTAAAATTATTAAAACATTAATGCTAAATTTTGTGCATTACTACTTTTTTTTTCCGACAACGTTAAAATTTGGGATGAAATGAGTAGATTTTAAACTGTAGTAACATTTTTAATAAAAAAATTAAATACAAAGTTGGAAAAACACGTATATTTAGGGGCAAAGAGTACATTAAACCTATAATATTTTCATTATTTTGTCTCAACTATATTCAATACTTTTCTTATGTGTTTCAAATTTATTTTAAGTATATAATTTAAAATTCGATAAAAAAGAAGCAGAGACGAAACTACTATAGGAGTTAGAGGACCCGTGCCCTCAAATTATTTTTGTATAATAACAATTTTTGTCTTTCTTAGTAAGAATACTTGTTAAATTAAAATTCGTCTTTCCCAAACTTTGAATTAAATACTTATTAATTTTGAAGTTAAACGACTTTATCCCTCCCATCATTTAATCTGATTCGGTCCCGAAAGCGAAAGGTAACATGCACATCTCTAGGCGAAGTTGTAAAACACCCCATGGATTCATTAAAGTATTTTACGTATAATATAGCTCAACTTGATACAATGAAAGATGTATAAATGGATCTACTGCATCCACAAAAACATTCATATTTTTTTAAAAATAAAAAGAACATGCAAATGTGGCAATGGACAAAATTCATTGAAGTGGGCAATGGTTTGCAACGTTTTTTGCTAGGCAATGTTATATTTTATTAAATTTTAACACACTTATCGTAAAATGTGCGCTTCGTTAAAAACTTCCGTAATCCTAGATGGAAGAAAAGAACAACCCTTCTTCAACAAAATTGTGGTTTGTGTTAAAACTTCATCAAATATATATATGTATGTATATGTATTAATATTACTTTTGATCTTGTTAGGTTAGAAATTAAAGTACTTTTGATCTTGTTAGGTTAGAATATAATGTTTTTATTAATATACTGATGTGATTATATGATAATATTTGTTTATACTTTTTTTAACATTTTAACAACGCAACATAGATGCTCAAAGCTTCAAACCTGATTCTCCTAAGATAAGCACCATCATCTTTTCTACTGTAGTCACTCATTTGGTTCGGTCAGAATATAATGTTTAGATAGAATTCCAATTCAAATCAATATATTTGTATAATTGTGACTATCCAATAAAACTAAGAATGAATGAGGATGAGAAATAGAAAAAAATATATTCCGTTATGTCTTATGTTAGAACCAAAAATATATTCATACGAATATAAACCCAAGATCTATACATATCAAATCATTAAGAACAAAGACTAGATTTGCGGAAGTGTACTTGAATCCATTGATGGAGATTTTCCAGAGGGTTTGATCTTCCAAGATGATATATTACCTCTTGCCACACAACTCTCAGACGGGGAAAAGAGATATGCAAGTTAACCTATATCTCGGGAACCACTACCCTTTATATAAACTGAATTAAAACAATTTATTAATATTTACAACTCTGCCCCTCATTGAGTTATAAATCTAACTTATGGTATCTACACTTTTAATTCCATGACAATTTAGTACCTATAACACATGTAACATATTTGGTCACTTAATTACGTGTTAAACTTTATAATAGCAACGTACATTATACATATGTGCCCACTATTATTGAATTTTAATCCAACAATCTCCCACTTGGGCAACATATGTTTCCTGACAAATGTACAACCTTATGAGCTCAAAAATTTGCTATCACGTAATAGGTATTCTATAACAATCTCGTCCATCAATTATATCCATATAGGATCAAAGCGGCCTTCGCTATATCAACCATGACTGAACCCATCAATAGTCATGTATACAAATATAATCAAATGGCATAGATCAATCATGGATGCGTAGCATGGAAATTACATGTAAATGTGAACCGAACATGCCTATTTCCAACTGGTCCTCTTTAAACATAAGTGAGGTCCTTATCCAAATAAGAAAATAATGAATAAATTGAAACTTAATTTCTGATCAGAAAATAACCAAATACATAAATGTCTGAAAATAAACATAAACATAAAGCGAACAAATAACAAACTCTCACTCAAACAATAATATCCTCAAATGATGTAACACCCATATGAGCAGTGTGCTCATGAGAGACCTTGGGTGGTAAACCTTTTTGTGAGCGGATCCGCTATCATAGAGTTTGTCCCAATGTGTTCTATGGATATTTGTCCACTTTGCACTCTTTCTTTCACAATTAGGAACTTTATGTCAATGTGCTTTGACTTAGACGAGCTCTTATTGTTTTTGGAATACAACACTGTTGATTTATTGTCTTTATATATTCTTCAAAATACGCAGCTCAATGACAAACCATATTCCATGATTTGATGCCTCGTAGCTTGCTACAAACTCTGCTGCCATAGTGGAAGAAGCTACAAGTGTCTGTTTGGTACTTTTCTAGGATATAGCTCCACCAGCTAACAGATAAATATAGCCTGATGTAGATTTTCTACTATCTTGGCATCCAACAAAATCAAAATCCGTATACCCTATGACCTCCAAATGATATGATTTTTTGTATGTGAACATATAATCTTTAGTTCTATAAAGATACCTCATAACCCTCTTGTCTGCTTTCCAATGGTCCATACCAGAGTTGCTTGAGTATCTGCCTAACATCTCAACAATGTATGCAATATCCGAACGCGTACATACCTGAGCATACATTAGACTCCCAATACCTGATGTATAAGGAATCTTATGCATTTCTTGAATTTCAAGATTACTTTTAGGGCATTGGGAAAGACAAAACTTGTCTCCTTTAGTGACATGGGTGTCTATTGGTTTACTATTTTGCATGCCAAACCTTTCAAGTACTTTATCGATATAGTTCTTTTGTGACAACCCAAGATTACCCCAAGATCGATCTCGATGTATTTGAATTCCTAAAACAAAAATAGCATCCCCAAGATCTTTCATTTCAAAATGCTTAGATAGAAATCTCTTGGTTTCGTGCAATAAGCCTATATTATTCGTGGCAAGCAAAATGTCATCGACATATAAAACAAAAAATATGTACTTACTCCCACTAAACTTGTGATACACGCAATCATCAACAATATTCATCTCAAAACCGAACGAGACAATTACTTGATGAAATTTGTGATACCATTGACGAGAAGTTTGTTTGAGTCTATAGATGGATTTTGTTAATTTGCAAACTATATTCTTTGGGTCTCCCAACTCAAAGTTTTCTGGTTGCACCATATAAATTGTTTCTTCAATGTCTCTATTGAGAAACACAGTCTTAACATCCATCTGATATAACTCAAGATCAAAATGAGTTACAAGTGCCATGATTGTCCTAAATGAGTCTTTTGATGAAACCGGAGAGAAAGTCTCTAAAAAGTCAATGCCTTCCTTTTGAGTATGGCCTTTAGCTACAAGACGTGCCTTATACCTCTCCACATTACCATTTGCATCCCTCTTGGTTTTAAATATCATTTACAACCAATTGGTTTTGCACCTTTAGGTAGTGGGACAAGTTCCCAAACTTTATTGTCTTGCATGGATTTATACTCTTCTTGCATGGTATCAATCCACTTTTGAGAGTTAATACATTGTATGGTCTGATGAAAGTTGATTGGATCATCTTCCATCATTCCATTGTCATCCTCATTTTTTTGGAAAAACACAATATAATCATCCAGAATAACATTTCTCCTTTCTCTTGTAGATCTCCTTAATGACACTTGTTCTTGAGGTTGTTGAGTTTGTTCTTCTAGAACAATTACCTCATCCTGAATAGGAGGAAGCTGTTCGACATTGTCTCGTTGAGGTTCTGAATTCACTTATTGATTGATGTTCGGTATAGAAACTTGAACATAATCAAAAGTGATAGTAAGAACCGAGCTAAAACTCAATTCCTCCTCAAAAACAATGTCTATAACCTTATTCTCCCTCTAAACTCAATATCCTCAAAAAATGTTGCAGTTCTCGTCTAAAAAATATTCTTAATTGTGGGATCATAAAATTTATAGCCCTTGGATCACTCAGAATAACCAATAAAGTAGCTGCTTACTGTTTTGGAGTCCAATTTCTTTTCATGTGGCCTATAAGGCCTTGCCTCAGCTGGACATCCCTAAATGTGAAAATGCTCTAGAGTGGGCTTTTTACCTACCTAAAGCTCATAAGGTGTTTTTTAGCTGCTTTAGTGGGTATTATATTTAGAATGTACGTTGTTGTCTTTAATGCTTCTCCCTAGAGTGACTCAGGTAAGGTAGAATGAGCAATCATACTTCATACCATATCCTTAAGAGTCCTATTACATCTCTCAGCAACACCATTCATACTAGGTGATCCTGGCATGGTGTACTGTGGGACAATACCACATTCATCTAGGAACTTTGCAAATGGTCCGGAACGTTGTTCACCTGATCCATCATATCTATCGTAGTACTCACCACCACAATCAGATCAAACTTTCTTAATTTTGTTGTTGAGTTGATTCTCAACTTCAGCTTTATAGGATTTGAACACGTCCAAAGACTGATATTTTTCATGAATAAGATAGAGGTACCCATAGCGTGAGTAATCGTCTATGAATGTTATGAAATATTGTTGACCATTCCAAGATGCCATAGGGAATGTCCACAAATGTCAATATGAATTAATTCTAAGACGTCTGTAGAACGATTGGCACCTAATCTCTTAGTTTTGGTTTGCTTTCCCTTGATGCAATCAACACAAACATTAAAGTCTGTGAAGTCAAGAGACTCTAAAATACCATTAGACACAAGACGCTCAATCCTACACTTTGATATACGACCTAAGCGTTTATACCATAATGATGCTGAATTTTCTTTATTTAATTTTCGCTTAGTACCACGTGATTTCACATGCAAGGTTTCATTATAGGATGCAATTGTATATAACAAATAAATGTTGTCATAATCATTTAAATAACCAGTTCCAACAATACTTGAATTTAAAGACAAAATAAACTGATTGTTTCCAAATGAACAATAATAACTAAATTTGTCCAACAAAGAAACTAAAACTAAATTCCGCCTAAAAGACGGAACAACAAAAGTGTCTTTCAAATCCAAATAAAAACCAGTTCCTAATAACAACCTAAAATGCCCAATTGCTTCCACTTCTACCGATTTCCCATCGCCCGCAAAGATATTTCTTTCACCATCACTTGGCTTTCGATAGCTCAGGCAACCCTGCATATAAACACTTATGTGAGTAGTAGCACCAGGATCTAACCACCAAGTGTTTCTAGGTACTGAAGCTAAATTAACCTCAGAACATACCAAAGTAAGATTCATACATTTCTTTGCACGCTATGCGTGATATTTGGTACAATCTTTCTTCATGTGTCCAAGCTTGTCACAAAAGAAATAATTATTTGGAACATTCTCTTGTTTTTTTTGAGCTGTACCCTTAGCAGCTTCATTCTGATATTTCCTTTTCTTGCCTTTGTTTTTAGAGGCACTAGACAAATGAGCACTTTCAGTTTTCTCATGCTTCAACCTTTCTTCCTCTTAAACACAATGATAAATGAGCTCATTTAGAGTATACTTCTCCATTTGACAGTTATAACTAATTTTAAATTGGTTAAACTGTGCAAGAAGCGACACCAAAACCATAAGGATGAGTAAATCATCAGAAAACTCGATTTTAGGTGCCTTAAGTTTTGAAGCAATATGAGACATTTCCATAATGTACTCCCTTATATTTCCTTGACCCTTGTACTTCATAGACATCAAAGAATTCAGAAGTGATGTCATCTCAACCTTATCGTTTTAACAAAACTTTGCTCAATATTGTCAAGGAAATCCTTAGCCTGAATAATTTCTTCAGATTTTCTACCCCTAAAGGTTTCCGAAATGCCGTGTTTCATGATCATCAGACTCATGTGATCAGAACGTTCCCACCTCTCAAAATCCCTTTTTGCATCAGGGGTGCTAGCCGCAGTGAGAGGTGCATGTTGTTCTTCCCTCAAGGCAAGGTCTATATCCATACAACCAAGCACTATCAGTAAGTGTCTTTTTCATTCCTTGAAATTCGTCCCATTAAACATGGGTATAGAATTGACATTAGTAGATATTGTGGCAGCAGAAGAACTAGCTAAATTTAGAACAAAAGAATAATATATAAATAAATAAACATGCTCACACCAATAATTCATAAGTAAACACATAAATTCAAAATAGTGACTAATTCCCTCAAGATACCAAACAGAACATTAATATCAAGTCTTTGGACAGTAATATTATCTGTAAGCGGTACTATTGTTGTAGCAATCAAACATTGACAATAAACTATGTCGAACAACAGGTTAATCTTTGGACTAACGTATTGCACACATAAATTACTTATAATTGTCACATATTTATTACCACATGTGTTATTTGAAATTCGGCCAAATATTAATTTTCCTTTGGGCCAATTAATAAACACATGAATTACAAAAACACAAACATCTTGATATTTTAAATAAGTTAATCTACGCAGAAGCTGTCACTTTGGTGACATTGTGTTTCAATTAACCCACTGAAATATTAGACATAGCCAAAACATGAATTTATTTGTTTCCAAAAATTTATCTTAATACCCAATGATCAAAACTAAAATTTTGATCCAACCGAATTGAAAATATATTTTAAATAAAATATATATCATAATAGTAAACTAAATATGGCATCACTAAATTCATACTCTAAAAAAAGTTTACTGTTAATGAATTTTCTAACCTGAATATAATATACAACACATAATCTATCCAATTAATTTACTTTCAACAATAGAAAGAAAGGAAGAATTGCATGTTTAAGGGAAAATTCATTAAAGCAAATTGAAATACAAAAGCGAAACCCAAATTCCATATTATTGCGCAACAAATATAAATTGTAAGACTCAAAAAACCAAATCGTGAATTTTAAAACTTACTAAGATCAAACCTTAATCCAAAATAAATGGTTTATGCGCACAAAAAACTCTCAAATTGAAAGAAAATATCCACAATTGCATATTAGTGACGTAAGAAACCACAAAACTGCAGAATCCTAATTGATGCAAAACAACAAAACACAATTCACAATCGCAGGGTAATCGGAAAGTTTCAAAACATACAAAACATTTAAACCCTAATTGAATTCTCAATGATTCGACATAACCTGGCACTGATGCCACTTGTTAGAATAAAAAATATATTCATACGGATATAAACCCAAGATCTATACATGTCAAATCATTAAGAACAAAGACTAGATTTGTGGAAGCGTACCTGAATCCATTGATGGAGATTTTTCAGAAGGTTTGATCTTCCAAGATGATATATTACCTCTTGCCACACAACTCTCAGACGGGGAAAAGAGATATGCAAGTTAACCTATATCTCGGGGACCACTACCCTTTATATAAACTGAATTAAAACAGTTTATTAATATTTACAACTCTGCCCCTCATTGAGTTATAAATCTAACTTATGGTATCTACACTTTTAATTCCATGACAATTTAGTACCTATAACTCGTGTAACATAATTGGTCATTTAATTACGTGTTAAACTTTATAATAGCAAACTACATTATACATATGTGCCAACTATTATTGAATTTTAATCCAACATCTTATACTATTTAAAATCAAACAATTTGATCCTTATGATTAGGGATGTAAAAAGCTGACCCGATCTGAAAACCCGACTAAAACCTGCTCGAGTCAAAACCTGGTTTGACCCGAGGATGTGATGACCCAAACTCGATCTGTAACCGACTGTTGTTGACCCGAACTCGAGTTAGACTTGTTACTGTAGTAATCGAACCCGACCTGTATTCGACCTAGAATAACCCGAACCTGAATTGAACCTATTACTGTGGACCCGAAACCCGACTTGCACCTGATTGAAACAAACCCGAACCCGAGAGTAACCTGGCAAATAATCGATATTACCCGACTGAATCGACCTGAGATCCGATTTTACCCGACCTGTTTTGAACCCAACTTGTTAATTGACCCGACTTGTTTTGAACCTGACCTGTTGTTGACCTAGCTTGATTTACCTAACATGTAATTGAGGAAGCCTATGATTTGATGGATTTAAAGTGTTGATAAATATAAACTATTAATTTTTTAAATCAATTTAAAGTGTTAAATAATATTTTTGTTATATATACATATATAATCAATTAAAAATATCAAAAAAAGGAAAGATTTGATTTAGATATTCATTTGACACTACTAAGTTTGAAATTTTATTAAATAATTCAATGCTTAGTAATAATTCAATATGCTTAGTAACTCATTCAATATAAATTATTTGTCAAGTTTGAACTACTAAGTTTGAACTAAATTAAAGTTTTAACTTTCATGTTGATGTTATCATGTGTACAATTACATGTTTACATCCATATCAAAATTTTGTGTATAATTATATTTAATCAAAGTTTATTATATGTTATAATAATAATAATGTCTGAATTGAATTAACTTATTAAACTTAGAATCTAATTGAGCTAAACTAAAATCTAGAAGCATAAATCACAGACATAATTAAAAGAATTCTAAATCTAAATATGGAATTTCAATTAAATTAATCTAAGTTGGGATTCAATTGAATTAAACTAAAATAATTGGTAGAAAAAGAAAAGACAATTGGTAAAAAAGAGGGAAAAAGACACAATTTTAGAGGGAAATAAGCCTGTAACACCCTTAACATATACTCGTAGACCGAATATACACTAAAGATGTTATAGATTCGTTAAGAAAACTTGACTTGAATTTTTTTATACCAACTTTATCTTATAGTTTAACCCTGTCTCGGTTATAAATTAAAAACTATGTTAGTCTATAGCAGCTAGTTTTAACCCTGAATTGTTTTATAAAATTTATAAATGTGTTATTGAAATAAAAATATAATTCAGGGAGAAAACTATGTACCTTGCCTAGACTCTTTCTTGATTTTAAAATTTCTACGCGACTAGGGTTAAACTATTGCTTAACTATATCGAAAATATAACTATTTATAGTAAACCATTTTCTATATCCATACATATGTAATAGTGCATAAACATATTATAAACTTAAAATTACAAAACAATTCGTCTCTTTAAATCCACTACATATGTGTACAGGCCCACTAGACATTAAACTTATAATTTAAGTTGTACGTACCGTGATTACTAATGTAACTTGATTTCCCAATTTAATATCCCATTCTTGTCATTCTACTTGAGAGAACCTACGTGTAAAATAATACACGCTAAGTACGAACTTAGTGAGGCAATAATCTTATTTAATAAACATAAAGTAAAATATTTCTTATCATTTGATATCATAATAAGTTCTCTACCTAAATTAAGAGAGTACTATCTAGGTTTCCATAATCACTAGATATTTATGTGCATGCCATAAATTCCTAATTTAATCATGGTTCCAGTTCTCTATCATCATAAAATGAGTCATATACATGATATGATTCACATAAGCAACATGATAAACATATATAATATGATTCACATACATAACATGATTCATAAACATGACATGGTTCATATACGTAACATGATTCATATTCATAGCATGACTCATTTATATAACATGATTCTTATGCATGGCACGTTTCATTTGCATGACATGATTTTTCATATGTGGCTTGAGTTATATATATATATTTTCATTCAAATACATAACATGATACATGTACATGACATAATTCATATGCATTGTATAATTCATATACATAACATAATTTGTATACATAGCATGATTCATATGCATAGCATATTTCTTATATATGTGTCATACTTCGTATACATGGCATAATTCATGTGCTTGGCCTGATTCATTTACTTAGCGTAATTCATATACATGTCATAATTCATATACGTGGCATGATTCGTATACTTGACATATTTCATGTACATAGAATGGTTCATATTCATGACATGTTTCATATACGTAACATGATTCATATATGTGATATGATTCTTTTATCATTGCCCAAAGTATGCTATATGAGATCGAGGTACGTGAGTCATCTTGATATGACACCGTAGTGTCAAACATAACGTAAAGATGAGTACGTACTCGGGGACGCTCTTTGCTCCCCATAAACATAAAGCACCTCGACAGTGCACTCGGGCACAGTGGGCTTAGATCCCCAGGGTGCGGCACCTCGACAGTGCACTTAGGCATAGTGGGCTTAGATCCCCAGGTTGCATGTGACACAATCATTTTGTCACAATAACTGCTTGATAACATGAACATAAGGGTGCAGCTGCTAAGACTCTATGGCATGCCAACTATACCATGGACTCTCATACATATTACTTGGGCATTTCTTTTCATCAATCCATCATCTTGAACAATCATATAAATAATTATTCATATCACATGCTTCATCATGTATAAATATATTCATAGCAACATAGATCAACATAAATACATATCATGATTTAGGTTTCATCATAATTATTCATGGCAACATAAATTATCATATAAATAAACATTTCATATTCCATACCTTATCATAAATAATCATGGTCAGCATAGTTCATCATATAAGTAACATTTTACATCTCATACTTCAACATAATTGATCACAGCGAACATAAATTAACATTTCATGCATCATGTATTATCTTGTTTTTAATATCCATATTCCATATATAGACATGCATTGCCATTATGCAGAATAAAATCCTTACCTCATATTCTACTGAAGTTTGCAAGCAAGTTCGGTTTCGTACAAATAATGCATTATCATTTTAATTTAAGGTCGACTATTAGCAAATCTTCCTATTTGTATTTTAAAGCATGTAAATGCACTCACCTGAGCCATGAATAGTATGCCTCACTAAGCTGACTCGAGGTTCTTATCTTTCTTTCTATCACTGATTCTCCTTCGATCTCTTTTAGAACTGTATAAGATCAATCGAATATATATATTACCATTCTCGTATTCGACTTAAATCTAACATTGCTAACTTAATTCTTGAACATGACTATTCAAATATAATTTTTTTTTTGGGAAATTTTCCCAAATACTTTGCAAATTGCTAAATTAGTCCATGGGTCTTTAGTGACTAATTTGGACATTAGACAATTGCTTAAATTCATTTTTGAACAATTTCCATAATTAATTATTTATTTTGGACTATTTCCTTTTTAGTCCCCAAACTTATAAAAGTGTCATTTTGGTCACTATATTGACTTTGTACATTAAATTAATGTACAATTAAACCTTTCACTTAATTCTAACATCCTTGTACATTTTCCTTTAACTTCCAACCTTTATTCGATTTAGTCCTTAATCAACCTTTCATTTCGAATTTAGTCCTTCTTGATTCCTTTATTGACATTTCAATCCTTCAACTTTCATAACATGCTTAAATTTTCAATTCTATACATTTTCCAAAAATTTCCAAATCAGTCCCTATTTTTATTCAAATTGCTGAAATGGTCCCTAAGGTTTCCAAAATTTTCATTTTGGCCCCTAATCACAATTTCAAGCTTCTTTCATCATAATTCAATGTTTCCAATGCTTAAATAAAAATTTCAATAATTCCCCAAATTTTCCATGATTTTTGAAATAGTCCCTAAATGCACAACTTGGGAAATTATTCAATCTAACATCACAATTAGGCTTCCAACAACATAATTCAACTAATATCATCCTAATTTTAGCTTCCTAATCAAAACCTCCAAATTTTAGGGTTAGGGTTTATGTCTTCTAACATGAATTTCATCCAAAATCAACCTTAATTCCATATCAAAATCATCATTTCTACCATCTACCATTCTAATTACATCATAAACTTCAACTTCCATCATCAATCTTCATTCAAGACATAACTTATACTTAACATTTTTATGCAAAATACTATCAAAATAAAGAGATTGATGTGTAGAACAAATTACCTAATTGAGGTTTACTTGAAACTAATCTTGTTTTCCTTCAAATTTGGCTTGAAAAATTACAAAATCCTTTCTTCTCCTTCTTTGAACTTTCGACAGCCTTGATTATAGGCAAAGAAATGTTTTATTTCATCTTTTAATTTTGTTAATCCACTTGTCCAATTAAATAAATATTAAATTCATTTAATTAATGATTTTACTTTCTTGCCCTTTTGATCTAATGGCCATGATTCCTCTTATAAAAATTAATGGCCACGATTTATCCATGTGTTTTTGAAATTTTAAAACTACCCCCAAAGTTGTAAAATATTTCAAAAATGCCATCCATGGCAAATGTCCAATTTGCCTTCCAACTAAACTTTATTTTACAACTAGTCTTGAAAATTGTCATCCCATTAAAATTGAACCAAATTGGTTCCAATCCAACCGGTCATCTCCCAAAAATATCTTAAATTTATTTATGATATTTATTCGATCCAAATATTTGAATTTCCGTCAATACGATTTCCAAATTTCTTCCTACGAACTTTTTATAATCATTTCATCATATTCTAACTATATCTAGTTAGAATCCAACTAAATGTAATAAAATATTCATAAAATGTTTCTTTATTACTTTTCTATAATTTCTTGGAACCGTCTTCAAAATTTCAGTTCGATCCGATATACCGAAAATTTTCGGGAAATTTTATCGGATACATTTCTTCTTAAAAATCTTTCCTCCACAATCCATTTTGAATATTTTTTACTTAAACCGAGTCATTTTTATCAGTCAAAATAATGAATATAAAACCTTCCCAGAAGGTCACCTATCATAAATTACTCTGACATGAGCACGCTTAACAATTTTCATTCAATCTAAAAATGCTAATAATACAAGCCTCGTACAAAAAATTCGAGTAACACGAAAATTCCATTCTTGGGGTGAACTATTCATTTACGGGATTAACTTACATAACTTTTAAAAATTACACTCTGGTCCCTGAACTTTTCCAAGTTTATACTTTACCCCCTAAACTTTCAAAAATTTCAATTTGGTCACTAGTCCCAAAAATTGGGATATTACAAAGCCACCCATTTTTTTAGGTTTGAGATTAATTTACTTTCAGTCTAAAAATTTTGGAGGGATAAAAGCCACCCAAAAATTTGGAGGGAATTAGGGGAATAAGCCACCCAAAATTTTGGAGAGAATTAGTGAAATTTCTATTTTTGGTAATTTAGTCTAATAATATTTTTGTTTATTATAGTCCCTACAATTTAATTTTTAGTCAAAATTGCCTCATATTTATTTATATTTTTGGTAATTTAGTCCAATAATATTTTTGTTTATTCTAGTAGCTAAAATTTAAATTTTACTCCAAATTAACCCCTATTCATTTTATTGTTTAGTCCAATGTTTTTAATATGATGATATTTTTGTTCATTATAGTCCCTAAAACTTTATTTTTATTCCAAATTGACCCATATTCATTTTTTTTGTAATTTAGTCCAATGTTTTTAATATGATGATATTTTTGTTCATGTTAGTCCCTAAAATTTTATTTTTCACCGAAATTGACCCTTACTAATTTCTAATTTTTGTAATTTACTCCAATATTTTAAATATGATGATATTTTTGTTCATTATAGTGCCTAATATTTATTTTTAATGTGATTCGTGTTTGTGTAAGGCGTTAAATAATTCACTTGAAATGACCCTACCCAAAGTCTATCGATTATTTGTACCAAACTCACACTTAATACGAATTCGAAACCTGAATTAACCCAAACTGAAGTGAACCCGACTTGAAATGAACTCGACCTGAAATGAACCCAAGCCTGAATTAACCTGTCAATTAACTGATTCAGACCCGAACCGTTTTGACCCGACCTGAAATAAAACCGACCTGAAATGAACCCGACTTGAAACTAACCAGCACCCGACCCGAATCGAGTCGAAACATTAAATCGACCTGAAATGACCTGTATCTGATTTAACCCGACCTGACGGGACTCGACCTGAAACCCATCCGATTACCTGTTTTTACATCCCTACTTATGATGAAAGAATAGAATAATTTGTAAGTATTAATTTAAAATTTCCACCATTTAAAGGGATCACATAAAAAAAATTCATTTTAGGGGAGCCAACACCTTCTCTGTGTGTATATATAAATTACTACCTAAATAATTTTTTGAGAATTCATGTCATTGTTTTTAGATGAATATAAGTAAATGTGAAATTAATTAATTTGGACATATCTTGAATGCCACGATGAACTCATGTATTCATGTCTTGGAAGGATAAACTTCAGGACCATGTACAATAAATGAATTCTGAAAATGAAATGACAAATTGAAGATGATAAAAGCACACGCTAAAATTGGTGAATCATACGTTGAATGTCCGAATATCCTTAAATTCGAATAGTACAAAAATGATGATCAAAGAGGAAAAAAAAAAAGAAAACTACTTCGATCTTCATCCACAGGAATGAAATACATTTCACGATCAATCATTTATTTTTTAGTGAGAACATCGGCGACGAGATGATTAGTCACTACAACCGATGATTTGTATCTTAGTTTTCGTCCAAAAAAAATTAAACTCTAAATTTTAAGCTTAAAATGATGAAATGGTTAACGTAAAACAAATGTAATTACGTAAATAGGTTGATTAGTCCTAAATCAAATGTGGTCGATTATTGCATGTGAAAGCAAATGGCTAACCAATATTGCAAAGTTTATAAAAAGAAAAAAGATACAAAGAACATGCCATAAGCTTACAACATGACCTAATTTTTTCTGGTCATTTCATCACCATATATTACTTAAAATCCCACTACCTAAAATGATCATTATGGAATTGCCCTAATTAACTATGACTTTTCTCTCTCTAGAAGAATTGATTGAGTAAATAAATTGAAAGAAATTGTATATGTTTAAATCATTCACAATTTAAATTATTAGCACAATAATAGTGTCAACTGAATTAGAAAAAATCTATATTTTATTGAAGTTACAAGCATTAAAAATTTAGACTTTACTAAATACAAACAGTAACGAAACTTGGTGAAAGAGTTTGAGGGTCAATCTAAAATGTTTTTAAAAATGTAGAGGTTTAAACTAGTTTTTTCAAAAAAATTTGAAGGTTTAAGTTACTTTAAAAAAAACTGGTGTCAAACTAAAAATTTTAAAATTTTAGGAGGCTTAATGAGAACTTTTAAAAATTATAGGAGGGATTTAATTAAAAATATTCAAAAATTTTGAAGCTTAAAATAAACTTTTAAAAATTTTGAGGGGACAAATTATTATTTTTTAAAAATTAAAGGACTAAATTCTAATTTTTCAAAATCTAGTGGGGTTCATGGCCCCTACTAGTCCCTCTTATCTTTCGCACTAACTACAGAGCTTAAGTGAGATGGTAAATATATCAAACCTTAACCATTGGTCGAGGATTCAATCCTCGTCCTGGACATGAAACAACTTTAACTCTTGTGATTAGTGTCTACCCTTATATAGGTCAACATAATACGAAGGGTTAGTTACTTTAACTCACTCCATTAAATGACTTAGGGAAACCAAAACAAAAATTACATTATCCTTAAATGTAGAGGCAATATGTATATATAAGTTATGGCGATGGAAGCAAATCTTCCTTTTTAGCCAAATATGTATGTAAATGTATATATGAGTTCATGACTCACCATAGTTCTTTCTCATCATCCAATGAGAGAATCCTTTAAAGGTGAAAGAGTTATGCAATGGCCAATGATGCATTTAAGAAAATGTTGATTAGCTTTGCTTTTTGTTTCATTGTTAGGCTGGGAAAATGCTGCTCTAACCTTATCTCTTTGTACCAAAAGTTGTACACTTTGCACTCTCATTTTACCTTTTTTATATATTTAAAAACAAAATCTAATAATATATAATTTGCACCTTATTACAAAGGATTTCCCTTTTTTGTTATTTTGAGTCTACCTAATTTCAAACCCCAACTTTAACCCTTTTGCTTTTGGTAATAATACCGACTAATTTAGATCGAGTATTGGACACTCACTGTGGAAAAATCCTCCCAACCCAATTTACTCTGTTTACAGCTCTAAGGTTCAAACCTCAAACTTTACTTAAAAGATCTAATATCTCGTCTTGTTAGACCAACCATAATTGGTTAGTAATAATTAACTTTACTTAAAAAGATAGATGAGGCACGTCATCTCTTAACTCTGGTAACATTTAGCTTTTTCTTAATGTGTCCAAAATGATAATGGCTTAATTGATAAATTATACCTAAACTATACTTCTCTTTACAAATTGGTACATTTTTTTACAAATTGATACTTGCATCAGTGACTGATGGCGTGACTCAATAATTGATTGACACGTAACAATGTTCACATGGCTTTTGTGTCACGTGACAAGTTCTGATTGATTAGAAGTTAATTTTTTATAGAGGTCGCATTTTACCCGTTTCCGACACCCGTATATTCAAGACTTTCCACCAGAGTTCAAGTAACATCCACAATCCATTTTCCATGCATAATGCGTTATCTCCAAAAATTAAGACACACTGATAGGTTCAACCTTATGGAAAGATACACTGATGAAATAAGAATCAAATATGGAAAAAAAGAGGAAAATAGCATCCACCAAACCTTTGTTCATCAACATTTATGCGCCAACTCTGCACTTGCTGTCCAACCATAACTAATCTGACTGTAATCGATATGGTTTTCCGTCTAGTGCTATGGATAAAATCAATAAGTGAATGCTACGCGGCATTCGAGCATCTTATTCTGCTCGGGATTGGCCGGCTCTAGAAGACAAGATGATGCCGACGATAAGGCCATAAAGAGCCAAAGCTTCGGCAAAGATGAGGATGAGGATCATTCCGACAAAAAGTTTTGGTTGCTGCGCATTAGCTCTGCAAACACACAATCATTCAAACGTTCAACATGTTTTCCATGATAGTGAGAGATATTAACAAAATATAACACAGACGGAGCATCTGAAGGCTAAATTAATAATAAAAAGGTCCTTGAACTTTACTACTTTAATTAAATAAACCCTCGTACAATTTTTATACCTGAATAAGTTTTAACCTTTTAACTTGTATTCAATAAAGTCCTTATCCATTTAACTTAAACCTCGATAAACCTTCTAACTTACACCTAAATATGCCCTTAACATTTATTTTAGACCTAAAAATACCTTTAGCATAAATCAACAACATTTCACTTGAAAATAAATACTTGGGTATGAATCAAATGATAACAGCTTATTTAAATGTAAACAACGTCCAAGGTTTGAACAATGACGTGAATGGAACAAACTAAGTTGGGAGAGTCACCCCCATGAATCATGAGGAGCCTCTGCAGTATCCAATCCCTATTAGTCGGCCAATGTGTTGGATACCGGTGGTTATACCAAAATAGAACTTATAATGGCTTATCTAAAGAAAACAATAAAGTTCAAGGGCATTTTCAATATTTTACCCCAAATGGAATTACTATCTTTTGTATCGTGTCAATTTAACATTATCACTTTATTGTTAAGCTTATTATGATTAAGGCACTCAGCTGGCTCATAAACTATATAGCCTTCATTTAGATTTAACTGTCACGTAAATTCTTAACACCTTTACTTAATACAGCACTAAACAATCATTTCCGGTAATTCAATTATTTCCATAAGCACAAATTCCACTTTTTATAGTTCCAAAAAAACTATCACAAAATAATCCATCCTTCTTCTAATGTGTTGGTTTTGTATAGACAAGTATTAAGGTTTTGTCACTTCTCCAATGGTTTCTACGTTAGAAATGATGCTATTGGCCCAAACACATACTTTTAGTGAAAAGTTTAACCAAATTGGAGTTGTCAATGTTTATAACAATTGGAAAGTCTAAATCATTAGTGCCTAAAACCTAGAACCGTGTATCATTGTAATAGAATAGAAGCCATGTCTAGATATAAAGGCAGCATAGATTTCAAAACCAACCCAAATCAAATAAGGAGGGGGTTCACTAAGCTAATAAGCCTAATATACTCCACAAGGGCACAAAGCAACTTCGACATGTTCACACCACTACATCCGGGTTAATCAACAACATATCAAAACTAGGAATAAAAAACCGTACCTCACACCAGCATCGCCGACGATTCCAATTGCCATGCCAGCAGAAAGCCCCGCAAGGCCACAAGCAAGACCAGATGAAAGATGGGCGTAACCATCGAAAAGGTAATATGATTTGGCCTTAGGATTGATACCGGTACTAATAATAACAGCAATAATCAAGCCATAAATACCCAAAACACCAGCCATAACAACTGGTACGATAGACTTCATCACCAACTCAGGCCTCATCACACCCATTGAAGCCACACCCACACCACTCTTTGCCGTCCCATATGCAGCTCCCATACCTGAATTCACATTTTTTTTAAAAAAAAAAAATTCTTCCAATTTAAACCATTCTGAATTTATCTTAATGCAATATTCTTATAAGTTAAAGATCTAAAAGACTGCAACTTATGTAATTTCTATCATTTAGCTCCCCATCAATACTAAAACTAACTTAAAGGTATAAATTTTACTCAGCTGAACAAAAAAAAAAAAAAAATTCATAAATATTCACATCCAACATAAAAAATCCACATCAAACACCAGTAAATTTAGACCTAATACACAAAACAAGAATTTATTTTCAATTAGCTCGCTAAGTAATGCTAAAAAACAAGCAATAGTGTTTATTTGGACATGAAAATAATAAAGCATAAAATTTACTCAGCTGAATCAAAGCAATAATTCATCTCACAAATGTTCATATAAAGCATCAACGATCCACATCAAATAACAGTAAATTTAGACATAATTCACAACAAAAGTAAAAAAAAAAACAATAATTTGTTTTCAATAGTGCACTAAATAATGCTAAAAAGCTAGCAATACTGATCCATCAATTATCTAACAAACAATCACATAAAAATAAAATTAACAGCAGATCTAATTCTGAAAATAATTCAAAGAGATCTGATAATTGAAACAAATTAACGATTTATAGTGGAAGGTAAAACGATTGATTACAGGAGAAGACGAGAGCAGCGGCGGCGCCGAGGAAGCCGAAGAACGGTGCCGTTTCATCGCCGCTGAAAGTAGAAGACATCGTCGATCGAAGTGGATCTGGCTGAGACGACGACGTTCAGATCTGAGGAAAAAACAGTTGAGAATTTGCCTTTGTTCCGAAATTGTTATAATTGTTGCCAATGAAAGAAGTTGATTATTCCACGATATTGGATTTATTTTTTAGATAATTGCACCACATGTCCTTAAATAATGATACACATTTTAAATTGATATCTAATGCTTTCAACATTTCAATTTTATTCTCAATTATGACCTCATTTTAAATTGATCCTCAGATTTTTAAACTTTCTAATTTTATCTTTAAATTATCGTTTATGTCACATCATATTATTACATAATACACATTAATGTTTACATGACAATTAATGTTTTTGCAACGGTTTTATTAACATGTGATATAAATAATATATACATATAATTTGTGGACGAAATTAGAATGTTTAAAAGTTTGAGGATCAATTTAAAATCAGAGTCATAGTTTGAGGATGAAATAAGATCATAGTTTGAAGATGGAATTGAACTATTTAAGTTTGAGGACTAATTTAAAATAAAAGCATAATTTGAGAACGTATAATGCAATTAATTCATTTTTATTATAAGAGAACTTCTTATCTTATCAGGTGTCTTTTTAGGTATTTTAAACCTTAATTTTTTTAAATAATAAACCTTAATTCAAAATCTTCTAAATTCTAACCCTTAAAGAATTACTTGTGAGAAAAAAATCCACAATCAAAAATAATTTTGAAAGAAAATTAATTATATAATTAATTTAGAAAATATAAATTTAATTTTGATTTGATACAGTTTGGTTAAAAATATTATTTATAAAAAAACTATTATTTTTATAAAATAGTAATATATTTTTAAAATTTAATTATATAAATTTTTTCCAACTATCAAGTCGAATTGAGACCAAAATTAAACATGAATAGAGTATACAAGTTTACAAGAAATTTTCAGGTCAGTGTGTGAGTAAGCCCAATCCATGAACATATATCGGTTGTGTTAGCAAGACCATTTTTTCACTTTTTAATACACATGAATTATTTAATTATTTTGCTCGTTTAAAAAAAGTATGTAAAGCTATTTTAAAAAGTATTTTTATTAATAATTCATTTTCTTATTCCTTAACCTAGATTTTTTTCAAAAAAAATTTGTGTCGGCTTTTTCTTTCATTTGATTTTTGTTTAGTTGACGACGATACTAATTTTAATGTTGGTTGTTGGTTGTCGGTATTTATTATTTCCTTGGTTTGTTTCATATTATATCCTTTTTTTTCTTGAGTTTTTTCAATGTAAATAAAATTTTTTGTTTTTGTGACATGTTTTTTTCTGCTCTTGTAACACGTTCCTTATGACTTTTGGTACATTTTTCGCATACCTTTGTGGTTGTTTTGGTGCTCATACAAAAACTCTCACGACATTTTTTTGATTGGTTTGTCGGGGGTCACGTATAGTCAGATCTCTTTGGTAAAATATTGTTTGTCGATATAATCAGAATTGTGTAGCGAAACAGCATGCCATATAGTTTGGTTCGCTCACCACTCCTTTAAAGCTTCATAAAGCGTCTCGTTCGATAGAAACAATTTTTTATGAAGGTTATTGGGTTATTTTGATATTGTACATCATTTTCAAGGGAATATTTTATTTTTCTTCGTCTCTTTGGGTTTAATATTTTTGTTATATGTTTGAGCTTTTTGGTAATTATTGTTTTTATTAATGAAATCCAGTTGTCATAAAAAATATTTTTATTTTTAAGGTCTTTTAATAAAGTGCAATTATAGGGGTGATCAAAAAGTTTATTAACTAAATAAATCTAAGTGGATTAAATTGATTAGTTATATTTTGATACACAAAGTTGTATAAAAGAAATTTACACAATCTTTCATATTTAAGCTATAAAATCTAAAGCTTAAATCCTTAGTCATAACACCTTAAACTTAAACCCTAAACTATAAATTCGAACCATAAACCTTAAATTTCACGCCTTACACATTAAATATCTAAACCCTAAAATTAAAAGGCTTGTATAAACTCTTGTGTACCAAAGTATTTTCCTAAATTGATTTAACCAAAATTAGTTGGTTTAGTAATTTTTCAGTTAATTCATAAAATTTATTCAGTTTTGATAATTCATTCAGTCGGTAATCGATTTCGGAACTAATTCTTTTTTAATTAATAAATAAACCCTAAATTCATGTTCATACCCAACCCAACTGAACTCAAATTATAAATCCTACCCAATTAAAATATTCAAATATCCATCTCAAAATTAAAATATAAACCCAATTATCTAAATAATTAAATACCCACATAACCTACCCTAATTATCCGATTATTTAATTTATTTTTTTGTTTAATTACTGGTATTCGACTTATTGGCCGATTAATTCGGATCGAGTTTTATAGAGGTATAATATGTGAACGATCCTTTTAACCAATTTACTTCATTCGCAACGTCAATATTCGTTCTCCTAATGTTGCTTAATAGATCTAGCACATAAACTTACTAGACCAACTGAATTTTTGGTTAATTAATTTAATCTTTAAAAAGTAAAATACTTGAACAAAATCTAAAATCTTTGAGTTGCAGACTGCCAGAGAAACCTAATGCTGTAACTCCTAAACTCGACCAAAAAGAAAAGGCTAAATTTAAAAAGTCACCATTGAAAACTTTGCTCTCAAGAAATCAATTTCATTTATAGAACTGTAAAATAATTGCAAAATAATTAAATACTTGGTAATTTGTCAAAATTAAAGCGTTGAAATAATAATAAAAAATTTCATAATATAATCTGAATATCGAGTCTGAAAATGCATGCTAAAAATAATAAACCCCAAATCTGAAATTACATCAAATCCCAAAACTAGAAATTAAATTAAATAAATAAATAAACTCAAGTCCATACTGAAATTTAGTAAAGCTAAAAAATACGAGATCCTTCGAGTACCAAGTCGCCTAAAGACCGAGTTATCTTTAAAATAAACTATGTGGGAGTGAGCTATTGAGCCCAGTGTGTCTGTAAAGTGCAAGCAATCACAAACTCAGTTCCAAAATAATTTTCTCAAGATATTTAATAAAAGCACGGTAAAACACAATGCATGTAATGATGACACAGACGACACGCATTTCCCAGCTACATACTCCAATCACAGTGGTGGCAAAGCCAACCGGTCACAGTAGAAAGGCAGTTCCCTAGAACTCCTCACCCTTATTTCTCCAATCACAGTGTGGTCAAACCACTTCTTCCTTCATACAAACCCATCCCATGCATATGAAATATGGTAATGATGATAAACACAAAATCACATCACAGTTTATCGTACTGAATACGAGGATCACAGTTTTGAAATTCTGATAGATTCATTAAAACACAGTCTGACACAATATGCATGATATCTTAAAATACATTGTAAACACAATACAGAAAAGTAGTCATACAAGTTGTAAAACATTTCACAGAATATATAGCACAGAAAGAGAACACATCTTAGCCAAAGCAAACACAACCTATTGAATAATGCGTTTCGCACGATCAGAAGAACTGGGTCTAGCTGTATCCAAACCTACAATAACAATTCTACATTAACAATATTGCTATCTTTAACCGAGGAATTAATTTAAAAGAAATATTCTGATACAAGTACACTTATCTTGTTCGGATAACGGATCTCCAGCTCATTTGAAAGAATAAATGGATCAAACAGTACAAACTCTGCGTTACCAAGTGGGGGCCAAAGTCAATGGTTTGATTTAAACGATTTGGTAGGAGTGAAAATTTAGGTAAACAGATTGGTCGTGGTTCGGTCAGAGTGGCACGGTTCAAGGGACGACTTGGCCCATGATTGGGTCGATCTACGCGGCTCAAGTCTCGGTCGTGGTTCATCTAGGAGAAAAGGGTGCACTGTTGCGCCTAGGTACTGAAACAAATTCTAATTAAAAGAATAAAAAAAAACTCATCTTGAAATTGGGCAACACGACAAGAAAGGCTTTAAAATATAGAATGGAAATATAGCTTGAAGGTAGGTTCATGTAAGTGCACTGATATCAAACCATATATTAATATTAATGATAAATAATAAGTAAATAAAATTATATTAATAATAAGAAAAGAGATTGCTTTGGAGATTGGCGTGGGAGTTTGGATTTTCTGAGATTCAAACAGAACATTTTCTCACTCGTGGGAATTGCTTACGGTTCACGTGAATGGTGGTGGGGAATTTAACGATTTTGGGATCAAAACAGCAGGGTGTGACTTTGTTTAACGCATAACAGTATACATTGGGCGCCGGTGTTCGATCCAGATGAGTATGGCGATCGGTACACAAGAGCCACGACAGAGGTTCAAACATTAAGTTCTCACGCATGAACTGGAAAGTCTAAAGGGATGAGGGAGCGGCAGCCATTCAAAACTTAAGGCTTAGGATTTTTATCACAAATTATTTATATATATATCTTAAAAATATATATATGATAATAATAAGGGTTTTAAAATATAAAAACAATACAATTAAAAAAAAAGTGGAAGGAAATCACCGTTTTCAGCAATCATCCAGGGGAATTAAAATCCAAATAGGATTTGATTTCTTAATCACACAGTCTGCCCCCAAAATTTCTAGTGTTTAAGAATTACTTTTCTTTTGAAAGTTTACAGTTTTTTTTTTCAATCAAGTCCTTATTTTAGAATCTTGCACATAAGGGCTCACATGATTTCAAACTTTGTGGATAAGTCCTTAAAACTTCAACTATTGGTAAATTGGTCTGGAAGTTCAATTTTCAATTTTAAATAAATCGAATAAAAGAATTCTCAAAAATTAAGATTTTTCTAAAATTAAGGTTCACAATCTAGGAATTTTAAAATTTAGGGTTTTTAATTTGGGCTAAAATTAGGAGCGTTACAAATGCCCCCCCCCGAAGATCCTAGTTTTCCAAAGAAGCCTCGACGGCGTGATGATGATCCGGCCGCCGTCCCTTCCCCCAATCTCCTGCCTCCTCCCGCCTCCATGAATTGCGATTCTGCCTTGCCTACCTCTGATTCGAATCCTAACATATCCTACAAGGATGTAGTTATTGGGGACTCGAAACCTGTTGAAGATGATGATCTGATCCCGCTCGATGATGACGACATTGAACTAACGGATAAGGATGTCCGAGTCAGAGTCTCTGACGGAATCCCGTTTATTGATTTCTCGACAAGGGTGCAGGAACAGGCGTTGAAAAGTATGGAATTCACATTTGTCCTCAAGATTCTAGGGCGCAAAGTGGGATATGGCGTCCTCTATAATCGCCTACTAAGTATTTGGAAACCCTCAAAACAGATCAAGCTGATTGATATTGAGAATAACTATTTCCTAGTCAAGTTCTCCTCTCGTCTCGATTACGTGGATGCTCTCACTGATGGTCCATAGACAATCTTTGGGCACTATATAACAGTGGAACCTTGGTCGGAGGATTTCGATCCTTCGCAATCACACCCCAGTCGCATCATGGCCTGGGTTCGCCTGTCGGGATTGCCTATCACCTACTATAAGAGGAGAATGATAGAAGCCATTGATGCTCGGATCGGTTCTGTCGTCAAGGTTGATTATCAAACGGACAATGGTTGTCGTGGCCGTTTTGCCCGTATGGCGATCAAGATCAATCTCAAGCAGCCGCTTGTCTCTCGAATAGCTATCAACGGTAGAACCCAACTTGTTGAATATGAATCATTGTCGGTCGTTTGTTTCAAATCTGGCATATACGGCCACGCCAGCGATTTATGTGATCGTGACCACTCGCAAGATAGCTCACGTATGGATGCTGACTCTGCCACTCCCCTGCCTTCAACGGTAATTGTTTCAGCTGAACCTTATGGCCTCTGGATATTGGTTGAAAAACGGAGCAAGCGTCCTACAAAGACTCTGGCTGCAACTACCCCCTGCCAAGGAGAATTCATCGCACAAATCCAGGTACAACCCTATTTATGTTGAACATGACTCTGATTTTGAGATCACTAGCACTACAGATGTCTCCGCCCATGGTCTGGCACCAAATCCTGATACTTCTAAGCCACCACAATCATACCCGTCTCAGCCTGGGTTAAGTTTAGAGAATGTTGAGAATGTAAATGTGACTACGCTACCTGCTGACAAACCAAAGGCTGCGAGCAAAAATACTGTGGTGTTACGCAAGTCAACCCCTATTGTTCTCGGGCCGAGAAACACAAATATCATAGCCAAAAAAGCAGGCTTCAGTGCTGCTTCTAGCAGCCGAGTTTTAAAAGAGAGGATTCAGCCATCTAACCTTAACCCTGCAAAGCACTCTTCCTTGGAGTTGTCTCCGTCTTGTGCACCTGTGATTCTTTCCAACAAGACGACTGCTGTGAAACAATCGAAGACTAGTCACCTGACTTTGCCTCTTACTGACAGTGTAGCGTTACAGAATGAAAACTTGCCCCCTGGCTCCACAGCCATGGTGGAATAATGCTATCGCCTCTCGGCTCCTCTTTGTTACATGATTATTTATGTCTATGAAGCTCTTTGCTTGGAATGCCCAAGGCTGTGGAAGTCGTACTTTTATACGTATGGCCAGACAGTACATTCGTGATTACCACCCTGATGTTTGTGTTTTTGTGGAAACTCGAGTTAGCCGATGAAAACCGGACCACATCATTGGTGCTCTTGGATTTTCTAATTCATATCGTGTTGAAGCTCTCGGATTCCCAGGAGGTATTTGGCTTTGCTGGTCTGATCATGTCCACACTGACATCCTCTCTTGCCACTTCCAGTTTATTCATTGTAGTATTTCTACGAAAACCTTGTAATCACTCATTTTTATCTGGTTTGTGATTATCATTAATATATTAGTTTAATAATTAATGTATTATTATTGCCTCAATACGTATTATGTGATATGCGATTAATATATGTAAAATGTGTGTGATGTGCGTATGTATATTGTGTATGGTGTATGTGTACGTTATATTTATATGAGTGTGTGCATATATGTATTATTTATTAGTTATTGGTATCGCATGTGTTATAAAGTATGTGTACATGTTAATAGTTATTATAGTATATGTGTATCGCATGTATGTTTATGTGTGCATTGTGTGACTATGTAACATACGAATATTTTTATTAGTTATGTGTATAATTATGTGTGCATGTACATTTATATGCTATATTAATTAAGGACGTGTAACATATATTAATGTATGTATGCTATACGTATATGTGTGCGCGTACGAATGTATATATGTATGCATTATCGTGTTATTATTATCATTATCATTATTATTATTATCACATATATATATAAATAGATGATAAAATAAAACCCAAGCTATTTAGTAAAAATGTCCAAGTCTATTATTACAAATCAAAACCCAAAATTAAAATTACAGAGACCATTTTTTCGTCCTGAATCAGATTGGACTAAACCTTAAAAAAATCTAACCCTAATACTTTCTTCATCGCAGCCAATCAAGAGCAGTTGGATCAAGTTTTGATCCAACGACCACGATCAAAGGGAGAAGACTCATCATCTGCCGCGCGTGAGCCTACTTGCCATCCAACTGTCTTCCACGCGAGCGTGTGGAGCACGCACTGGCCCTTCAGATCACCGTACGCCACGTGTCGCGATCTGGCGCAATCTTGCTCATTCCCAGATCACATCTGAGCCGTCCATGCCGTGAAGAATCCCAGCTGTTGGATCATATCTGATCCAACGACTGAGATTAAGACTAGCACCACTCCACCTCCACCTCGCTGCCACCATGCTCCCCATACCGGTCGTACCAACTGCCGCTTAGAGAACGTGCCAAAAAACACTAAAAGACAGTCTGTCAGTACCAAATCTCAGAAAAATATGTATTACATGTCTTATTTTCTACCAAAAACAATCAGAGAGATCATGCATATATGTAAACCAACAAAAAATTTGTATCATCCATCAGTTTCTAGAAATACAAAAGAGAACTTCTAGTGGTATTTTTTGCACTCTAATTTTTTTGTGCATGCATGTAAATAATAAGCCAAAAATTGAAAAAAAGGATAGAGTTTACCTAAATAAAACCCTTCCTTGTCGGCGATAAACTCCGAGGAGTGAGTCACAAAATGGGTTTCTTTTTTCTTCGTTTCTTTGTTTCGAAAATAACAATAGGGGTCTGGTTTTTTTTGCTTCAAAGCTGGGGGGGATTGTAAGCTTTAGGGTATTTTTCTTCTCATCGGTAACTGGCCGTGGTTGAGGAGGGTTTGAGGCGGTCGTCACGGCCAAGACCTCACTCGAAACCGGTGTTCTGCGGCGGCCGAGAAAATCTAGTTTTTCTTGGACGGTTCATCTCTGTAAAACAAAGAATAAGAGGGCCCTCTCTCTCTTTAGGGTTAAGAAAAATGAACAAAAAATGAAATAAGGGGACAGATAGGTTTGTTTTATAGATTCAAAAACAAAAACAAATGGTCGAATTACATTTTAAATCCACCGCCCTCTCAGTATTTTCAAATTTGTCTTGCCCTTTGGTATAATCACATACCTGGTCCTTCCCATATTTTATAATCCTTCAATCTCGTCCCGAAATTAATCAAAATTAGTTTGTGAGTGGTATAATTGCACCCTAAGGGTTTCCGCGTTTTAGAAGTTTTCATTGTGAGCTCGCCCCTTGGTCTTTTTTACAGAAATGGTCCCTGTGGGTTTCTTTCGGCTTTTAATTTGGTCCTCAAATATGTGCTTTCGTTTTATTTTTTCTTACCTTCTATTTTACTTCTCTTCCAGTTCAGTCCCTTGGTGTTTTTTTAAATGTTAAGTCTCTTTTTTCTTTAACATGTTTATTTTGTTTACCGTGTTCCCCTTTTATGCTTTTACCTCATGTGTTTTTTCGCCTGTTTAAAATGTATCGTGTTATGTTTTTTATATTTTCGTTCGCTCGTTCGTATCATACATGTTCGATTTGTGTTTTTTAGTTGTTACCAAGTACATTTGTATATTTTAGCATGTAGTTCATGTTAGCTTCTTTTTTAGGTTACCTGTTAACGTGTTCTATGTGGTCACATGTAAATGCCGTGTTTTACTTATTATTTTATTTATGTAAATTATGTCACATGTTAGGCATTAAATATGTGTTCATTTATTTTTGTTTCGATTTACTAGTATAGTGCCATGTTATATGTATGCCATGCATATCTTGCATTATGTTTTATATTTTAAGATGTACACATGTATTCTAGCATGCTTTACTTTTGTTTTGCATTTTAGGGCATGTAGCAAAGCGGGTGTTGTTTGTTCACATATTAAAGTCATGTTTTTTACTTTAAGTTGTGTCATATGTCAAGTATTGTTTTTTGGAAGCATGTCGCTTAGATTTGTTTAGTTTAATATCATGTTACATGTATGACATGCATTTGTGGCATTTGCGATCTTATAGGTTCGAGCATGTTAGGATTAATTAATTTAGTCTTGAAAGTGTGTTTTTTAGTTCATGCCCATACTTTGTTGTTATTATGATAGGTTAGGTTTTATGTCCATGTGTTTAATTATTTTTTAGTTTATTTTGTAATATTCATATTTTATGTGTTTTATATCATGTCGGTGTAAATTGAATGTTATTATTTGCCATGTTTTAAGTTGTATTTCGAGATATTAATTGTTAATGCGGTGCCTTTTTTATCCGAGCGTAAACGAGGCCAGTATCAGACGTAGTGATGGTGGTTGGGCTTTTACTCTCGGATAACGGGACCCTTAAGATTTACTTGCACTTATAACCGAATTTTAATTTAATCGTCACTTTGATATGAAAAGTCTAATATTAATTAAGCGGTAATTATTAAAGTACCAATTTTGGGCGGTGTGGGGGTGCTAATCCTTCCCCATCCGTAACCGACTCCAGAACCCAACATTTTTTAAATTTCTGGTTTTTATGGTGTCCGGCCTACCTAAGTGGCCGGTGGCAACTCTATTTTTAAATAAAATACGGTTTTTCTAAAACCCCACGGAATATATTTTTAAAAATACTCAAAAGACCCCAAACACTTCAAAACCTGTTTTTAGCGAATTTATAAAAAAAGGACATCGCTACAGATGGCGACTCCGCTGGGGACAGTTTTTTGTGTTTTTCAAAAAAACAAATGAGAGTCAAGCTTTTTCAAAATAATTACCACTTTACTAATATCAGAAGTTCCGGATTAAAGTGACTATTAAATTAACATTCGGTTGTAATTGCGCGTCTATTTTAACGCATTTAAAATTTGGCATTTAAACTCGTCATTTTTAAGTGGGGGAAAACGCTAATGCTTTCGTGAGGATATCGTTCCTCCGTATGGGCCTAGCAAGTACCTTCGGGGCTCGAGTACCTTATTCTTTCGTGAGGATATCGTTCCTTCGTATGGGTATAAGCAAATGGGTCCCCCTGAATTGAACCTTGTTGAAAGGAGCCTATAATAGGTGATGATCGGGGGCCTTGCTACTCTTAGTAGGGGACAGCAGGGACAATTCGGGTACCTCTTAGCACCAACACTGCATGTAGCGAATATATAGAACCCACCCCTTTAGAGCTATGCGGATAACCTAGATGTTTTAGACGGGATGTAAATAGGGTTGTTTTGTTTGTTTACCTAATTTAATTTGTTTTTATATTTATGTATTTATTGATTTTATTCGGTACTGACTCGTTTTCTTTTTTATTTTTGCTTTTTGCATACATCATTGCATTTGCATTACATAAAGGTACTGGATCAAGTGGTTTGCCCGATCAGAAAATCTTTCATCATGGAAAAAAAGGTATCTGAAGAAGGACAACCTCAACTTGGCTGTCAGGCATTGGTCAGAAGTCAATCAGAAGACTCAAGGTAACAGTTTACCGAGCGAACGCATAGTGGCAGGATACACCTACGTGAGTCGACAACAAAATGACTTATGAGATCTTCAGAGGATTTGGGAAGGATGGGATCGAAGACTACATGACTTATTTTGTGATAATTATGGCGACATTACACAACTGATGTATATTCGGGTCAACCAATCCTTGCTCCGAGCCATCTTTTAGTTCTGGAATCATGATTTTTGTTGCTTCACATTTAACGGAAAGACATGATGCCTACAGTAGAGGAGTACACAGCCCTACTTAATCAGAGAAATGTACATAAGGATTGAATCTATGAAAAGCCACCGAAGAACCAGAATTACACTTCAAAGCTCAAGACCTTTGCCGGAATGAGCGACGATTGGGTTAATGGATTGGTCCAGGTTCGAGGAGACAGCCTAGCTTTTGCTTGGGAGAGTATCCGAGACATCATACTGGCCTACCCAGATGAGGTAAAAAAGACGAACTTATTTGCTTTGCGAATATATGGTTTGGTCATCTTCCTGAGGGTTCTCAGAAACATCGACGTAGCCATTCTAGACCTAGTCGAGCGATTGAAGTGGAAGGCGAACCCAGTACCAGACATTTTGACTGAAACCTTCATTTATTTGAATGCAAGCCAAAAGCACGAAGAATGATGTTTCAGAGGGTGTGCACAACCACTATAGGTTTGGATCTAGAGCCACATGTTGAAGACACCGACGAGGTTTTTACCAGGAATGTCATTCCGAGACTTTTCTCCGTTGTGGGAGTACTTAGCGAAGGAGTGGCGAGAAGACTTGAAGAGGGAGAAACTCAGATCTTTAAAAATATCCAAGACAAAGACATAGTATGGAGACTTCAGTGGCTCTACAAGGTTAGTCATTTCTTATACAACTACGACGATTATGATTGGTTGATGATGTTAGGACTATATGGGGAGATTGCTTATGCCCCGCTTTTAGTGTCCCGACAGTTTGGGTCGTGACAGTTTGTCCCCTTCACCGCCGAGCTAAGTAGAAGTGAATTTCCGTTCAAGGGCGAGTTCAGGGCTAAGGTCCAAACTATCATGAGAGCTTGGGACCACTGTTACCAGATTATGGTAGAAGGAGATACCGAGCCTATGATCACCCCGGATTATGATCTCTGGAGGCGTTTGAGGGTTAATGACAAGATTCCAGAACCTGACCAAGAACCTACCATGTCACTTGAATAACATATGAGGATAGTACCGTCCGAGGCCAATATTTTTGCGAGGTGAACTCGAAGAAGTTAAGAAGAAGATGAAGGCTTTGCAGACACAGTATATGGATAAACTCTACAAGGCAAGTTTAGAGGTTGACGAACGAGATGGGACCATAAGGCAACTGAAGAAGCTCAACGCAGATTTAAGTGCGAAGAATGCCCTTTACCAGAAATATACTCTCTAGCTTTAAGCCAAGGTGCAAAACACCGGCCAAAGCCAATTCCTAGCCTTGGAGAAAAAAATGATGAACGGTATGCGTTTAGTCGTAGAATAACGAGAGATAGGTAAGCGGGTAATTAAGAAGGAGATAGAAAGTTACAAATTAGCCATCAAGAGTGAAAGACGGTCTTTTAGGGCTGCCATTAACCAAGAGAAAGAAAGAGCTAATCAAGAGATCGACAAAGGCAAGCAAGCGATCATCCATGAAAGAGAGAACACTGTCGTTTGGAAGAGAAAATCTATGAGGAGTAGGAATAGGCTGCTCGAGATGCAAAGCTTGTACAATGACACAGTTCAGAGCCTAAATCAAAGTCAAGATCAGAATGTCGAGTTAGAAGGGAGGCTGGTAGAGTTGGAACAGTCTTTTCAGACTTATCATCGTAGGAATGGCTTCGTTGAGCTACAAGAAAGGGAGCGTGAAATTAGTATGTTACGGGCTCTGATTGAGTCGCTCGAAGCAACCGTTCAGGATTACAGGGAGAGAATCAGGGTGTTCGAAGAAGCTGCAGTTAGTGGAGACAACTATTGGTGGAGAAGACTTTGTGATGCTGCTCATATGGTTCAAGACAGAGACCTGTATTACGCGACCTTGATGGTGGAGATGCAGCGAGTTGCGGGACATGTGACGGGTTTAGCTGCAGAAGCCGAAGCTCTCCGACTTTTCATAACCCCGAATATGGAAGAAGCGCCTAGGTTTATCAAACTGCTCAGGGCAATCGAGAAGCTAAGAGATAGAGCTAGGGCTTATGTGTAGAAATTTGTTGTGCAATCAGGACTCTTTTGTAATAGGGCCCCTTTGGTAACCCGAATCTTTTGTAATATGGACCTTTAATTCCCATGAAAGTAGTTCAAAAGGGTGATTACCAGCGGAATCAGTACCTTTATTTGCATACATTCTTGCATTGCATCATGGCATTCACACCATTATACATGCATTTATTTTCTTTGCAATAATATTAATAGTGCAAATATTGTGGTAGAGAAATTAAAAGTTAAGCCGCAATCATTCAACATCCATATCTTACCCGGTTTCAAAGTAAACTCATAGAATACAGAATAGTTAGTATGGAAAAGGGGTAGAGAGATCTGGAAGCACGCTTCGATGAAGCCCAGAAGAGTCTCAGTGATCAGATCGCTCAATCACAAGCATCAATAGTATCCGACATCACTGCATTGCTGCAAAAAAACCTTGGGAAAGGAAAGTCTGAAGGCGAGGTCGCCTAGGAGCCCGAAGGTACCACATCTCACAGTAAGATTCAACCAAAGATGCCTAGTCCGGCCAGAAGAGTATACATCGACCTTGTTGGAATAACTGACAGTCTTCAGGCAATAGCATCTGATAACCAACCCATCGATACAGAGGTACTCTATGAGGATGAGGTACCAGACTTAAATTTGACCGAGAAAATTAGAACAAATGTAGAAGAGAAGTGGGAGGAGAGGTTTCACCTCATGAAAGAAAAGTTTAAAACACTGTAAGCTACAGACGAACCGGGGAATGAGGCCAGTGATCTAAGCCTGGTATCTAACCTTGTCCTGCAGCCAAAATTCAAAACTCCAGATTTTGATAAGTATGAAGGAACTACATGACCTTCGGCACACGTGACCATGTATTGCTGAAAGATGGCGGCCTACCTCAAGGATGTGAAACTTTTAATTCATTGTTTCTAGGACAGCCTAACAGGAGCAGCACTTCTGTGGTATACCCAATTGAGCCGGGTGAATATCAAGACATAGAAGGATCTTTCAAAGGCATTCATCGAGCAGTACAAACACGTGACTGATATGACACCCAGCAGGATCATGTTGGAAAATATGGAATTGAGCCGGGTAAATATCAAGACATGACACCCAACGAAAGTCTGCGACAGTACGCCCAGAGGTGGCGAGAAGTGGCTGCTCAAATCCAGCCACCAATCCCTGAGTTTGAGATCACACATTTATTTGTGAATACTCTGAAAGGGACATTATTCGATCGCCTCATCAATAATACAACTCAGAGTTTTGCCGACTTGATCAAGACCGGGCAATCTCTGGAATTGGCAATCAAAAGCGGTAGGATTGACAGCGAGGAAAGTTCTCGGAAGTACACCAAGAAGAATGAGGTAAACACTACAAGTACTTACACTGCCCCGAAGAACTTCACGGTCTCCCAGCCACAAGCATCTACGGGGAAGGCCCAAAATTCGAACCAAAGAGAGAAGAGAGTCCCAAGAAAGGAAAAAGAGAAACAAGCTTTTACTCCGTTACCAGTTTTATACTTTGAGCTTTACTCTCAATTACACAAAGGTGATTTGGTCCGCCCGTACTACGTTACTCCGTTCAAGCCTCCGTTTCCATCTTGGTATGATCCAAATGTACATTTCGATTATCATGGAGGTGCCCCTGGTCACCCACAGAGAACTGCCTTGCCTTCAAGAAACTCGTGCAGAGTCTGATTAATTCTGGGGTGTTAAAATTCAAGAAACCGAATGTGGCTGCTAACCCGTTGCCTAATCACGAGAATCGGGGAGTGAATGTCATTGAAGAGTATTCTACCAGGAAGGTTAAGGAGAACGTATCAGAAATCAAGTTTCGCTTACGGTGAATATTCCAACAATTATGCATGGCCCGCTTAATCGACAAGGGCATGGTAGTAGTGCGGAAGGGATGTAAAACTTGTTGCGAGTTCCATCAGGATGAAGGACATGACATCCAGCAATGGGAAGAGTTTGGGAAATTGGTTCAACAGTTGATGGACAGCAACACGATAGAGTTTTTTGAAGAGCTTGCAGAAAGGAAAGGGGCAGATGTATGCACGATAGACAACCCTAGCATTAAATATGGGAGAGACAGACCCTTTGTCATCTCCTCCAGGCCAGAGGGGGCAAGTTCATCACAAAGGGAAGATGCAAAGGTGACTCCCAAAATTATCATCTCAGCACCGTCCCCATTCCCGTTTAAGGACATGCGGCAAACTCCTTGGAATTATGCCGCGAATGTAACTATACCAGAGAAGCCGAAATTCGGTGAAGAGAATGAACAAAAAGTAGAAGAAGAGTCTGCACTGAAAGACGAGCAAACGAGGAAAGATAAAAGTGTCAGCGACGTAGGCCACTTTACGAGGAGCGACAGATGCTACTCTTCGAAAACCTTGAAGAGTGTTGAAGCTGCAAAAAAGAAAAAAAAGATACATCAACCGGTCTTGCCCAAATATTTGGCGAGGAACCCCATCCGAAGATAAATGAACCGGTAACTGAAGCTCAGGCAAATGAATTTCTAAAGTTCTTGAGGCATAGTGAGTACAATGTAGTAGAGCAGTTGCGAAAACAACTGCAAGAATTACAGTGTTAGAATTGCTTCTAAGTTCGGAGAAGCATCGGGAGGCATTGCTAAAGGTGCCGAATCAGACTTTTGTGCCTGGTGACATCTCTGTATCCAAACTGGACATGATAGTGGGGCATATTACAGCATACAACCACATCACGTTTAGTGATGATGAGATCCCAGAATGAGGTCCACTAAAGCTCTCAACACCACGACCCACTACAAGGGGTATGTGTTACCAGGAGTACTGATTGACATTGGGTCGGTATTAAACGTACTACCGATGGTAACTTTGCAAAAGTTGCCAATAGATGATTCTCACATGAAGCCCTGTCACAACTTCGTAAGAGCCTTTGATGGCACACAAAGGGGAACACTTGGAAAGATTGATGTGTCCTTATTGATTGGGCCGACTGAGTGCATGATCGACTTTGTGGTGATGGATATAAAACTGACATACAACTGCTTATTAGGGATACCTTGGATTCACTCTGCAGGAGCTGATCCCTCATCCCTTCATCAAAAGTTGAAATTTGTGATCGAAGGTAAATTGGTCACTGTAGAGGCCGAGCAGAAGATCATCGCCTCGATTACATCAGATGCCCCATATATCCAGAATGACGAAGATGCCGCAGAATGCTCTTTCCGAGCACTAGAACTGGTGAATGCCACGTTTGTCGCGGAAGGTAGTCGGATTCCATATCCCAAGTTATCTAACTGCACCAAGATGACCGTTGCTGAAACTCTGGGCCGAGGAGCCAAAGTAAGAAGAGGGATAGGGAAAAGATTGCAAGGAAGCCTACGAGCCAGAAGATTCATCACTAAGAAAGATCGTTTTGGGCTTGGCTACAAACCAAGTGTTCAGCAGAGAAGGGAAGAGTATAAGAGGAAGGAAGAACAAAGAAGAGCTAGACTCAAGGGAGAAGACATTTCGTAGAGACTGATGTCTTTCCTCCATGTAAAGAATATTTTTGTCTCTGGAGGATTCAGTCGTACATGACAGAAAGTGGAAGAAACAATTAGAGAAAATGACATACTCAATCAGAATGAGATGATTAGTGAATCTCTTGAAGGGATGTCCATCAATATGATAGCTGAATGTAGCAATGGCAGCAACGTGTTGACCAGCATCCGCCCTTGCCGTCCTGGGGAAACTCTAGATAACTGGAGCTACGTTGATCTACCTGTAGTCTTTAGGGTTAGATCAGAGTAATGCTCCAAATTAACCTTTTTGTTTTTGCCCATAAGCAATGAGGATCTTTTATATAGGGCACCTATGTTAACTTTTTCTTTGCAATGAAAGAATATCTTCCTCATTTTCTCAAATGGCAAACATCTCATTTCATTCATTCATTCTTTATTCATATCTATTCACTTCATTTAAAATCATTCCCTTCCCAATATATTCGTTCTCATTTCATGCAGGGTCCCCATAGTTGACTGTATGAATGATTCAAAATCCAATACCGAGATAGATTTTGAATGCCCCGAGATCTCAGCAAAAATTGAAGAGGAGGATGACAAGATAGAGTGCGAGGTCCCTGAAGAGTTAGTAAGGATGATGGCCAATGAAGAAAGGCAAATCATACCTCATCAAGAAGAAATAGAAACTGTGAACTTAGGGACTAATGAAGAGAGAAAAGAAATAAAGATCGGGACTACATTTTCCTTAGAAACCAGGCACGAACTGATAGTCTTGCTTCAAGAGGTCAATGACGTCTTTGCTTGGACCTATCAAGATATGTCGGGGTTGAATACAAACATAGTGGTACACAAGCTGTTAACCAGGCTAGAATGCAAACCAATCCAGCAAAAACTTAGAAGAATGAAACCTGACATGCTGTTGAAGATCATAGAAGAGGTAAAAACAGTTTGATGCCGATTTTCTAAAAGTTTCCAAATACCTTGAATGGGTTGCAAACATTGTACTTGTACCAAAGAATGATGAAAAGGTTCGCATGTGTGTAGATTACAGGGATCTCAACTGAGCAAGCCCAAAAGACAACTTTCATCTGCCACATATTGACACGTTGGTTGACAATACTGCGGGACACTCATGGTTCTCATTCATGTATGGCTTCTCAGGGTACAACCAGATAAGGATGGACCCAGAAGATATGGAGAATACCACACTTGTAACCACGTGGAGCACGTTTTGTTACAAGGTGATACCTTTCGGACTCAAAAATGCAGGAGCGACTTATCTAAGAGCAATGGTGACTCTTTTCCACGATATGATGCACAAAGATATAGAAGTGTATGTGGATGATATGATCGCTAAGTTTCGAACCGAGGAAGAATACCTTCGAAACTTGAGAAAGCTATTCTAGAGACTGCGGAAAAACCAGCTGAAGCTCAACCCGGCTAAGTGCACCTTCGTAGTCACATCTGAAAAACTTTTAGGGTTTGTAGTAAGTAGAAGAGAGATTGAGATTGACCCAAAAAAAAGTGAAGGCTATCTAGGACCTACCTCCACCTCATACTCAGAAAAAGGTTTGAGGTTTCATAGGGAGGTTGAACTACATCTCTCGTTTCATCTCTCAGTTGACGGATAAGTGCAACACTGTTTTCAGACTACTCAGAAAGAATAACCCGGAGGTCTGGGATGAAAAATGTCATAGAGAGGATCAAGAAGTACTTGACGAATGCTCCGGTTCTAGTCACGCCGGTCCCAGGAAAACCTTTGATCCTCTACCTGACAGTTTTTGAGAATTCGATGGGTTACGTATTGGGGCAACATGATGCGTCTGGAAAGAAAGAACCATCTACTACCTAAGCAAGAAGTTCATTGATTATGAGGCACGGTACCCACCAATTCAAAAGCTATGTTGTGCTTTGGTTTGGGCTACCAAAAGGCTTAGGCAGTACATGTTATACCATACCACATGGTTGATATCCAAGCTGGACCCCTTGAAGTTTTTAATGGAAGCACTGACATTGACAAGGAGGATGGCCTGCTGGCATATACTGTTATCTGAGTTCGATATTGTATATGTAAGCCAGAAAGCTGTGAAAAAAAGTGCTATAGCATATTTCTTAGCTAGTCGTACTTCAGGTGACTATGAATCGTTGAACTTCAATTTCCTAGATGAGGACTTGATGTGCTTTACAACCGAAGAAGACGATGCTTTAGAAGACGTATCATGGAAGAGGTCTACTATCCCTTCACTAGCAGACTGGAATTCTTCTACACAAACAACATAGCTGAATACGAAGCCTGTGTTATGGGACTGAATGCAACCATTGAAAGAAAGATCAAGGAACTTCGAGTATTCGGGGATTCGTCCTTAGTGATCTACCAGTTGCGAGGAGAATGGGAAACTAGAGACCCAAAGCTAGTCAAATACTACGAGTTGATCCAGGAGCTCACCAAAGAATTTGAAAAGATCAGTTTCGCGTACGTTCCTAGAGAAGAAAACCAGATGGAAGATACATTGACAACCTTAGCTTCTATGTTCAAAGCAAATGCGGGAGCAGAGATGAAGCCTATCGATATGCAGACTTATGAAAGGTTGGCTCACTGCTATAATGTGCAAGAAGAAGTAGACAGTAATCCTTGGTACTATGACATCTTACAATATATCAAGTTCCAAAGGTATCTTGAAGGGGCAAACAAAATGACCGAAAAAACACTCAGAAAGATGGCAGCGAGATATGTTCTAGACGTAGAGATCCTATACAAAAGAAACCATGACCAGACAATGCTGAGATGTGTAGATGCTCGGGAGGTGAAGAAAATTTTGGCAAAAGTGCATGATAGTTTATGCGGAACGCACGCCAATAGTCTGTCAATAGCCCGAAAGATTATGAGATATGGCTATTTCTGGTCAATTATGGAGGGAGACTGCATCGATTACGTCAGGAAATGCCATAAGTTCCAAATATATGCTAACAAGATTCACACTCCTCCATTACCTTTACACACCATGAACTCATCATGGCCTTTTGCATCATGGATGTCATTGGACAGATTCATCCGAAGGCTTCCAACGGGCACTGTTTTATTTTGGTTGCCATCGATTACTTTACTAAATGGGTAGAGGCATCATCTTATGCCAACATCACAAGGACAACGGTGTGTAAATTTTTGAAGAATGAGATCATCTTCCGATACAGTTTGCCAGAAAGGATCATCACCGACAATGCTTCCAATTTGAATAACAAATTGGTGACTGAGGTGTGCCACCAGTTCAAGATAACACACCATAATTCCACGGCATACCGCCCTAAGATGAATAGGGCAGTGGAAGCGACAAATAAGAACATAAAAAAAATATTGCGAAGATAACTAACACATATAAAGATTGGCATGAGAAGTTGTCATTTGCTCTGTTCGCCTACAGCATATCTGTTTGCACGTCAACAGGGGCAACACCCTATTCTCTAGTGTACGACACAGAAGCGGTACTACCCATTGAGGTTGAGATTCCGTCACTCAAGGTCTAAAGTGAAGTAAAGTTGGAAGAGTCATAATGGGTGCAAGCCAGATTCGACTAGTTGAATCTCATCGAAGAAAAGAGGCTGAATGCCATCTGCCATGGTCAAATGTACCAGAAATAGATAATGCAGGCATATGATAAGAATGTGTGCCCTAGAGAATTCTGAAAGGGAGATATGGTGCTTAAGAAGATCCTCCCAATTCAGAAATATGCTCGAGGGAAATAGATGCCAAATTGGGAAGGACCATATGTTGTCAAGAAGGCCTTTTCAGGGGAAACATTGATCTTAACTGAAATGGATAGAGAATAGTTGAAAAATGTTGTGAATTCTGATGCAATTAAGAAGTACTATGTTTGAAAAAAAGAGAAAAAAGAAAGAAAGAAGAGAAGAAAGATAAAGCGAAAACCTAAAAAGGCGCTTCAAAAATATGGAGAGCTCGAGGTGAAAACCCGAAAGAGGGCGTCTTGAAGCAAAGGAAGGATCTGAGTTAAAAACCTGTTAAGGGCGACTCAGATAAATTTTGAGGTTAGGCCTCCGGCAAGTAGAGTCATCCTCACAGATACCAGAAGAAGGAGCTCTGAGCAGAGATTCTACTTCGGTCGACAGGATCGCGCATCATTCATACTGTGGATAATTGGGGTTTGGCATTTCATGTTTTGCTTTCCCATTTCCTTATGTTTGCCACGACTTTCCTAAAACTGTTGCAAATCCTTAATGTTAATAAAATCATATTTTCTGCCTTCTCATTTGTTTTCATAAATATCATGCAAACAAGTTAACATAGATTTATGATAAACGAAAGATTTATGAGCATTACTATGATCTAACCCTAAAAATGCATGTGATTAGAAAACAAAATTAATTTTGATCTCAAGTTTTACATGATGAGGCACGATAAGTGGAAGACTTCGAGCATCAGGATAAGATAGCCAATGTCACATACCATTCATACTCGTCTGAGAAAGAATTCGAAAAGACATGAGAGGTCTTCCAGGTGAAAACCCGTAAGGGCACCTCAAAAAAAACTTTAAAACGAAAACCCGAAATGGCGCTCTAGAACTACAAACCAGAAACTCAAAAAAGAAATGTTGAAACGGTTGAACCCGACAGTGAGATGGGGTACCGTGGCCAAAAAGAAGAGGAGGAGAAAGCAAGTAGAAAGTCGAGGTGGACTGATCGCGGAAACAAGCGTATCGAGATATTGGCACTCGTACATCATATAAAGCCAGACATCCCTAAGATTAGGAGCATGCTAACTCATCTATTACAACATATTAGCCATTTTAAATAGGTACTTGCAGATCGCCTATGACTTGTGATCTGTGACTTTATGGTGAAGAAGTGATCATTTGAAGAAAGATTCTGGAAGTCTTAGTAGCGTGAGTCCAAAAAGGTTGGTATCCGTTTTCGGCGTGAATCATCGGATGTGAAAGAAGATTTCGGCAGCCTTAGTAGCGTAATGCCAGAAAGTTCGACAGCCCTAGCAGCATGAGTCCAAAAAGACTGGTAGCCATTTTGGCGTGAATCCCAAACGCGAAGATAAAAGGTTCTATATAGGAAGGGCTCATATTCTCGAGTACTCGTAGCGAGAGGCTCTATATAGGAAGAACCCGTAGCTCCAAGGTTTTAGAAGCTAAAAGTTTTATATAGGAAGGACTTGCGGCTCCAGGGTTTGAAGACTAGCAGTTATATATAGGAAGAACTCCCAGTCGAAGGAATCCATCTATGACGCAGAAGGTTTTATATAGGAAAAACTAACGTTGAAGGTGAAAAGTTTTATATAGAAAGAACTCCAAGCTTTACCGTCTTAGAGAGAAAAGTTCTATATATGAGGGACTCATAACTAAAGACTTCAAGCGAAAGATTCTATATAAGAAGGACCTTTAGCTCCAAGATCAAAATGTGAAGAAGTTCTATGTAGGAAGAACTTACGAGCCTGAAGATTCAGCCGAGGAAAAACGGAGAGTTCCAGAAGAACACGTGATTCCAAAGCTACAGACATAGAAGTCGGATAAAATGAGTGCTTATGATCTTTGCTTCGTTCCTGTTCCACAAGAACAAGCAAAGAGAGGCAACTGTAATCACTCATTTTTATCTGGTTTGTGATTATCATTAATATATTAGTTTAATAATTAATGTATTATTATTGCCTGAATACGTATTATGTGATATACGATTAATGTATGTAAAATGTGTGTGGTGTGTGTATGTATATTGTGTATGGTGTATGTGTACGTTATATTTATATGAGTGTGTGCATATATGTATTATTTATTAGTTATTGGTATTGCACGTGTTATAAAGTATGTGTACATGTTAATAGTTATTATAGTATATGTGTATCGTATGTATGTTTATGTGTGCATTGTGTGACTACGTAATATACGAATATTTTTATTAGTTATGTGTATAATTATGTGTGCATGTACATTTATATGCTATATTAATTAAAGACGTGTAACGTATATTAATGTTTGTATGCTATACGTATATGTGTACACGTACGAATGTATATATGTATGCATTATCGTGTTATTATTATTATCATTATTATTATTATCACATATATATAAATAGATGATAAAATAAAACCAAAGTTATTTAGTAAAAGTGTCCAAGTCTATTATTACAAATCAAAACCCAAAATTAAAATTACAGAGCCCATTTTTTCAGCCTGAATCAGATTGGACTAAACCCTAAAAAATATCTAACCCTAATACTTTCTTCATGCGCAGCCAATCAAGAGCCGTTGGATCAAGTTTTGATCCAACGGCCACGATCAAAGGAAGAAGACTCCTCATCTGCCGCGCGTGAGCCTACTCGCATCCAGTTGTCTTCTACGCGCGCGTGTGGAGCACGCACTGGCCCTTCACATCACCGTACGCCACGTGTCGCAATCTGGCACAATCTTGCTCATTCCCAGATCACATCTGAGCCGTCCATGCCGTGAAGAATCCCAGCTGTTGGATCATATCTGATCCAACGGCCGAGATTAAGACTGGCACCACTCCACCTCCACCTCGCTGCCACCATGCTCCCCATACCAGTCGTACCAACTGCCGCTCAGAGAACGTGCCAAAAAATACCAAAAGACAGCCTGTCAGTTCTAAATCTCAGAAAAATATGTATTACATGTCTTATTTTCTACCAAAAACAATCAGGGAGATCATGCATATATGTAAACCAACAAAAAATTTGTATCATCCATCAGTTTCTAAAAATACAAAAGAGAACTTCTAGTGGTATTTTTTGCACTCTAATTTTTTTTGTGCATGCATGTAAATAATAAGCCAAAAAATGAAAAAAATGATAGAGTTTACCTAAATAAAACCCTTTATTGCCGGCGATAAACTCCGAGGAGTGAGTCACAAAATGGGTTTCTTTTTTCTTCGTTTCTTTGTTTCGAAAATAACAATAGGGGTCTAGTTTTTTTGGCTTCAAAGCTGGGGGGGATTGTAAGCTTTAGGGTTTTTTCTTCTCATTGGTAACTGGCCGTGGTTGAGGAGGGTTTGAGGCGGTCGTCACGGCCAAGACCTCACCCGAAATCGGTGTTCTGCGGCGGCCGAGAAAATCTGGTTTTTCTTGGACGGTTCATCTCTGGAAAACAGAGAATAAAAGGGCCCTCTCTCTCTTTAGGGTTAAGAAAAATGAACCAAAAATGAAATAAGGGGGTAGATAGGTTTGTTTTATAGATTCAAAAACTGGTCGAATTACATTTTAAATCCACCGCCCTCTCAGTATTTTCAAATTTGTCTTGCCCCTTGGTATAATCACAGACCTGGTCCTTCCCATATTTTATAATCCTTCAATCTCGTCCCGAAATTAATCAAAATTAGTTTGTGAGTGGTATAATTGCACCCTAAGGGTTTCCGCGTTTTAGAAGTTTTCATTGTGAGCTCGCCCCTTGGTCTTTTTTACAGAAATGGTCCCTGTGGGTTTCTTTCGGCTTTTTTGGTCCTCAAATATGTGTTTTCCTTTTATTTTTTCTGACCTTCTATTTTACTTCTCTTTCAGTTCAGTCCCTTGGTGTTTTTTTAAATGTTAAGTCTCTTTTTTCTTTAACATGTTTATTTTGTTTATCGTGTTCCCCTTTTATGCTTTTACCTCATGTGTTTTTTCGCTTGTTTAAAATGTATCGTGTTATGTTTTTTATATTTTCGTTCGCTCGTTCGTATCATACATGTTCGATTTGTGTTTTTTAGTTGTTACCAAGTACATTTGTATATTTTAGCATGTAGTTCATGTTAGCTTCTTTTTTAGGTTACGTGTTAACGTGTTCTATGTGGTCACATGTAAATGCCGTGTTTTTCTTATTATTTTATTTATGTAAATTATGTCACATGTTAGGCATTAAATATGTGTTCATTTATTTTTGTTTCGATTTACTAGTATAGTGCCATGTTACATGTATGCCATGCATATCTTGCATTATGTTTTATATTTTAAGATGTACACATGTATTCTAGCATGCTTTACTTTTGTTTTGCATTTTAGGGTATGTACCAAAGCGGGTGTTGTTTGGTCACATATTAAAGTCATGTTTTTTACTTTAAGTTGTGTCATACGTCAAGTATTGTTTTTTGGAAGCAAGTCGCTTAGATTTATTTAGTTTAATATCATGTTACATGTATGACATGCATTTGTGGCATTTGTGATCTTATAGGTTCGAGCATGTTAGGATTAATTAATTTAGTCTTGAAAGTGTGTTTTTTAGTTCATGCCCATACTTTGTTGTTATTATGATATGTTAGGTTTTATGTCCATGTGTTTAATTATTTTTTAGTTTATATTGTAATATTCATAATTTATGTGTTTTATATCATGTCGATGTAAGTTGAATGTTATTATTTGCCATGTTTTAAGTTGCATTTCGAGATATTAATTGTTAATGCGGTGCCCTTTTATCCGAGCGTAAACGGGGCCAGTATCAGGCGTAGTGATGGTGGTTAGGCGTTTACTCTTGGATAACGGGGCCCTTAAGATTTACTCGCACTTATAACTGAATTTTAATTTAATCGTCACTTTGATCCGAAAAGTCTAATATTAATTAAGCGGTAATTATTAAAGTACCAATTTTGGCGGTATGGGGTGCTAATCCTTCCCCATCCGTAACCAACTCCCGAACCCAATATTTTTTAAATCTCTGATTTTTATGGTGTCCGGTCTACCTAAGTGGCCGGTGGGGACTTAATTTTTAAATAAAATACGATTTTTCTAAAACCACACGAAATATATTTTTAAAAATACTCAAACCCCCCCCCCCCCCCGCCCCAACACTTCAAAACTCGTTTTTAGTAAATTTTAAAAAAATTGACATCGCTACAAACCTGTTCGGGGTCCTTTCTCACAACGTTTGTGTATGCTAGCCCCACCAACAACTTGCGCAAAGATCTGTGGGGTCATCTGTCTCATTGAGCTTCATCGATTTCAACACCATGAGTTGTCTTAGGTGACTTCAACGCTATAATCTGTGTCTCAGATCGCCTTGGTTGCTCTTCTAGCTCACCGGACCCGTCCTTTCAAGACATGGTCTTTCACTGTGGACTGCATGATCTCAGTTATTCAGGTCCTGACTACACATGGTATCGCGGGAACTGTTCAGTCCGTGTTGATCGCTGCTTTGGTAATGCTGCCTGGTTCGATAAGTTCCCTTCTTCATCCCTTCATCATCTTCTTCAGATGAAATCTGACCATCGTCCAATTTTTTTACACACGGCTACTCATGTTCCTACTCAACGCCAGCCCTACTTCAAGTACTTCTCTGGGTGGTCTCTCCATCATGACTTCTCACGCTTCGTTCGTGACACTTGGGACTCAGCAGTTCCAATAACAGAGGCGATTGAGACTTTCTCGACTGCGACTTCGAAATGGAACTCTGAGGTTTTTGGTGCAATTGGCCGCAACAAAAAAAAACCATTATGGCAAGGCTACAAGGTGTACAACGTTGTTTGAACCAAAAATGAACTAGCAACATGGTGAAGCTTGAATCAAAGCTTCTTCAAGATCTTGAAATACTTCTTGATCAAGAGGAGCTACTATGGAAACAGAAATCTCGGGTTGACTGGGTCAAATTTGGAGACCGTAACACAAGGTTTTTCCACTCTAAAGCTATGATCCGCAAACGACATAAATTTGTGCATTCCTTGAAGCTTGCGGTCAATGAATGGTGTGATGATCCTGAGCGCTTGCGATCTGAGGCATCGCTTTACTTTGCATCTCTATTCTCCACTGACCATGTACCGCCACCTGCACTGTCATTCTCTGGCTTATTTCCATCTTTGCCAGATAATTATCTCGAGCCTCTCACTGCAATACCTCTCGAACCAGAAATTAAAGAAGCTCTCTTTACCATGTCTCCTCTTAAGGCTCCAGGGATTAATGGGCTCCACGCCCAGTTTTACCAACATCATTGGCAAATTGTGGGCTCTTCTGTTTGTGAGATGATTCAGTCTGTCTTTCGGGGCGGGGAAATTCCAAACGCCCTGAATAAAACCGAAATTGTTCTCATTCTTAAAGTTGATCATCCAGAGTCATTCATGGATTTCAGGCCGATAAGTCTCTGCTCAGTGCTATACAAACTCATCACCAAAATCACTGTCCGACAACTCCAGCCCATTTTGCCAATCCTTATAGGGCCTCACCAAACAAGTTTTCTCAAGGGGCGTAGCATCACGGAGAATGTGATAATTAATCAAGAGATTATACACACCATAAATTCAAATAAAGGTGGAACGGGATGGATGGCCATTAAGGTGGACCTCCAAAAAGCTTTTGATCGTCTCCATTGGGCTTTTATTGAAAACTCTTTGCATGATGCCGGTCTTTCAGATTCTCTTATCGCCTTGATAATGAGGTGCGTCACTTCCTCTAAAATGTATGTTCAATGGAACGGAGTCTACAGTGATGAATTTAAGCCTATGCAGGGTGTTCGACAAGGTGACCCACTCTCTCCATACTTGTTTAATTTGACCATGGAACGTTTGAGCCATATTATTTGTTGCAAGGTCTCCTCAGGGGAGTGGTCGGCATTTTATCTTACCTTCAATGGCACACCCATCTCCCACTTGTTCTTCGCTGATGACCTTGTACTATATGCGAAAGCAACTATAGAGAATGCCTCGACCATTGATTCTACTCTTGAACTCTTTGGTTCATGCTCGGGTCATAAGGTGAATAAGCATAAAACTAAAGTGTTTTTCTCCCTGAACACCTCTCCCTATATCCGAGTGTCAATTTGCAATCGTCTTGGATTCTAAGAAATTGATGCTTTGGGCCCTTACTTTGGAGAGCCGGTTAGACATATTGGTGATACTAGGGACATATATAATTTTTTGATTGATAAAGTTCAACACAAATTGGATGGTTGGACGGCTCGTTCCCTTTCTTTCGCTGATCGCCTAACACTAGCAAAGTCGGTATTGCTGAGTATTCTATCCTATGTTATGCAGTCATGTAAGCTTCCTATCCGAATTTGTGAAAAGATTGAGCAATTTGTCCGTCATTTTCTATGGGGCTCCAGTCCTTCTTCATCACAACTCTCTCTTGTAAATTGGCGAACACTTTGTCAACCTCTTCGCAATGCCGGGTTGGGCACCCATAACACTACCAATGCTAACACGGCTTTCTTGATGAAGATTTGTAAGTCTTATCTTGTCTCCTGATGCTTTCTGGATATCACTACTGCGCGAGAAGTATAGGATGATAGAGCCTTGCCCGCTGTCAATTGCGCGTGCAAACAGCTCTCCTTTTTGGCGTTCTCTATCCAACATATGGCCGCGCTTTCACGCATCCATTGCTTGGACTATTGGCGACGGTGCCAAGATAAAATTTTGGACAGATAATTGGCTACCGTGTTTGGGTCCTCTAATTCATTGGAGGAATCATGATGTTACTCTGGACAACTCTCTGACGTTGAAGTCTTTTACCCTCCCTGATGGATCTTGGAATTTGACCTCATCAGTGCTTAGTTCAGCCGCAGGTCCTTGAGCACTTTCAAAGTATTTCACCCCTCTCCCTTCTCTTGGAGACGATAGATGCTATTGGGTGGAGACAACCAAGCGTGTTTTCACAGTTAAAAGTACTTACAACATCCTCTCCAAGCAGACATGGGATAAACCTGATTTGAGGTGGAAAATGGTATGGATGCTCCGCATTCCTGAGCGGGTTCGTTGTTTCCTATGGCTGGCCATGCGTAACAAGCTTTTGTCGAACGAGGTTCGATGTCGCCGCGGTCTTGCCCATGATGCTGCCTGTGTCGCCTGTGCAGATCCGACCGAGAGCCTCATACATATCCTTCGTGACTGCCCTATGGTGCTTGATGTGTAGGATTCAATTCTGCCACCCCACCCCACCTTGCCGCAGCTTTCTTTATTCTTGACCTTGAAGAATGGCTTGTCCAAAATCTGAATTGCACCGATTCTACTTATGATGATTGCCCTTGGAACATTCTGTTTTCTTCTATAATTTGGCAGGCTTGGAAGTGGCGCAACATCTTTATTTTCCAAGGTGAAGCCATTACTCCCAATCAATTGTTTCACACGTCTCTCATGGGAAAAGATTTACTCTGAAGCTACAGCCCTTTCCTTGTCTCCTAGCCCATACTCAGCGGAGCTAATTCAATGGCAACAACCGCAGCTGGGATGGATCTGTGTTAACACCGATGGAGCTCTTTCCTCAACGTCTTCCTATGGTGCAGCTGGTGGGCTTATCCGAGATCATAATGGTGATTTTCTCATGGCTTTTCATGCTCGCTAGGTCCGTCATCGATTATTCATGCAGAGCTTTGGGGTGTTTTTGACGATCTCAAATTAGCCCAATCAAATGGTTTCGATCGTGTCTGCATGCAGATGGATAATGCCAATGTCCATGCACTTCTCTCCCCTCCATCCATTGAAAGCCCTTTCTCCCTTGTGCGCAATATTGCTGGCCTTTGTAACTGCGATTGGGATGTTGATTTTGTTCTTGTCCGCAGAGAAGCTAATTTCGCAGCCGATTACATGGCCAAGTTTGTGGCCCATCCTTCTGATTATTTTAGCACTCTCGATACACGTCCGGCTACCTTATTAGATATCTTGTATAGAGATGTACATGGTCCCTTCATGTACGAATAATTACCCCATATTTATGTTCGTTTTCTTTGACCATCCCAATGTAATTTGTGGAACACAAAATCTTTAAGTAAATTTTGAGGTACAATTTAAGTTAGGGTTATTCATTATTCGGTTAAAATTGAATTAACCATTTCAACCACAATTTGTTTCAATTAATCGGAGGGTTAATTAGGTGTTCGATTGGTTAACGGTTGTTTTCTCTCTTAAAATTTAATTATTTATTTATTCTACTCAAAACTAGTTAATTAAATGAAAATATTAAATATTTAATAATTTTTATTTATTACATAGATATTTTGAGTGTAGACCCATTAAGGTGTCAAGAGATCCAACTAATTTTTAACCCTAATGTTGGGATGATCAATCAATGGATTTAGCCAAGAGGGGGTGAATTGACAATTTAAAAATTGGTGGGCTAAATAAAAAATTATTGAATTTGAGACACAAAGATTTAAGGTGGTTCGAGCTTCTAAACAAGCTCTACATTCACTACCTTAGCACCACACTAAGGATTTTTAACAATTCACTGTGAATTCTTCCTTTTGAGGGCAAAGGGATAACCTTACAAATTCCCCTTAAGATTTTCTACCCAAAACCTTAAGGACACTCACAAAAGAAAAAAAATACAAATAGCAAACTTGAAAATCCTCACAAGGACAAATGTTTGCACAATTCAAAGATCACTCACAAACCCAAAACTTGAACAAAATGATTACAAGAATGAACACTCAAGTGGGTTACAAAGATTTGACTCTAAAAGCTTAAAAGTTGTTGGATATCTGCTTGATTGCTTAAGACTTGATCATTAGTTGTTGGATATTTGCTTTGGAGACTTCATTTTATACCCCTTCATTGATTTTCAACCATTTGGGTAGCTGATATCATCAATAGAGCCGTTGGACTTCATTTTTCCCGCAATAAATATAGTCTGCCATTAGTCGGTATCGGTATGCGGGGTGCCATATGGATACCTACCAAAAGAAAAAATAGTCGTTGTACAAAAGAGTATCGATACACGAGAGGGCGTATTGATACGAGTAGTCAATTTTACAAAGGCGTACCGGTATGATCTGTACCGTATCGGTACTAGTCTTACTCACTGAAATCCTGATAACTCGTGTAGCAAAATACGTATCGATACGCTTATAAGGGTATCAATACGCTATAAATGATTTTCAAAGATATGATTCTAATAAACTAACAAGGTAATGATAGAATATTAAATGCAAAAGATTTGGAAAATCTAAACACCTCGTATCGGTATGCATGAAGCCGTACCGATACTCATATAGCCGTTATTTCCCAAGTTGAATTGCATATCGAAACGGATACATGCGTATCGAAATAGCGTACCGACACGTCTGTACGTGTATCGGTACTCGATTGCCATCAAGTAAAAATTCATATTCCAGCGTCGGAACACCGATCGATACAACCTATGGGGTATCGATACGCCTGGGCAATTTTGGCTATTTAGAGTACGAAAACACTTGGAAAATATTTTAAGTTTTAGGATTTGACTTAGAAATTATTTTAAGTTTGAAATTATGTTAGTTTGTGAGACTTTTTGGGTACTTAAAAATTCATCTTATTTTACAAATTGGTCCTTAAAATTACTTGTTATATCAAAACTCAAATATTAGTTTTACAATCTCCCCTTTTTGATATAACAAAATCAAAAATAAATTTTTAAGTCTTTTTGAATAACACTCCCCTTTCTTTAAGGCTATTTAAGTTTGAAAAACTTTTTTAAAAAATTAGCTCTTATTTTACCCTTTTTGTTAGATCAAAATCAATGTAATGAATAAAGGCAAGATAGAAGCAAAAATATAACTCCAAGCATAAACAACATGCAGATCATGAAAGTCAAAGCATAAACTCAAGCAACATAATAAAAATCCAACCTAACAATATAAAAACATAAACCAAAACAAATAACATGTCATAGGAATTCAAATAAAAAACATAGGTGCATAAAATTCAAATCTTAATACGATATGATATCAAATGCAAGATCTTAAGGAGCGTCTTCATCATCCTCATCTTCATCGTCATCACTTATTGTCATTATCACTGTAATCACTAATTTTGTCCGAGTTATGTTATTATATTCGGATAATTAGTATTATTATTACTATTAATTATTATTATTTATTTAGTTTTATCATCATTTTTTATATATTTATTAATATTATTATTATTAAATGTTAAAATAAAATAGATCCAAGTATATTATTCAGCCCATTTTAATTAAATATATATCATATGTAACCCACATAAATTTAATTACAAACCCAATACATATTTAATATAGTTGGCCCATTTGGCCCAAATATTTAAAACCCTAAAAATCTATCTGATAACCTAATCTAATACCCTCTTTACTGTTCAGCCGCCCAAAGATCTGAGCCGTTGGATCAGATAATTCAACGGTCTAGATCACACCCGAGGAGACCCCATCTGCCTTCACGTGCGCGAACGCCCCAACCACGGCTGTTCGAATTCATCATGCGCCAACGCGCCCAGCTTCCTGAATTCTCTGATTCACGTGACGTCGTCACCGGATTTTACGCCGCTATCGCCGGCTCTGTTCAACCGTCGCCTGCAAAGAAAAGACCATAATATATAAAAAAACAGAGATTTCAGATCCAATCTCAAATCAACAGTGTAGAGCAGTTTTTTTATTATTATTGTGTAATCGGATATAAGAATCCGAATCAAATCCTTTTGTAATTAGTTACCGAGTTAGCAATAAAAAAAATAACAAAAACCCTCAAGTTTCAGAGGTAATTTTTTTCATTTTCTTTTCTTTCAGTTCGAATCATAAAAAAACAAATAACCAAAAAATAAATACAAATGGGTTTAGGGTTTATACCTTCGGGTCTCGAAGATGCCGTCGTTTCGAATGGCCAAGGGAGGTGCACCGAGGAACGGCACCGTTCATCTTCCTCTCTTTTTTCAGATCTAGGGTTCTTGTTTTTTTGGGATCGATAAAAAGAGGGATGTTTAAATCAGGGCTTTGTTTTTTTAAAAATATAAAAAAAAATCTGGGTTTTTCCAGATTCTGGCGCCGATGAACGGCGGCGCACGGCCGGCATTTGGAACACCCATGGCGGTCGTGATGAACACCGGCCTTTAAATCAGAGAAAATTTTATTATTTTTTGGGTTTTGGGATAAAATAAATTTTAGAAAAAATAAATGACATTTATAGTGGCCTGTTAAAACAAAATTGGTTAATTATTTTTAAATCCCCCGCCCCAAAATTTCTTGCTCTGCATTCCCTTCTATTTTCGTTTTTTACATTTCGGTCACCATTTTAAATCAACTATATTTCTTTTTTATTTCGGTCCTTAAAATTTGTTTTTGTTTCATTTTAGTCCCGAGATCCTTGGGTAAATTATCCCTTTTGTCCCTCGTCTCTTTTGGTTTATTTACTTTGCAGCCCTCATATTTAATGTTTTTTTTATTTATGCACTTAATGGTTTTATTTAGTTTAAATTTGGTCCCTTGCTTTATATATTATATTATATATGTATATGCCTAATATATATGTTATAATATTATATATGTATTATATGTGTATTAGTTTAAATATTATTATATTTTATTATATTATATCATGCTTTTATATTAAACATATATATATATATGTGCTATAAGTATACTATATAATATATATCATATTGTTTTATATGAGTTATATAAATATATAGGTATATGCCTTTATATTATGTATATATATAATTATAAATTTATAATATATGTATTATATTATATTTAGTATGATCGGTTATTACTACAATGTATGTCATATTTATATATGTGTATATTAGTTGTATTCTACATGTAACATGCATATTATGTATATTATATATTTTAAGTGTATAGTTTTATATATTTTGTATATTATAGTTTGTTATTTTTATGTTTGTATGTATTTAATCTTATTCACATTTATTTGCCTTTTTCTTGTACATGCTTTTTTATCTCATTAGTTATTTTAACCTAGTCTTCATTCTGATATTCTAGTGGACGTGTCATCCCGTCATCTCTTTTGGTACCATGAATCGAGACAATTTTTTAAATTACACGCCTTTTAAGTTTTTTAAAAAAATTAAATTAAATGGAATTTTAATTATTTTAATAAATACGATACAAACCCTATAGATACCAATTTTGGGCATAGCGGGGGTGCTAACCCTTCCCCGTACGTAATCGACTCCGAACTCGAATCTCTGGTTTTATTTTTGGTGTCCGATCTACCTTATCCAAGTAACCGGTGGCGATTAATTCGATTTTATTTCAAAACATAGACTTTTTCAAAATTCTCCCCTTTAAACATTTTCCAAATTTTTTCAAACAAAAAAGGAAAACTTGTAAATTTTGTATTTTTTTAGTCGCTACAATCACCAAGAGAGTGACCCCGCCATTCTTCATGAAACGCGGTAAGAGTCATGTCTATAGAAGCTTGATGATTCTCCATAGAAGCGACTCGATTCTCCAAAGATGTGAAACGAGCATCAAACGAGTCAAAGCTTTGTGCTTACCTCGGCGAAGTGAGTGGTCATGTTGACAAACTTTCCATCAAGATACACCATAATTGCATCAAAGGAAGGGTGAGCGACCGGAGCCACTGGATCAACTAGAGCCGCCGGCACATTCTCTTCAAGATCAGATTGTGTATCACGAGGGAGATCCGCAATACGAATCCATTAGCCGTTGTAAATGGTAAACTTTGTACGCCAGAAATAGGGATCATAAATGTTATTAAAAAAAATAAGTATCAAAACTTGTTTTGTAAGTATCGAAACTTGTCAAAAATCATGACAAAATCAAATAAAAAATCTAACATTTTAAGTTCTTGGACAAGTTTCGAAATTTATCTTTTTTAACCGCACCTTAGACCTGCCGCACTTTAGACTCGCCCGTTTGAGGTAAAAAAGGCTTAAATGAAAAATAGGTGCCCAAAGTATACATCTTTTGAACTTTAGGTGCCTAAAGTATTTTTTTGTAAAAATAGGTGCCAAAAGTTTAAACTGTTGCAATTTTAGGCGTCTGGCCGTTAAGGGGTATTGAAAAAAATTGTTAACCAATCAATGTTTAACAAGCGATACTAATTTGATTTTTTAAATTTTTTTAAGAAAAAAACCCAAAATTTTCAAATTTTTTATAAAATCCCGAAATTTTGCAATTTTTACAAAACAATCCCAAAATCCCTAAAATTTCCCAAACCCAAACTCCCAAATCGCTGTCACTTTCACCACCGATCCTGAGCAGAACCCTTTGGTCGCTAGACTAGGCGGTCATTTTCCCCAACATGGCGTAGCCGAAAACTCCGAATGGCGTGCCAAACGAATGTCGAACGTCGAACACGAAATCGGTGTTCGGCTGGTACGCCGTTCGGCATTTTTGGTGATACCGTATTGGGAGAAATGACCGCCTAGGTTTGGCAACCAAATGGGTATGCTCAGGCTCGACGATCGGCGGCGAAAGCAGCGGCGATTTGGGTGTTTGGGGACTGTTTTTGTAAAAATTATAAAATTTCGGGATTTTATAAAAAAAATTAATTTTTAATAATTTTTTAAGTTTTTAATTTTGAAAAAAATAAAATAAACATATCATGTGTCAAATATTGATTGGTTAATAATTTTTTAACACCTTTTAAAAGTCAAGCACCTAAAATTATAACAGTGTAAACTTTAAACACCTAAAATTTAAAAGATCTATATTTTATACATTTATTTTTCATTTAAGCAAAAAAACAATAAAAATCTGATAAAAGATTTTATTAGATAACGTCTAACGATTCTGTGGGGAGGGCAATTATTTTGTCTCTCAAATCATTGAGGTTCCATCACATGTCATTTCATCTTTATTTTACTAAAATTTAGTGGTTAATTTATTTTAGGGTAAACTTCATATGAAATCCCATCTTTTCAATTTTAAAGCAGACATTCCTCATTAACAAACAAGAAGTAAAAGATACAGTCAGTCAACTTGAGAAAAATAAAGCTAAGATTCTAGAATAAATGTTGCATTTAGCTACAACTTTTTTTTTTTTTATCTTTGAACCAGAACTTCAAATTTAGCAATTCAATAAAAAATGAAAGAAAGAAAGAAATAAATAAACGAAGATCCAATTAAAATTTCCTTAGAAATCTAAATTGCCACGCGAAAAACTAAAACATCAAACCATTTTACTTCGGTGAATTTAGAGATTGAAACTTAAACTTCAGATTTAAGAATCACGAAGTAAAAAACAAAAACACATTGAAAATTTTATTGTACCGAACATATACCGAGTTCAGACGAGCTACTTCAATGGTAACTCGAAGGATTCAACGGAAGATTCCCAATTGCAACATTTCTGAGCTCCTTTGAGACATAGACATTGATGCATATTCTTTTTTTTTTATTATCAAAAACCATGAGGAAAATGGTGAAAAATAAAGTTTTGAAAGTTTAGGGGTTAAATTAGAAATTAACTTTTTTTATTAACGTGACATGTCATTATATTAACGGGTGTTAACAGATGTTAACGTTCAGGGTGGCCAAAATAGTAATGTCTAAAACGTAAGTAGCAAGAATGATTTTTTTTCAAAATAAGTGACCAAAATAGAATAAGCCCTAAACATAAGGGATCTCCGGTGAAGTTTATCTTTTATTTTAATATATCTTTTTATATTAATTATTTATTAAAATAATTCCTCCAACAATATTAGGGAAAAACGAATAATTATAAAGGAATCTTGCCGACGTTGATTTATTAGGGAAAAATATTAAATATTATAAAGGAATCGTGTACGTAACTGACAAACCAAACTTATCATGTGTAGCGATGTCTCTTTTTTTTTATCGCTAAAAAACGAGGGGTTTTTGAAAGGTGTTTTGAAAGGTGTTTGTGATTCTTTTAGATATAAAATATTTATTCCATGGGGTTTTAAAAGAAATCGTATTTAAAAAAAATGGAGTCGCCACCGGCCACTTAAGTAGGCCGGACACCATAAAACCAGAGATTCAAAAAGATTGGGTTCGGGAGTCGGTTACGGATGAGGAAGGATTAGCACCCCCACACCGTCCAAAATTGGTACTTTAATAATTACCGCTTTATTAATATTGGATTTTCCGGATTAGAGTGACGATTATTTTAAAATTTGGTCATAATTGCGAATAAATTTTAAAAGGGTCCCGTTACCCGAGAATAAACGCCCAACCACTATCACTACGCTTGATACTGGCCCTGTTTACGCTCGGATAAAAGGACACCGCATTAACAAGTTATAAATCATATGCAATCTAAGTGACAAAAATATGAAACATGGCAAAATATTTAAATGCAATAAATATTAACATAATAAAATGCTAATCTAATAAATGATATACTAGATTAAAACATGCATATATACATATTATTCTAAACGATAGATAAAAACAACTTTAACAAGTTAGAACAACAATGCAGGAATAATTACGTTATATGTATACGAACAAATATTTAAAAAGACATACATGCTATTAATAAAACATATTTCAACATATATGAACAATATATTATACAATAAAGAAGACACACTAACACGTAACCTAAAAGCCAAGAAAACATACAATGCATACAAAAATACAAGAACATCTTTGTTTTACTGAGTTAAATAGAACATAACATGCTTTAATACGAATAACTAGGATAAAAAACATGACTATCATAAGCTTAACACATATAAACATATAAACATAAAATACGAGTCATATATGAGGGACATAAAATAAAATAATAGAATATCAATATATACGATTATAATACGAATATGAATATTTACAAAGAATACAGGACTGAAATGAAAGAAAAACAAAAGTCATAAGAGAAATTAAAGAACAATAATATGTAATTTAGGGACGAAATTGCGAAACAAACAAAACCTAAAAGGACCAGAATTGTAATTAGACCAAGGGGCAGACCCAAAATGAAAAATTCAAAAATGCGGGATGGTTAAGGGCGTAATTTTACCATTCAGAAACTGATTCGGTGTAATTTAGGGACTAGATTGTAAACTTTTGAAATATCAGGGGGACTGGGATTGTAATTATACCATGCGGCGAGACAAAAACGAAAATATTGAAAACGTGGGATGGTTAAGTGCGTAATTTACCCATTTAGCAAAATAATAATAACTATAAAAGCCCCCTTTTAGGCCGAAATCAGATTTTTGGTCATTCGTCTCATTTTTTTTGATTTTGTAAGACCATGTTCTTCTGAAACCCAGAATCTGGCGGCCGGCCGCCGTGTTCTCCGCCGCCGGCCGCCGCTAACCGGCACCGGCAGGTTTCCAAAACACACCAAAACAACTCTCTTTTCGTCCTCAATATGAATCCGTTGTTGGATTCAGAGGATACACCCTTATTTGCCCTAGATCTAGAAAATACGAAGCAAATTTTTTTTAAAAAAAAAACCAAAACGAAACCACAAGGGGTCTTCCCCTCCCTTTAGTTCACCATATCTGGCTTGTAGAAGCCGAAAGGCTTATCACTGAGGAAAGGAAGACCCACAAACGACGCCGGTAAGACTATTCTCCTTTTTTTGTTTCTGTTTTTTTTCTTCGTATATGCATGTAAAGAAAACAAGTAAGAAAAAGAGACAAGTGTTTACCACTGGACTGTCTTTTGATTATCTTGACTGGTTACAATTTTTTGGTTTTACAAGATCTCTGTTCTCTCTCTTTTTTGTTACTACTCTCCCTGTTATCTCCCCCCTCCTTTTTTTGTTACAAAAGTCCCCGTTTCATATATATTATTGTCTTCGTTTTGTTGCAAGTTGCATCTTGCTTTTTCAGATCTGAACTGAACTGACAATTTTTGCTTGTTGTCTTGGGCATGTTCTGAACACGGGGACTGAATATCGGCGCGGTGACGGTATGGATATTCTGCCAGTGGCCAGACGCGTTCTCGGCCGTTAGATCAGATCTGATCTAACGGTCGAGATGGCTTGAAGAACGATCGGCATGGATGAAGCCTCGATTTGATGAGACGGCTTCAGATCTCGCCACGTGGAGCTCCCAGTCGAGGAGTCAGAATGCGTGGATCTTACGCGCGCGTGGGATATTAAAGCGTCCGCGCGTGGACCACACGCGCGCGTGGCACTCGAACAGTCCATACGTGTGGAACACGCGGCTGGCAGATATTTTTGACTTCTTGGTTGTATCGTGGCCGTTGGATTAGATCTTGATCCAACGGCCTACAGTTACCTGCACATTGTAATTAGATAAGATTTAAATTTGGGCCAACCGGGCCTTGTAATGTATTTGGACTTGGACTGTAATTTTTATTTGGGTTTAATATATTTAATTCTTTCATTTTGCCAGCCCAATAATGTTAATAATAATAATATAATTATAACAGCAATACATATACATACGAAAATGTATACTTATATTATACAATCATTAATTAATATAATATTCTAGCATACGTACATATAATCATACATATAATTAACATAACATCTATATATTAATCAAATACGCTCATACTCTAGATACATACGCGACATACATACACCCCTAATACGTATACATAGCTTATACATGCACACACCACCTTATATTAGTAACATTCATATAATATAATAAATATACATGCAATATTAATATATTTACAAGTGAAAATGAGTGATTCTGATTTGCCCCTCTTTGCTTGTTCTCATGGAATGGGAAACAAAGCAAAGATTCATAAGCACTCATTTTTATCAGACTTCCCTGTTTGTAGCTTTGGAAAAACGAATTCTTTTGGACATCTCCGCTCTTCCTTGGCTGAATTTTCAGGCTCGTAAGTTCTTCCTATATAGAGCTTCGTCACCTTCCGATCTTGGAGCTACAGGCTCTTCCTATATAGAACCCTTCGCTCTGAAATCCTGAATTACGAGTCATTCCTTTCACTTTGAGACAGTAAAGCTTGGAGTCCTTCCTATATAGAACTCTTCGCCTTCAACGCTGGTTTCTCCTATATAAAACCTTTTGCGCCGCTGATAGATTTTTCTGACTGGGAGTTTTTTTTTAATAAATATACATGCAATATTAATATATTTACAAGTGAAAATGAGTGATTACAGTTGCCCCTCTTTGCTTGTTCTCATGGAATGGGAAAAAAAAGCAAAGATTCATAAGCACTCATTTTTATCAGACTTCCCTGTTTGTAGCTTTGGAAAAACGAATTCTTTTGGACATCTCCGCTCTTCCTTGGCTGAATTTTCAGGCTCGTAAGTTCTTCCTATATAGAGCTTCGTCACCTTCCGATCTTGGAGCTACAGGCTCTTCCTATATAGAACCCTTCGCTCTGAAATCCTGAATTATGAGTCATTCCTTTCACTTTGAGACAGTAAAGCTTGGAGTCCTTCCTATATAGAACTCTTCGCCTTCAACGCTGGTTTCTCCTATATAAAACCTTTTGCGCCGCTGATGGATTTTTCTGACTGAGAGTTTTTTTTTTGAGATTTTGGATTTAGGGTTCTCCCCCTATGGAACCTTTCACCGAGGCTTGAAAATGCAGTTTTTTTAATATATATTATTTTTTTTGCGAGGCCGTTGCCATTTTTGGACCTACGCTACTAAGACTGCCACATCATGCCCGAAGGACTTACTGATGACCCGAAGGATTTAACACCACGCTCGAAAGACTTACTGATGACCCGAAGGATTTAACATCGTGCCCGAAGGACTTACCGATGACTGAAGGATTTAATATTCGGATCCGACGCCGACATGGTTGTTGTTTTATGGGGACTCACGATATCTTTGCCATATCATGCCCGAAGGACTTACTTGATGACCGAAGGATTTAACACCACGCTCGAAAGACTTACTGATGGCCCGAAGGATTAACATCGTGCCCGAAGGACTTATCGATGACCCGAAGGATTTAACATCTGGATCTGACGCCGACATGACTGTTGTTCTATGGGGACTCACGCCGATATCTTTGCTTACCTTATGCCCGAAGGACTTATCGATGACCCGAAGGATTTAACACCATGCTCGAAAGACTTTTCGATGACCGAAGGATTTAACATCGTGCCGAAGGACTTACCGATGACCCGAAGGATTTAATATTTGGATCCGGCGCCGACATGGTGGTGTTTTATGGGGACTCACGCTGATATCTTTGCCACATCATGCCCGAAGGACTTATCGATGACCCGAAGGATTTAACACCACGCTCGAAAGACTTATCGATGACCGAAGGATTTAACATCGTGCCCGAAGGACTTACCGATGACCCGAAGGATTTAATATCTGGATCTCGACGCCGACATGGTTGTTGTTTTATGGGGACTCACGCGCGATATCTTTGCCACATCATGCCGAAGGACTTCTCGATGACCGAAGGATTTAACACCATGCTCGAAAGACTTATTGATGACCCGAAGGATTTAACATCGTGCCTGAAGGACTTACCGAGGACCCGAAGGATTTAATATCTGGATCTGACGCCGACATGGCTGTTGCTTTATGGACTTTGGTAAATTCTTCGATAATTCTTCAAATACCTGTTTAGGAACAAGCAAAATTGACATGCCCCTATCTATATGATGCATGTAATGTTATGATTTCTTTCTCCTCTTTTTTTTTCTTTGTTAATCTTATGTCCTGAAAAGTCATTCTTCTGATTTCTCTATTTCCTTTCTTTTTGCGGTATGCTCAATTTTGATCTTCATTTCTGTCAAATTTTGCTCAATGGGCATCTACTCTTGTTCTTTTACACGAGCACCCGCCTTTCTTCTTCGGGGTCTCTGTCTGCTTCACCAACAAACATTACATCATGCGTGTGCAGAGATTCTTACTATTCTTTCTGTTCTGTATTGCCCCATTCGATCGTGCTCGGCTACCTTCCAGTTCTTTTGACCCAATATTCTGAGTATTTGTTAATTTCATCATCGGGGTGAGCGAAATGCTTCTTAACCTCAATCTTCTTGTTGTCTCTTGACGGACACCATTCATCGATCTCTGTTCTTTAATTCTTTGGAGACTCACTGTTTACTTTTTACCGTCCCCTCACTTTGTAAGCTCATTCTTGTGATGTTTCGTCCTTCATTTTCCTGAACCAAACAAGGCATCGTGGCTGGAATTCGCTTCTTGTTCTTGAGCTGTTTGACACCTATACCTCTGTTATCATCTTCATTCTATGCATTGTGAGATCATTTCTAGTTAGGGGCTCCCATAGTATCCGCAACCTTGTGTTCTGGATCTTACCCCTGAAGTAATACATGGAAATCTTTGTTGCTTTAACTTATCAATTTGCTGATTGGTGTTCCACTGAAGGGTATCATTTAGGTTAACATACAAGATTTTGAAAACACAGCATAGGAGCTCTGGATATCATGTGCAAGAGTGGCTTAGATTCAACCACTTAGTAATTCAAAGATGTGAAGTCTTCCCTGGTGACTCGGTTCATCCTCATGATTACCGCATTGCTGCAGAGTACTACTCTTTCTCAATTCTCATTATCTACTCTGCCCTCAAAAGGGTTGGCTTGTATAACCACTTGAGCGCAGAAATATTACTCTAGGAATAGAGTTCTGGGTGGTGCGAGTCTTAATTTCTCCCATGATATCGCCTATCATTCTTCTCTTGTTTTTTTTTGAGGAAATCAATTCGTCACAGTCCTTTGTCTTGAGGACAACGATGGAGCAAACAACACTGCCCCAAGTTACTCGGCATAATCACGATTTGAAAATATTACCATCACTCATGAAGCTAAGGTTTCTTGAATTGGAAGATATATCTCCACCCTATCGCTTCAGCGGAGTGCCTCAAAATTTCCATACTCTTATCCGAACAAGCCTATTACCAGGTTTCGAACATAGGAGTACTTTTTATTATTATTTTCTCATTTTCATTTCTTTTTTCTTTCTTCTCTTTTTCTCTTCCTTTTTTGTTTTGTTTCTTCTTTTCTACCTAGAAGATTATGCCTAGAGTTTCAATTTCAAGCAACTCTACATGGTTGACATTTAGAGCTTTTTCGTCCTTGAATATCATCGAAAGAGTAATAATCTCTTTTTTGCTGACGAGTCCGTGGGGAAGGTCACACATCATCGTTGTCACGACATCTATCTAATGTCACATCTTGCAATTGATATCCGTCCTACAACGGCGAGAAAATATCTATGTGCTTTCAAAAACATTATATGTGTTGCGAAATCGTCCTTTATTGAAAATAAAAATCACAGACATGCCCCATCACAAAAGATCTTTGCCACATGGGGGCCACATAGAGTTGATCCCTTGTATTACTTCAGGAAGGTATTCTAATGTAGAGACATCTATGGCTTCTTCAGCACTATGTAGACTTGCTTCTCATCCTTGGTTTTCCACTGCTTGATCAGCTCTTGCTGTGGTTCCATCATTGACCAGCTTCTTGATTTTCCGGTAAATGTCTACATTTTTTCGGTGGGATGCCAGTGCCCCCATATGGAATTCGCATGTGCTACTCGAGTCAAAACTATGGGCATACAGATCAGGTGCACTCTTCATCGGCCTAGGAACAAGATAGTGACCCTCTACCAGATGAGGCCAAATGTCTGAGATAGATATTCCAAACACTTCCAAATTTGCGCTCGTTCGAGGAATTTTCCTTGATGACCCCGATTTGTCAGTCTGTCTCATTCTTTTACGGCCACGCGAACCCTGGAGATGACACTCATTTACGTCTCCATCCTTATCTATCTTATCTTCGATTCGATCCTTAGACTTAGACCCCAATTTTCCTTCTTTGACTGCATATTCTATCATCTCTCCAATCGTCATGAAATCTTCGAATCTGTTTCTCGATTTCTCCAACATCACATCGAAGAAGGGAGAGGGAAGCGTTGCATGGAACAAGGGAGTCAACTCTTCTTCTGCTATAGGAGGCTGGACTTGGGTCGCCATACATCGCCACCTTAATGCATATTCCCTGAAGCTTTCACTTGGCCTCATTTTCTCATTTCAAGAAAGCGTCGATGTGGTGCTAAATCTAAAGCATATTTGTATTGATCCAAGAAGGCATTAGCGAGGTCACCCCATGACCTAACTTGGTTTCTGTTCAAACGGTTATACCACACTGCTGCTGGTCCTGTCAGGCTATCATGGAAATGGTGGATCAACAATTCTTCGTTCTTCATGTATCCTTCCATTTTTCTACAAAACATGGTTAAGTGAATCTTCGGGCAGCTGGTTCCGTCATACTGTGCAAATCCAGGAACCTTGAAATCTAGAGGAATGACCAAATCAGGGACTAGGCAGAGTTCCCTCGTATTGAAAACATTTATCTTCTCTTTCTTCTTAAGCTCTTTCTCGATTTTTTCTTCTAACTGGTCAAGCCTCGACTCTTCAATTCGTTCTATTTTCTGATTAATTCTGCCATCGAACCCCATGTATTAAATGATGAAGTGCTATGCGATGATAAAACAATAAAAAATGTGATGCAAATGCAATGCATGAATGCAATAAAGCATTGATTCCGCAAATGATTTGTCCCTATATGACATCTTTCATTCAGACCAAGAGGTTTCATTACATCCGGTATTAGGGTTTTACAGATAGCGGTGAGCCCTGACACCTAATGTCTTGACCTCATTCAATAGTCCCGTCGTTTTTTTCCTTGGCGGTCCAATGCCGGATCCATATTACGCTTATTGGTGCTTTCTTTGCATCACTAAATCTGCTACCTGTTGAGCTACTTGTCGGGCTTGAGTCGTAACCATCTTCATGTCCCGGTCTTTCTCCCGTATTGTTTGCTCAGCCTTTTGTAGCTTAACGGTCATTGCCCCAACACGGATCTCACTGGTATGTAAAGCAGTCTCGAGCCTCCCTATCTGTTCTTTGAGTGCTGCGTTTTCCATTTGGAAGGCTTGTGATTCATTCCTTTCCTTGTGCAAACTTGATTTCAGGATATCTTCCATGGCCAGACTGCTTTCCAACTCATTTTGGAGAAAGTCGCGTTGGCCTTCAGCTTCTTCCAGCTTCTTTGATAATGATCTGATTTTATTCTTACTATTCTTGCATTTACGCTTCAGCGCTCGAACCGTTCCTCAGCTGAATCATACCATTGACCCACTCTTCCGCGGTGTCACCCAGACCGAAACTCTTAAATTCAAAGTGCAGCTTCTGGTACTCGTCTTGTACATTCTTTGATTTCATGCTAAGATTGTGTCTCTCATGCTCGAGCTGGTCGCGATTGTGTGCGAATTCATCTTCTGAGACACTTTTATTCTTGACTCCTAACTTTATCCCGCTTGAGTGACCCACTTCTGTGTTATCTGAACCTTAGGCTCGGTATTGACCTTCCTTTGACTTTGCCCTCGGGCCACACATTACTGGCTGAAGAATCGGGGTTGTCTGTCTTCGAAACCCAAAATTCCCATTCGATAAGATCTTGAACTCTGTCCTTGGGGCCCTACAATTTTCGGTGTGATGACTCGAATCACCTATGTGGTAGCTGCACCGACACATTGTTGTAATCTTTCGGATAAGGAGGTTTTCTTGGTACAGACTTCATTGGTATGATAAGGTTCCTTTTCGACAAGCAACGGAAGTAACTCGGTGTATCTCACGGGTATAGGATAATGTCTTTCGATGTCATTAGATTCTCGAACTTCCCCTGGTTTTGCCTCTGTTCCCTGGGTATCTTCCCCGGATATGCTATTTTGTCCGCTTCTTGAGATTGATCACAAAGGGATTCGATTTGTCATATTTAACGGTGTTGTCTATTTTGGCATTTCGACCATTACATTTCCGCATTCGCGCTCCCCGACCGAATCTTTTCCGAGTTTGACATGCTGCTTGCCTTTCATCATGGCATTCATCCGGTCTATCATCTCGGACATCTGCTTCTTTAGTTCTTGTATTTCATATTGTTTGTCACCAGGATTGACACTGCTTACCGAATCTGTTCTGGTGTCCTTGAATGGTTCTTCTTCGGCTGTCCCTAGCCTAGTCTTGGGATGAAACTCTGGAATTGGACCCCCTTCCTTCAGGTCAAGGAACCTTTGGTCCATCATGAACAATCTTCTATTATGGGAGAAATCACTCGGGAATCAATGCCCCTGTGTAATGCGAATGCGATGATATGCAAAAACAAAGCAAAAGAAAACAAGTCAGTACCGGACAAAAATGATAAGTACATAATAAAAGGGCAGATTAAATGCGATAAGCAAACAAGGCAATCCTATTTACATTCTATCTAAGACACCTAGGTTATCCGCATGGTTCTAACAGGGTGGGTTTCTATGTGTTCTCTACATGCAGTTTTGGTTGTAGGAGGTACCCGAATTGTCCTCGCTGTCCTCTACTAAGAGTAGCAAGGCCCCCGATCATCACCCATTATAGGCTCCTTTCACCGGGTTCAATTCAGGGGGACCCATTCGCTTATGCCCGTACGAAGGAACAATATCCTTACGAAAGCATAAGGTACTCGAGCCCCGAAGGTACTTGCTAGGCCCATACGGGAGAACGATATCTCCACGAAAGCATTAGCGTTTTCCCCCCACTTAAAAGGACGGGTTTATATGCCATATTTTAAATGCGTTAAAATAAACGCGCAATTATAACCGAATGTTAATTTAATAGTCACTTTAATCCGGAACTGCTAATATTAGTAAAGCGGTAATTATTTTAAAAGCTTGACTCTCATTTGTTTTTTTTCCGAAAAAAAAAATGTCCCCAGCGGAGTCGCCATCTGTAGCGGTGTCTCTTTTTTTTATCGCTAAAAAAATGAGGGGTTTTTGAAAGGTGTTTTGAAAGGTGTTTGTGATTCTTTTGGATATAAAATATTTATTCCATGGGGTTTTAAAAGAAACCGTATTTAAAAAAAATGGAGTCGCCACCGGCCACTTAGGTAGGCCGGACACCATAAAACTAGAGATTCAAAAAGATTGGGTTCGGGAGTCGGTTACGGATGGGGAAGGATTAGCACCCCCACACCGCCCAAAATTGGTACTTTAATAATTACCGCTTTATTAATATTGGATTTTCCGGATTAGAGTGACGATTATTTTAAAATTTGGTCATAATTGCGAATAAATTTTAAAAGGGTCCCGTTACCCGAGAATAAACGCCCAACCACTATCACTACGCTTGATACTGGCCTCGTTTACGCTCGGATAAAAGGACACCGCATTAACAAGTTATAAATCATATGCAATCTAAGTGACAAAAATATGAAACATGGCAAAATATTTAAATGCAATAAATATTAACATAATAAAATGCTAATCTAATAAATGATATACTAGATTAAAACATGCATATATACATATTATTCTAAACGATAGATAAAAACAACTTTAACAAGTTAGAACAACAATGCAGGAATAATTACGTTATATGTATACGAACAAATATTAAAAAAGACATACATGCTATTAATAAAACATATTTCAACATATATGAACAATATATTATACAATAAAGAAGACACACTAACACGTAACCTAAAAGCCAAGAAAACATACAATGCGTACAAAAATACAAGAACATGCTGTTTTACGAGTCAAATAGAACATAACATGCTTTAATACGAATAACCGGATAAAAAACATGACTATCATAAGCTTAACACATATATACATATAAACATAAAATACGAGTCATATATGAGGGACATAAAATAAAATAATAGAATATCAATATATACGATTATAATACGAATATGAATATTTACAAAGAATACATGACTGAAATGAAAGAAAAACAAAAGTCAGTGGCAGAAATTAAAAAACAATAATATGTAATTTAAGGACGAAATTGCGAAACAAACAAAACCTAAAAGGACCAGAATTGTAATTAGACCAAGGGGCAGACCCAAAATGAAAAATTCAAAAACGCGGGATGGTTAAGGGCGTAATTTTACCATTCAGAAACTGATTCGGTGTAATTTAGGGACTAGATTGTAAACTTTTGAAATATCAGGGGGACTGGATTGTAATTATACCATGCGGCGAGACAAAAACGAAAATATTGAAAACGCGGGATGGTTAAGTGCGTAATTTACCCATTTAGCAAAATAATAATAACTATAAAAGCCCCCCTTTTAGGCCGAAATCAGATTTTTGGTCATTCGTCTCATTTTTTTTGATTTTGTAAGAACCATGTTCTTCATTTTCTCTCCCTTGTTCTTCTGAAACCCAGAATCTGGCGGCCGGCCGCCGTGTTCTCCGCCGCTAACCGGCGCCGGCAGGTTTCCAAAACACACCAAAATAACCCTCTTTTCGTCCTCAACATGAATCCGTTGTTGGATTCAGAGGATACACCCTTATTTGCCCTAGATCTAGAAAATACGAAGCGAATTTTTTTTAAAAAACCAAAACGAAACCACAAGGGGTCTTCCCCTCCCTTTAGTTCACCATATCTGGCTTGTAGAAGCTGAAAGGCTTATCACTGAGGAAGGGAAGACCCACAAACGACGCCGGTAAGACTACTCTCCCTTTTTTGTTTCTGTTTTTTTTTTCCGTATATGCATGTAAAGAAAACAAGTAAGAAAAAGAGACAAGTGTTTACCACTGGACTGTCTTTTGATTATCTTGACTGGTTACAATTTTTTGGTTTTACAAGATCTCTGTTCTCTTTCTTTTTTGTTACTACTCTCCCTGTTATCTCCCCCCTCCTTTTTTTGTTACAAAAGTCCCCGTTTCATATATATTATTGTCTTCGTTTTGTTGCAAGTTGCATCTTGCTTTTTCAGATCTGAACTGACAATTTTTGCTTGTTGTCTTGGGCATGTTTTGAACACGGGGACTGAATATCGGCGCGGTGACGGTATGGATATTCTGCCAGCGGCCAGACGCGTTCTCGGCCGTTAGATCAGATCTGATCTAACGGTCGAGATGGCTTGAAGAACGATCGGCCTGGATGAAGCCTCGATTTGATGAGACGGCTTCAGATCTCGCCACGTGGAGCTCCCAGTCGAGGAGTCAGAACGCGTGGATCTTACGCGCGCGTGGGATATTAAAGCGTCCGCGCGTGGACCACACGCGCGCGTGGCACTCGAACGGTCCATACGTGTGGAACACGCGGCTGGCAGATATTTTTGACTTCTTGGTTGTATCGTGGCCGTTGGATCAGATCTTGATCCAACGGCCCACAGTTACCTGCACATTGTAATTAGATAAGATTTAAATTTGGGCCAACCGGGCCTTGTAATGTATTTGGACTTGGACTGTAATTTTTATTTGGGTTTAATATATTTAATTCTTTCATTTTGCCAGCCCAATAATGTTAATAATAATAATATAATTATAACAGCAATACATATACATACGAAAATGTATACTTATATTATACAATCATTAATTAATATAATATTCTAGCATACGTACGTATAATCATACATATAATTAACATAACATCTATATATTAATCAAATACGCTCATACTCTAGATACATACGCGACATACATACACCCCTAATACGTATACATAGCTTATACATGCATACACCACCTTATATTAGTAACATTCATATAATATAATAAATATACATGCAATATTAATATATTTACAAGTGAAAATGAGTGATTACAGTTGCCCCTCTTTGCTTGTTCTCATGGAATGGGAAACAAAGCAAAGATTCATAAGCACTCATTTTTATCAGACTTCTCTGTTTGTAGCTTTGGAAAAAAGAATTCTTTTGGACATCTCCGCTCTTCCTTGGCTGAATTTTCAGGCTCGTAAGTTCTTCTTATATAGAGCTTCGTCACCTTCCGATCTTGGAGCTACAGGCTCTTCCTATATAGAACCCTTCGCTCTGAAATCCCGAATTATGAGTCCTTCCTTTCACTTTGAGACAGTAAAGCTTGAAGTCCTTCCTATATAGAACTCTTCGCCTTCAACGCTGGTTTCTCCTATATAAAACCTTTTGCGCCGCTGATGGATTTTTCTGACTGAGAGTTTTTTTTTAATAAATATACATGCAATATTAATATATTTACAAGTGAAAATGAGTGATTACATCATGCAATTTCATGCAAATTGTACTAAAATAGTGTCAGTCGATAACCGTGTTCTTGTTTGAACAAAAACCATTTATTCATTTGGAAAAACTACACGGGTGCTCACCAAATTATCATCTTTTTCTTATTTTGATCATTTAATTATTTTTTGTCAAAATCATCCTTTCGATTAGATACATTTCCTGTTTTGGTCCCATCAGTTAAAAACTTAACAAAATTGTTGACTTGGCATTTTATTTTTTGGTCACCTAACTATCCCCTTTTTCTGTTCTGGCCCCTCTCTTGGTTGGACAAATAAAAAAAATACTATAGTATATCATTAAGTTTGATGGGAGGGACAAAAAAATACAATAAAAATAAAAATGCCAAGTCAGCGATTCCGTTAGGTTTTTAACTGAAGGGGCAAAACAGGAAATGTATCTAACGGGAGGGACGATTTTGACAAAAAAATTAGTTGTGTGACCAAAACAAGAAAATGGTGATAGTCGGATGACCACCCGTGTAGTTTTCCCTATTCTTTTTAATGTCTCTAATTATGCTCTAACACTAAAAAGCTAAATTATAACTTTAATTTTTAAATTTTAAATTATAAACCCTAAAAACTAAACCCTGCACCATATATTATAAATCCCAATCTTAAACTCTAATCTTAAATCTTCAACCTATTTTTTTAGTGTGCGGACATAAATAGAGACACTAAAAAGGGACAAAGGAATTTTGTTCTTATTGTTTTATGAAAAATAACTAAAATCAAAATTTATATATATAAAGATTGTTTTTTAAATAAACCATAAATTTTAACCACAACCCTAAATTCTAAACCCCACAAACATGGATGGAGCTAAGAATTCAAATAAGGGACAATGTATAATTAACCAAAAAATAGGAAAGATAAAGTTTAAATGAATTGAAATTAGGGATCTAAATGGGTAAAATCTTTTTAAGTAAAAGGGGTTGCATAATCCCCTAAGGGACCAAGTACATACATCCCTGTCTACAGACTAACCCATAATTTTAAACCCTAAACTAAATTTCTAACCTAAAAATAAAAAAATTGTGTAATCTAAAGACTACACATCATGTGTAAATATACAATATACAAATAAAATTATACGACCACTGCTACTACAAAAATCGAAGCACGGGGGAGCTAAACGAGAGAAACTGAAAAAAAGGAGACAGGTGCAATGGCAATAACACTTAACAATGGCTTCACGATGCCCGTAATCGGCCTGGGTGTTTGGCGTATGGAGAAAAAAGCCCTTAAAGATCTCATCATCGACTCCATCCGAATCGGTTTTCGCCATTTCGACTGCGCTTGTATCGATCTCGTTCATGTTTTAACTTATGTACATTGTTTCGTGTTTTAACTTACAGATTATCATTGTTTCGAACATATTCAATGTTTTTGCAGCTGATTACAAGAATGAAGCTGAGGTTGGGGAGGCATTGACTGAAGCAATTGAAACTGGGATTGTCAAGAGACAAGACCTGTTTATTACAACTAAGGCTAGTTTTCAGACAATTTTGACTGTTATTTCGGTTTATGTTAATGTTTTTTTTTTATTAATTTGAGAACAAATCTGGGTTTGAAAAATGTTGCAGCTTTGGAATACTGATCATGGACATGTCTTGGAAGCCTGTAAACACAGTCTAAAGAAGCTTCAGTTGGATTATCTGGATTTGTATCTTGTTCACTTCCCTGTTTCCATTAGACACACCGGTGATTCCTCATTGTCTCCTTTCATTACTTATAATCAGTTGATTCCAACATTCAAGGCTCAAGTCTAATATGATTCGTTTTTTTATTTTATATAGTTTCTTTATACATTCTATAATTTATTTTATATGAAATTATATATAATATTATAATTCAAATTTCAAAAAATATATAGGTTGTTTACCTTTAGAACTTGGGTAAACAACACAATTGGTCACTAAACTATTTCCACTTTCCTATTTTAGTTTCCAAACTATATTTTTTTGACAAAATCGTCACTAATATTACGTTTTTTTTCTTATTTTGGCCACCCACCGTTAAAAAACTCACAGAGAAAACAATAGTTTGGTGATACAAACAGGAAAGAAGCAATAGATTGGTGACCAAAACAAGAAAAAAAGTAACATTAGTGACCAAAATAGAAAAAACGTAAAGCTAGTGATGGTTTTGCCCGAAATAATAGTTTGGTGATCAAAACAAGAAAGCGAGAATAATTTAATGACCAATGATGTTGTTTACCCTTAAAAACTTAATAAAAGATTAAATTTAATTCGATTGAGATGATTGCTGGTTTAATATGAGCATGGAATTAAACCGATTTATGAGTGGGGAAAGGAACTGATAGTCTAGAGTAATCATTTAGAATAACTTGATACGACTCGACCCATGAACTCTCTACGGTTGCAGGGATCGGTGCAACCGGCAGTCCATTGGACGAGGATGGGGTTCTCGACATCGACACAAACATATCATTGGAAACTACTTGGCATGCAATGGAGGATCTGGTTTCCATGGGTTTAGTTCGTAGCATTGGGATCAGGTTTCCATGGGTTAATTGCAATATATATTATCGAACTATGACTTGAATTTTAAATATTAATATCGTATCAGTCGGATCTTTCGATTGGCCTAATCATGGATGTTTTGTTTTGCAGCAACTACGATATATTTTTAACCAGAGATTGCTTAGCTTACTCCAAAATAAAGCCTGCCGTGAATCAGATCGAGACACACCCTTATTTCCAACGTGAATCTCTGGTCAGGTTTTGCCAGAAGCATGGCATCTGTGTTACAGCCCATACTCCCTTGGGAGGTGCCGATGCCAATGCCAAACGCTTCGGCACAGTTTCATGCTTGGATGATCTAATCCTCAAAGTAATGCAACTATTCCTCCTCTACATTAATTTTCGATTTAATTGCACCAAAGAGATCGAAAATTATTATTCAAATTTTAAATTGGTCTCTAAACTTCACAATGTTTTAATCGAGTCTTAAAAGAATAGTATCGTGTTTATCAGTCTTTCTATCAACATATCATCAGCTTGGTTGTTAAATTTTGATTAAAATTTGATCCAAATTATCTATAAAGTACTATACATGCGATTTAGATGTGATACTTTAAGAACTCAATCAAAATTTTTTGAAGTTTAAATACAGTTGTACTTCTACCTTCGAAGTCCTCAGCAGTCACTCCTCCACTGACACTCCTCCATAGGTAGGGCCTTTGAAGCCATCAGAGTTTTCCCTGAGACACCATAGGTCTCATCCGGAAATAATTCCGATTCCCCAACATGATCGCAATCAAGAGTTAGTCTCTCAACGTGACCATTGTTAGGCTCATTTGGCACACCAGTTTATTACCTGACAACTAGATTTACCGTGTCAACCAATCAATAGCCATCGACCCACACAGACTGCACTGGAAAGAGGACTTTTGAACCCCAACTGTTATTCATCATCTTCTCTAATCTTTCTTTTCTCTCTTTCTCTCTTCGAACCACTAATTACGATTCTTCATTTAAATCGGAAGAGGTAATCCGCCTAAAATCACTACCATCCTACATTTACCATTAACGTGTACTAATTTCAAAGATGTGATTAACACTTACCCTTCAGCTCCTTTATCTGAAACTCTATAATAAAAAAAAGATTACATAAGTTGAGATTTGAATATCAGATTTGTCGAAGGTTAGGAACAGACAAGACCGAACTTCGAGTTCGAATTTTTTCTCAGATGGTGCATGTTTTTGTCATCTCTAACTAATAATGTCATGTGATGTACCGTTTGTTTTTCAGGGCATAGCCGAGAAGTACAAGAAGACAGTGGCTCAAGTTGTTCTTCGCTGGGGAATCCAACGGAACACAGTTGTGATCCCAAAGACATCGAAGTTCGACAGGCTGCAAGAGAATTTCAAAGTGTTGGAGTTTGAACTGGCCGAGGAAGACATTGACTTGATTAAAGTCGTGGAGAAGAACTACAGGACCAATATTCAACCTGCCAAGTTCTGGGGCATAGATCTCTATGCTTGAAACTCTTGTCTCGTCAGTTGTTCTTGTTGGTGTGGCTGTTTTCTCTGTTCCATGAAGAATATGAGTAATAAACTCCCTCTCAAGATTAATCACTGAATTAACTATTTCCATTGCATTCTTGATAGTAGGGGTGCTAACTGAATTGAGCAATTTGTGAGCCGTTCGAGTTCGGTTCAATTAAAATTTGAATTGACTCAACTCGAGCAAGGTCTAACTCGACTCGTTAAGTTCGCAAGCAACACATAATTTTTATAATATATTAGTTTTGTGTATTTGTGTATTGTGTTTTTGGAGTTTAGATTTTGAAATTGCTTCCTACACTATTTTGATCATTTTTTTGTTAAATTAGTTAATTTAAGTTTATATTAAGCAAACGAGTTTAATGAACAACAAGTCGAGTCAAATAAAATTTTATCGAAGTTATCGAATATTGAGTCAAGCATGAGTCAAACAATTTTCAAATCGAATTGAGCACTATTCAATTCACGGTAGACTCGTTCGATAAGCAGCCCTACTTGATAGTATTTAAAAATACATTTTGGAATACATAGTCATGTGTCAGGATGGCCGAGTGTTCTAAGGCGCAAGGTTCAAGTTCTGGTCCATTAACAACATGGGCGTGGGTTCAAATCCCACTTCTGTCAGTAAATATTTTTTTACTATAATTTTTCAACGTCTTATTTGACACAACTTTCTAAATTTTGTATATATATATTTTCTGACTGAGACAAATGTTATTATTTGGAATTAGACCATTAGTGGTGGAAATTCATATAAATTTTGATACATTCAAATGTTAGTATTTGTATTTTTTGAGTAAATAACACTATCACTAATCTATACCCATTTTTCTGTTTTGGTCACCAAACTATTATTTTTGATAAAATCGTCATTAACGTTACGTTTTTCCTTATTTTGGTCACTAATGTTATTTTTCATGTTTTGGTCACCAATCTATTGCTTCTTTCTTGTTTTGGTCACCAAATTATTATTTTTTCAGTGAGCTTTTTAACTGCGGGTGACCGAAATAGGAAAAAATGTAACGTCAGTGATGAATTTGCCAAAAATAATAGTTTGGTGACCAAAACAGGAAAGTGAGAATAATTTAGTGACCAATGGTGTTGTTTACCCCTTTTTTCTATTTATTGAGTAGGAGAAAATCATCAACATGCCATGGTAGTTACAGTTGCAATGAGAGGTTTTCACGTCCCACTGTTCTTCTAACTCAAACCTTAGTAAACCTAGTTTACCTTATTTGTTTTTGGTAAATCAAACGGACCAAGGAAAACATAAGCATTTAAAGAACATCCTAGTGCTTTTAACTCTTAAACCAGTTTCTCAAGCTTGGTAACCTGAGTTTCAAGGGTTAATCTAGGTATGCAATGGCATGGCCACTGCCCTTCTACACCATTGAGCATACCATTTCGAGAGCCCGACGTCCCGTATTTCCTACGTGTGCACATTTCGTCATTCTTCTCGATTCTTCAAAATCCGGTTCTCTCTTACCCTTGTTTGTGCTCTAACTCATGAAGAAGTTGCTCAATTGTGGTGGCCATCAAGTATTTTTCCAATCTACGCCTAACTACACAATCAATGAAATCAACAACCAATTTTTAGATTTTTAGATTCAACTTGTTATCGTTAGGTAACCCGAATTTGAACAGCTTTATCTGCAGATGCGTATGTCTTATTAGGAGATTATTATTAATGAACAAATATTTTATTATAATCATAGAAAATTAAAAAAAGAACATGGAAATATTCTTGATCCAGCAAATCACAAGATCTAAAGCTTTTTTCGCTTTCCTTTCTATTTGTTTCTCATCAACCAAATACGAGTCAAATGAATTAAACAAAACTCTTCAACCAAGCCTACCAAAGGGTCAAGATATTCTTAAATGACATGAATGGATAAAAAATGTATAGAAAATCGGTAAGTGACTACGACGATGTCAACTTCTGTACGTGTCTTCTATTAAAGTTAGTTATGATTGGAAATTATTTGATTTTACACATCGGATAGAAAATGATGTTATCATTTTCTTTCCTATCATGCAAGTAGGGAACAATAATTTCTATATGGTATTCAATAACATATTTTTAATATGTTATATAGGTATGGTGAATTGTGTGCCTCTGTTTTACTTATACATTATATAGCCGAGTGGCCAAACTGAAAAGCACTTTTGACATAAAAAAACTATCTCTTCTGCATTGTTTTTAGTCTAAAATCACTTTTGACTCTAAAAGCACTTTTTAAAAGCACTAAAGAATAGAGCCTAAGTGTACTCTTCTTTGTCAACCCACTGTACAAAGAATGAAATAAACTCTTAGGGGACGAAACCCCAATCTATACATAAGTCCCTGTGCGCTCGCCACTGATCAGTCGAAATTTTTCCACAAGTCTAAAATTAACGCATTCTCGGACCTACTGAGTTACCTCTTGAATGGTAATTACAACCTGTTAAAAATGTCTGTGGTTTCGCTCACGCCATAAAAAATATATCCACCCATCTCATGCCAGTTTAATCACCATCGCCAAAAAAGATTTTCGTCATGGTCTTTTACACATCCATTCTAGTTCCCGCGGCTAATCTCAGACGGCCAATTAATAAAACATGCACATAGCAAATTCAACCAAACTTGTTTTAAGAAGTCACAACCAAATAATAAATGATCCCGAGTTTTCAGCTCCCTTTTGCAGAGGAGACATACACCATCAGTATTCATCGCAAATGATAAAAGCCTATTTTAGTAGGCAATTTATCTAGAACCGACATCCAAGCCACCACAGAATGCCGAGGGATGTGCCCTGAGTGCCATACCACTTTTTCTCGATCAACCTTTTTACTCCGCACTCGAATTACCTTTTAAATTTTAAAACAAAAATTCATATAAGGATCAAGAAGTAGTGGCGGAGCCAGAATTTTTATATAATAGGGTCAGAGTAGGGTATAAAGTACGAGAAATTATCATACAACTGCAATAAGTATTGTTGACCTCATGCCTCAACAAATTAAGTGTGGTCAATTTTAATATTTCCTATAAAAATTTTGATTCAATTCTAATATTTTCCATACAGTATAGGTTCGCATATGTCAAAAAGTCCCCGGACAGCAAGTGCTTTATCCCTATGCTTCAACAGGCTCTTCTAGGTCGAGCTGCAACATTGAGGAATTGAAGCAACCCAGTAAGAGCTATCTTTAAGAACATACTCATGTATCCATGCCACCCACAAAAATCCCGCATTGAGCAGCAATTTTCGAATCAAAAGCAACAAGCAAGCCAGATTCCAATTTCCCAAGTCTTTAAGCTCGAGACCATCTTCTGATTTTAAGGGTGTATATGCGTGACCAGCTAGCGCCTTTAGCTGCTTTGTGTTCCCCCTTCCAGAAAAACCTGTAACATAACTGATTTATCCTATCGATAACAGCCTCTGGTGGTAGCACCAACTGCCTATTCCAGTACTGCTGAATACTAAAAATAACGGACTGAATTAACTGCCATCTTCCAGCATAAGGCAAATGCTTTGCATAGCCGATCAACATAAGACAGTAAATATTTATTTATTAATAATTATTTGATACACTGGCCGTAAAATTTTTTAGGGTTTAGGGGTTTAAGTTTAGTAATTTAGAATTTAGTGATAGTTAATATAATTTAAGGTTTAGGGTTAAAATTTAAGGTTTATAGGTTAAAACTTAAATCCTCAATATATTACCTTAAAATTTTAACCTCTAAACCCTATGCCCTAAACTCAATCTCTAAACCCTAAAAAATTTTCACACCAATATATTGGATATAAATCCTTTATTTTATTACTTTTTAAACTTCTTATATTTCTTATTTGAAATAGCTTTCTAGTGTAACTTCAGCATCCTAACAAGGTTTATGTGGAGTATATATTTTTCTGATAGAGAAAAAAAGTTATTATTTGGAATTGGACCATTGATAATCTAAATTCATATAAATTTGAATACGTTCGAATACTCGTATTTGTACTCTTTGCAATCGCGAGTAAGAGCAAATCATCAACATGCCATAGTAGTCTCTGTTGCAAAGAGAGCTTAGTAAGCCTAGTTGCATAGCAACTGCATTCTCCTTCTACACCATTGATGCATACATAGCATTTTGCGAGTTAAACGTCCCAAATTTCCGTCATATGTACTTTGCTTCGCTTCTTCCTTTTCTACCGTCGTGTCAGATTTTAGTTCCGACTCCCAGCTGATTTCTTTGAGTTCCTTCTACTATAACCAACCGGCTTTTCTTCCGGAATCCAGCTCTTCACATACTTTAGAGGAAAACAAACATGGGAACCACCGGCATTATGAGTTATATTGGACAACATCTCCTTGTTTCCTAGTACTCTTCATAGAGAAACAAGGAGAAAAAGACGGATCATTAGTTTCAGTCTTCCCATGGAAGCTCTCGGTTTTCCGATGAAAGCCATGGCTAACATAGGAACTTTTGCATTGTTTCTTCAATCCCTTGCCAGCACGGTTGCTCTCGACACAGATTGTTTCCACCATTTCAGGTATTGTGAGGCAACACCGGCTTTACGATTCAAGAAAGAACACAAAAAGTGAAAGAATTTTATTACTACAGAAAAGGAACTATATCCATAGTGCGATTTGGCTACCGAGTATATAAACCTCAAATGGCCAAGTCAATAACTATCCAAAAAAATTAATGGCGGTTCGCCACGGTCAGTTAAACGCTGCAGGCCAAAATAAAATTCCGGGGAAATCCCATTGCTAATGCATTATTCCTAAAAAGGAAAAAGAAAAAACTAAAGTCGTGCATGCGATCGACTATGAAGAATGTCTCACCCAGCTTCAATGGTGTGCCTTTGCTTCAGATTTCCTTTGAGACTTTGCCTTCATCTGAGGACAAAAAGTATAGTAATATGTGAGGCATTTGTATAAAAAAGAGTATTATTATCAAAAAATATATAAAAAAAGAGTAATCCGCACAATACATTACACATTCCTCTTGGGAAAATAGCAAAATCTACGCAAAGGCAGAATATATATGTTGTGTTATCTGGTTCTGTAGGTGTTGGATATAGTCACGTGTAACACCGGTATATTTAGTATTTTTTCCTTGAGCTTGGTGGATCATATTCCAATAGTGATGACCAAAATATATAGCGCGGCATTTTATACAAAATGAAGAATCCAGATAACATAGCAGCACAAGCCAACACCTATGAACATATATCCTAAAGTAAAACGTCGAAGCTCCATATGGCACAATCATATACATTCATAGAAATGCATTTGAAAATAAAGCAAGTGGTCAAACAATATGTCTCCTTATTTAGTTCATTCAAGATATTGTTAATCAAGTTCAGAACAAACTTCATCTCACTGCTTTGTACGTCCCTCCTTATTTAGTTGGTATCGATACTCTCATAACACGTATTAATTGGTGGCTAAAACAAGATGGACAAACCAAAGTTAGCATTGCAACAATCTGTGGAATCGGAGGCATTGGGAAGACAACCATTGCCAAAGTTGTCTACAATCAAAACATCCATTTGTTTGAAGGTTACAGTTTTCTTGCTAATGTAAGAGAAACAAGTCGAGACTGCAATGGCTTGCTTCGTCTGCAAAGACAACTCGTTTCAGACATCCTTAAAGGGAAAGCACACAAGATATACAATACAGACAATGGGATTAACAGGATCAAGGAAGCTGTATGTTGCACAAGAGTTCTTGTTCTCGATGATGTTGAAGATTTGGAGACAGTAAGAAAACTAATAGGAACACAGGTTCCTTTTCATCCGGGAAGTAAAATCATCATAACCAGCAGGCACTGATTTGTCGGCCAAACATTCGGTTCGGAAGCATCATCTGGCCTTCCGGACATAAGCAAGATGTTTGAAGTGAAAGAACTGAATTTCAATGAATCACTTCAACTTTTCCATTGGCATGCCTTTGGTTGCAACTATATGCCTGAAAGTTTCATGGAGTGTGCAGGAAGTTTAGTGAAACAATGCGGCGGGCTTCCGTTAGCGATTCGAGTCTTGGGTTCTTCTCTGTCTGGTAAAAGCATGAATGCGTGGAGAAGTGCATTGGGGAAGCTAGAAGCAATTCCCAATAGCAAAATCCATAGGATTCTAAGAATAAGCTATGATTCATTGGAAGATGACCATGACAGAAATTTATTCCTTCACGTTGCTTGTTTGTTCATTGGGAAGGACAGAGATTACATGACTACAATTCTGGATGGCTGTGATTTCTATACAGCGATCGGAATTGAAAATCTAATAGGGAGGTCTCTTTTAACCATTAATGAAAAAAGAAAGCTTATGATGCATCAAATGATTAGAGATATGGGACGGGAAATCATTCGTCAAGAATCACCTGATGCAGGGGAACGAAGCAGGTTGTGGCATAAGGATGCATTTGATGTAATAACAGAAAAAACTGTAAGAAACTTGCATAGAAAGTAATTCTACTCAACATAGATTTCCTACTTTTAATTAATCTCCGAAAAGTAAGATTCTGTCTTTAAATCAAATTTTAAAAGAATTGGGTCACAACTTTAACGGATTGTTTGATGTAGGGTTCAAAAACAATCAAGTGCCTTGCCCTCGACCTACAAGGATTGCTAGAAAACAAGTCTAAAAAGACAGCTGCAAGTCTGCATTTGCCACAGCATTCCCAAGTTGGTATGGAAACTCAAGCGTTTGTAAAGACGCAAAGACTGCAACTACTTCAACTGGATCATGTGAAGCTTAAAGGGGATTTCAAGGACTTCCCCAAAAGGTTAGTATGGTTACGTTGGCATGGATTCCCCATGCAATCTTTTCCAGCTGATTTTGATATCAGAAGACTGATTGCTCTCGACATGCGATACAGTAACCTTAAACGAGTTTGGAAGGATAAAGAGGTATGATATGCACTGACTTCCCTGTTATTGGGTGTGTAGTGTGTAAATAAACCAAACTTGAACGAACAAGGCTCTGTTCATGTTCGTTTGTTTATTTTTGAAGCTGTTCGAGTTTGTTTGTTTATTTTTGAAGCTGTTCGAGTTCGTTTGTTTAGCGTTAGTGAACATGTTCGATTATACAATTAGTCCTTAAGCTCCTCAGGCTTCACAGTTTGAACTCCAAAGTTCACATTGTGTTCAATTTAGTACCTACTTTCCCCAGTATTTGAAATGTAAAAAAAGAAAGAATAGGGGAATTGGGTAAATGATCTTATAAACGAGTTGATAAACGAGTTTGTTCGTGAACATAAATGAACCGAACACAATTTTGCTCATGTTTGTTCGTTTATTAAATGAACATAAGAATTTTGTTCATACTCAGTTTATTTATCTTAATAAACGAACGCTATACAAACAGTTTATCGAACGCTTTGTTCATGTACAACCCTAAGTGTGTGAAACAATAGTATATTTCTAAAAGAAGTGTTTTTCCTTTTTGTTGCAGTGTGTCCCAAATTTAAAGATCCTTAATCTCAATCATTCACACAGCCTTCTCAAAACCCCAAACTTTTCAGGACTCCCTAGTCTTGAGAAGTTGATGCTCAAAGACTGCATAAAACTGGCGGATGTTGATCAATCCATTGGTGAGTTAAAGATGCTTACTTTCTTGAACCTCAAGGATTGCACAAGTCTTAGGAAACTTCCAAGGACAATTGGTTCATTAACATCACTTGAAGAGCTCATTTTATCTGGTTGTTCAACACTTGATAATGTCCCCAAGGAGATGCATCATATGAAATCATTGAAGCTGCTTAATTTAGATGGAACTTCTATACATCAGACAAGCTTGCGGTTGCCTTATCTCTTACTAAAAGAAGCAAAGATTTGGGTTTTTCTTGGGGTTCTTTGTCGTGCTCTTTGGTAAAGTTAAGTCCTGAAAATTGCAGATTATCTGATGATGCCACCCATGATCTTTGTAACTTGGCCTCCTTGAAATCATTAAACTTGAGCAGAAACTCGATCCATTGCCTGCCCGAGAGCGTAAAACACCTTACGAAACTTGATGAACTTCTGTTGAATTGTTGCACCGAGCTCCGAATGATTCCGTAGCTTGCAATCTTCTCAAATTCTACGGAGGCTTTCATGACGGAATCTCCATTTAATCAGTCAATCACGCCATACTTCTTTTTCCCGTCCAAACGATGTGGTATTTTTGGATGCGAAAAACTGACTGAGGTTCAAGATATATTCAAGTTGGAACCGATTGAAAACTTTGAAGCAGAAGAGATCAAAAGGTTATTCAATGTGGACTCCGTTAACAACAGCCGAGTGCAGCTTTACAGTTTCCTGATTGATAGAGCCAGGGTTGCTACCCCACAGGTATTATCTTTCACTCTTGAGTTACATTTTGTATTACTTAATAGTCAATACATTCATAACCATGTATAGAACTGACAAATTTGATCCGAACCCAATTACTATAATCGGTTTATTCGATTCGAGATCTGATATGAATTAGAACATAATACTCAGACTTGATCCGAAACAAACCAAACTAATCTGAAATCGACCCGAAAGCAACCCTAATCTCATAATTTATTTATATTACTATCTATTTTTTAGCATTCGATAAAATAGTAAAACGATGTACTATGTTTTATTCTTTTTTTTTTTGGTATTATACTACTAGTTAACCACGTATAGAAATTCTCTACCTTTTTGGTGTTAATATTTATGCTCCAATATTAAGAAATAGAGTTAAGGGTTTAGGTTGAGGTTTAGTGTTAGAGTTTAGGATGTAAGGTTTATTTTATAGGGTTTAGGATTTATAATTTAGAAAGTATAGTTAGAATGTAAGGTTTAGTTTTTTAGTGTTGCTTAGATAGGGACACCAAAAATGGCAAGATGATTTTTGTTTGTTAACCATCAACTTTGGTGATAATTTATTAGTTCAATATATCTTTCCTCATTTAAAATGGGAGTCTAACGTACAACAGGGTCACAGTACGACACCAACCGAAAATGTTGTAAAGCACGAAACTTAAAACCGAAATTGATAACATTTTAGGTTGGTGGTTAAATATTGAAACTTAGCTCTGAGTATCGATACTTATAATATCTGATAACATTTTAGGTTTTTCTAAGCATCGAAATTTGTCTATAAATATCGATACTTGTCTTGAGACCACAAACCTAAAATATTATCAAAAAGTGTAACATTTTTTGTTGGTGTAACATTTTAACTTCCATGTATTTTGTAACATTTTCGGTTGGTATCGTATCGTAGCCGTACTGCAACCGAATTAACCAATAACCGAGCTTTCAAAAATTCTTTAATCTTTTCCCGACCGAAAAAAGTTTGGTGGCCGACCGTTTAACTGAACTAGTTTGGTTTGGTCGGTTAATTCGACACTCAAGAGAGATTAGTAAGGTAATATTGAAAAAATTACTATGGGATAACGAGTGTAATGATAAGAGACAATAATATCTTATGTGAAAAAAACAAAAACCACACACATATACATATACATATACATATACATATTCATATACATATTCTACTAAGCATATTATTACATCTTTTAGGAGATGAGGACGCTACAAGAAATAACAAGATAGACTTGACAAAAGAGTTACTCAGTTTGGAATCTTATGAAAATATTAAAGTGCAAGTTTGCGATTATTTAGAAGAATCAACAGTGATCACTTCCCCACAGGTTTCCTTTCAATTGCAAGGTTTTCTAAAATTATTTATATACCATGTTTCCTTATAGTTCCATGCTACAGGTATTATATGATTTTGGCATAATTACAGCATTTCCCCAATCCCGTTCGATCACTTCGGCCTGATTTCAGTGTCCCCAAACTCCGGTCTAAAGACGAGCTGCTTGCTGAGTTCGACCATTGTTCTTTCGGCCAACAATGACAAAACATTTGAATTTTTACCATACCTTGAAGTTGTGAACGAGACCAAAGGTACCAAGTGGACGTATTCTAAACATTTCATGGGAATCCCTGAAACCAAGAACACCATATACTGGATGATTTACTGGAATTTTAAGGGCGGTGAATTAGAAGCCGGTGATCGTATTCGTCTTCGAGTTGTTTCAGCTTTATGCGTGCTCGAATTCGGCGTGGACCTTGTACATGATCATAAGCTGGGCGACGGACCCAACTCTTTTCATTTGTTGCCCAGGATGAGAAAATGCTGCAACTATCTTCTTGGGACTTTTATTTATATTTTGGCTACAACTCATAAGATGCAATGTTTAGTCAAATATCGACTTTTTATCTATATTTTTCGCCATTAAGGGTAAATATTCGATCGAGTCTAGTCAAAAACTTTTAAGTTAGTCGAGTCATATTTTATAACTCAAATTTTATTTGAAATTTTTTTAGTTGAATTGAGTTTATAAAATTTGAGTTGAGTTGTTCAAGTTTCTGTTCAAATTTAATTGTAAATATTAATAATGTAATGGTATTAATTAGTTCCAACTTAAACGACTTTCTATAACTATATACAATATACATATATGTTACTTCATTTTTTTTTTCATATGTGATATGCATACGTATATAAGGTAGGGTTGAGAGACTCAAACTTGAAAATCGAACCTAATTGGTCCAAAAATTTAAAAAAAAAATTAAATTCACCCGAACCAGGTTGATCCAATCGTAAACCTACCTAACTCATGTAATTAATAAATAGGAAAATTACACGGGTGGTCACCCAAATATTACCCTTTTTCTGTTTTGGTCACCCAACTATTTTTTTTGTCAGCATGGTCGAACTCAGCAAGCAGCTCGTCTTTTGACCGGAGTTTGGGGACACTGAAATCAAAACACTTCTCCCGCTTTCATCTCTTCAAACCCACCGACCCACGTCTTCCCGACACTCGTTAACGCCGTCGCTGCAACTTCCATCACCATTGAATAACAATAGACCTTCTTGTACACCATCTCCATGATGGGAAGATACAACGAGAAAAGCAACCTAGCAGATTGAACCCAGGTTGAAATCCATCTGCTTGAGCCTTTGTGGTTCAATCTCGATGATGGGAAGATACAATTTCAAAAATAAAATGAATATGATACAGATCTCTAGAATCAACTTCGTGCATTGGAACCAGAAAATGGTGAGCCATGGGTCCTCGAAGGTGATCTTAATGTGATTGGTAGCACCTTGGAGAGAAAAGGGGTTCGCAACTTAGAAATGTGTTTGTGCTCGTTTATTATTGGATATGGGATTTCATGGCCCTACGTTTACCTGGGAACGAGGTGATTTGGCTCAGTGCCGTAGAATTTTGTGTAACAACGGTTAGTATGATCATTTTGCAAGTTCTGAAGTGTTCCACCTTCCAAAACTGGGCTCGGATCATCGTTCTCTCCTGCTTAACTCTGATTTCGCGTCTTCGGAACAGTCTCAGCGTCCCTATTAGTTTATCGTTGCCTAAAACGATCACCCGGATTTTAATAACCTTCTCCAAGCTTCATGGCGAGGTGATCACTCTATTCAGGATAATATAATGGAGTTTCAGGAGAGAAGCCGTCATTGGAACATAGAGGTTTTCGGGCATATTGGGAGACGAAAAATGCTGTTCCTTGCTCGGATTAGGGGAGTGGAGAAAGCTTTGGAAGCGTCTAGCTCGCCTTTCCTTTCTGATCTTTATATTGAGCTCAAACAGGAGCTACACGTTGTCTTGGCGCAAGAAGAAAGTCAATGGCACCAAAAATCTCGTGCCACTTGGATCTCTCAAGGAGATGGGAATACCCGGTATTTCCACATATCCACAATGACTAGGCGACGTCGAGATACTATTCAGATGTTAAACATCGGCGGGGATGAGTGGAGTGATGAACCTGCTGTTTTGAAAGCCCGTGCAACCAACTTTTTCCAGTCTCTATTTACATCGGAGTCGCGGGCAGATTCAATTGACATATGTTGGGGTCGGTTTCAATTGACATATGTTGGGGTGAATCATACTTTTCTTGTCTTGATCCCGAAAGTGGATGTACCGGAGTGATTAAGTTAATATCAGCCGATCAGCTTATGTACCATATCTACAAAGTCATAACAAAGATTCTTGTTAATCGTCTTAAGCCATTACTTTTGTATTGGGTTTTACAACGACAAGCCAGTTTTGTACTTGATCGCCAAATAACTGATAACATCATATTGGCCCATGAAGTCATTCACTCCATGAATATTAAATTTGGTCAGAAGGGGTGAATGATGGTAAAGGTGGATCTCGAGAAGGCGTACTACCGTTTAGAGTAGAACTTCATCGAGGAAACTCTGATTGAGCTGAGTATTTCAAGTCGTTTGATTATGTTGATAATGCACTGTGTCCGCTCTGTTTCTACGCAAATAGTCTGGAATGGGGATCTTACAAAGGTTTTTAGACCCTCTCGTAGTATAAGACAAGGTGATCTACTATCTTTGTACCTTTTTGTACTTTGCATGGAAAGGTTATCGCAGATGATTGATGTTAAAATTGAGAATAGGGAGTGGAAACAGATCCATTTATTGCGCTACGGTCCAGGTTTATCCCATTTATTTTTAGCGGATGATCTCGTGCTTTTTGGAGAGGCCTCCACTCATAAAATAACAGTTATGAAGAGCACTCTGGTTAATTTCTGCTCCTACTCTGGGCACAAAGTGAGCCTATCCAAAACTCATTTTATTTACGAAGAATTGTGCACCAGAGGTAAGGGATTCTATTTCGCAAGGCTTTGGTTTTATCGAAGTTGATGATCTAGGCAAGTACTTGGGTATACCGTTGTTGCATGGTAGAGTGACTAGAGCTACGTACGTCTATTTGTAGGATAAAATGTCTCAGAGGCTATCAGGGAGGGCGGCAAGATCGTTGACTCTCGCTGGGCGAATCACTTTAGCCGAGGCGGTACTTCAGGTAATCCCATCATATGTTATGCAGTCTTCATGGTTGCCTTTGGGTGTTTGTGAGGCCATGGGAAAGCTCATTAGACGGTTTGTGTGGGGCTTTACTGATTCGAAGCATGCTTTGTCCCTTGTACGTTGGGAGGAGGTGCAACGACCGGTGGAGGAGGGTGGTTTTAGACTGCGTAATCTCGAACAACAAAATTGCGCCTTTCTCATGAAGCTCGGCTTTCAACTAACTTCAGAAGATAACAAATTATGGGTTCAAGTTCTTTGGGCGAAGTATAAGTGGGGGTATGGAGATCCCGGAATCTCTTAACGTTAATAATTGTTCTCATTTATGGCGGGGACTTAATAGCATTTGGGAAGAAGTACGCATGAGTATATGCTGGCACGTTCGAGATGGGATGCACACTGATATCTTCTACCATCCCGGAACCGACGCTAGTGGCAATGATGGTTGCACCCGATGGTCAGTGGGATTGGAACAAATTTTCAGAATATTTACATGAGAACGTGCTGCGTCGTATTGCTGCAGTTTGCCCCACACGAGCTGATTTGGGAAGGGATACACCTGGCTGGCGCTGGTAGAACTCTCGGATTTTTTCCATGAGATCGGCTTTCAAGGCCCTATCGTTACTTGGTGATGCTGCTAATGGTATTGATTGGAAATTCGTATGGAAGTTGAACATCCCTCAATGTATCCGCGTCTTCTTATGGCTTTCGTTGCGGATTGGTCTGCTTACTAATATGGAACGATTAAGACGTCACTTATCGACGACAGGCCAGTGTCAAATCTGTCGTGGTGGCGACGAGGATGTTAGCCATGTACTTCGGGATTGCTATATTGCAAGAAACATTTGGGATCGGCTTATACGTCCGAGGAAAGTGATTGAATTTTTCTCACTACCAATGGAACATTGGTTCATGGTAAATCTTCATGTTCAGGGCAACTTTCCCATATCTGTTACTAATTGGATAACCATGTTGCCTATTATTTACTGGAAATTATGGAAAAACAGGTGCAGTAGGTTGTTTGATCATGACTATGTTGAAAGGGTAGTTCTTTATTTTCCTAAACTCATATAAAATATGATAACAAAAACAATTTTGACTAACTTGGAAATTGAGGATTTATAAATGATAGGCTTAATGCATAAATTGTCCCCTAACATTTACGTTTTTATTAGCTTGGTAGCTAATGTATCTTTCAGGAGAAATTATTACATGGTCCCGGCTCACCACGTCATCCATGGTTCAATCAAATGATATTCATTCATTTAATGACATGTAAAAAAAGGTGAAGATTTACCTTGAAAAAAAAATAAAATGAAAAATTATTATTTGATGAAAACATGGATGACGTGGTGAGCCAAGCTCATCTAATAATTTTTTATCTTTCATGCTCTTATGCCTTTAAAGTTTGAGTCGTTACCTAAATTATCCCAAATTTTCACACCGTTAAATTTTTTTAACAATCATATCACGCCGCATCACCTCTTTATTTTTTTTTCAGCTGAAAATTCAAAATGAATATAAAATATTCATTTAATAATAAATTTGGTTCTTCATCTTCACAAAATCAAACAGTACTTTGATGACAAGGAACTGAATTCCATTTAAACACCAAAGCAAACACATTTGGATAGCTTTTGATATTATCTCTGCAAGTAATAAATCAGAAAACGCATGAAAAACAAAAGCATCCACCCCTTAAAAAACCAAGACGATAACAGCAAGGAAATTGTTGGATGGAGCCGGCACCGGCGGTCGCAACAGCTTTAGTTATAAAAGCCCCCAAAGTTCAGTTCGGAAGACACAAAGCTTTGCGAAAACGCAGCATGGTCGCCACTCATCGGAAGATTCCTCAAGACTCTCATCGCAACTTTGCTCACTGTGACCTTGCGTCCTGAACTCATCTGCCGTCATTGCCGCTTGTCGGCGAACAACACACCCTTTGGACACCACTTTTTTTGCCGTTCCCATTCCCTCTCAAACCGAACCATACCTTTTCTCTCAAACCGAATTTAGGGCGGACGAAAAGTGACGAGGGGTCGAACGGCGATGTGAAGGCGATGGTGGGAGCTTTGGAGACCGACAGAGATGAAATTAAAGTAAAAAGGAATGAATTCCTTGTCCTGGTTTTACAAAGAGGAAATTCAGATTCATAAACCCAAGCTCTTGTTGCTAATGTAGAGAAATTGTTCGCCGGTGGGAGACAAATGTAGGCTGATTTATCAAATTGATTTTGGAGAATACTGGGTTTAGGGTTAAATGGGGTTGTTTTGGGGAAATAAGTTTTATTAAATTAATATTTTATATTTAATATTATTTTTTAAATTTTATCTGAAAAAAAATAAAAAATAAATAAAGAGGGTGACGTGGTGTGATATGATTGGTTAAGGAAGAAAATTTTAACGGCCTCACTTTTTGGGTATTTTGGGTAACATTATAAATTTTAGGGTTAGAAGAGCTGAAAAAATATTTTAAGTACCAAGTTGAGAAAAGTAATAAACGTTAGAGGGCAAAATGTGCATTAAGCCTAAATGATATAATGTCTTATTATTTTTAGTTAATTACTAATTGTGCCGAACTTAACAAGTAGTCTCGGTGAAAAAGCATATGATATTCATTTTAGAAGACTTGAGTTCAATCGATTTTTTTTGCAAGGTGTGTGCGCATTGTCAAAAGCTTAATTGCCATGTTTCTTAACTATGACCCTCATTTTAAGTTGGTCTCTAGACTTTTGAATATTTTAATTTCATCAACAAATTACCACCCTCATTTTAAATTGGCCCCCAAACTTTTGAATATTTTAATTTTATCCCCTAAACTATGACTCTCATTATAAATTAGTTCCTAAACTTTTAAACATTCTAATTTTATCTTGAAATTATCAGTACGTTCATACCTTTAAAAATCAGTATGTGCTAATCATATCACATATTAATAAAACCGTTTTAAAAAATGTTAATTGTTGTGTAAGCGCTGATGTGTATGATGTAATAATATGCCCGTAATTTGAGAATGAAATTGGAGCGTTTAAAAGTTTGAGAACTAATTTAGAATGATGGTCATAGTTTGGGGATGAAACTAGAACATTCAAAAGTTTGAGACCATTTAGAATGGGAGCCAATGAAATTAGAACGTTCAAAAATTTTAGGTTCAATTTAGAATGAGGGTTATGGATTGAGGATGTGTGAAATAATTAACTTTTTTCTTTGTAGTTTTTTAAACAAAGATGATTTAACAACGAAACCGGAACCACGAATCATTTCTTTTCGTTCGTCGGTCGTCTCCCCAATATAGACCCCAAAATATACTTTGGAGGCATCTCTGGAAGTAGAGTTGGCTTTAGTTGCATATTCTTAATCTTTTGATAATGTACACACACCTCACAAATAAAGTAATTCGAACTCGAATCTCTTAGAATGAATATTTTTCTTTTTTTCACCAAAATCATTTGTTGTGTTCAAAACTTTGTAAAACTAAGTGTACATATAAATGGAAGCGTGTATATGGGAAAGTGAAGGCTTGCAAATGGAGTGGTGAAGATAAATTGTTGTGGGACCTTTTGGTCGGAAGAAACACATGGTAGTGTCTTTCAACTAGACCTTTTATGTCGGGTTTAGATCAATTTGGACCAGGTCAGTTACTGTTTTAATTTTTTTTGGGTAAATTACGTAAATCATCACTAAATTTTACTCTCAACCTATTTTGGTCACTGAAGTTTTAAAAAGTTCAATTTACTCACTAAAGTTTAGACATTGAATGTTTTTGGTCACTTATTTGTTATCTTTTTGACGACATTCATTTACCGGCGAACGAAAGAACTTCTCCAAGATCCAAACGGTAAAAAACTTCATCGGCACGAGAGAAGCAACATACTGTGAAATAGGCTCCATCCTTTGGCGGAGGAGAGAGATTGACGAGATAGAAACCAGGAGGTTTTTGGCAGATTCATGAACTTTTGAGCACTTTTCGATAAATGGAGGTTGAATTTAGACTCATGAGCCCGAAACGAAGTGACTGGTGAAATTTGGGACTGAACGCCACCATCTATGATCGTTTGGGGTTTAAGAGTGACAAAAAAGTTTAACGTCTAAACTTTAGTTTTCAAAAACGTTTGATGTCTAAACTTCAGTGAGTAAATTACACATTTTGAAACTTCAGTGATCAAAATAGATTTAAGAACAAAGTTCAGTGATGTTTTACGTAATTTACCCTTTTTAAAATTATTTTTGGTCGAGATCATTCTATGTCCAGATTATTTCAGCTTAGGGTCACTACGATCCGTCAATCAGGGTTTTTAAGATAAGTTAGCTTAGCTTTAGTTCATTTCAGATTAAAAAATCGTTTTAAGTCTGTATTACTAATTTTTTAAAGTCAAACTAAATTGGGTCGAATTTGAATTAATCAAGTCAAGTTTTTAATTTTATTTCTTGAGTGATTCTTAAGAAAATTGGTCATGCAGGCATAGGTAGGTGGATATTGTGTGACATAAATCCATATGGGGTCGACTTATGGGCCGCTTCATAAGAATTTTTTTTTATGTATTCGATATATATGAGTATATTTAATTTTTTCTATAAAAAAGTGTCTAATTATATTTAAGGAGTGCCTTTTTCATTTGGTTGTTAATTCATTTTTTACAATTTATAAAATTTTAGATCGAGTTAATTCTATAATCAAAATCAAATTAATTGAACGAACTTTTTGGTTATGTTATAATTATCAAAACAATAGTAGTGAAGAACAAACGATCGCTATAGTATAAAAATGAAAATAAACGTTAGAATTTGCGTGAAAAATTCAAGAAGAAAAAAATCACAGGCAAAAAAAAGATTGCTATGTTTAAATAGATTACAACTGATGATTTTAATCATAATTCTTTGATTACAAAAGAAACTTGCATAAAAAATAATTATACTCAAACTGAATTTCTTACCCTTCGTCAACATGAGCCCCCACTTTTATCATTGTTTCTATATAGATGTTCGGGCCAGTTTAAAATAGAATTTGAATTATAATTTTAACGGGTTCGATCCAGTAAAATTTTGTATAAACAATAGCCATTCGGGGGCCACACCAAAAGGACATGCGCATGCCTATGCGCAGGAGGCATTGTCCTCGAAGGCCGAACCCCCCATAAATATTCCAACTTTATTTATGCCTTTTGCATTTCCCCACTTTCTCCTTTCAAAGAATCACCATTTTCTTCCACAAAACCATTGGCTGCAATTTGGTTAACCAACTAGACAAATAAGAGGATGAGTGAAAACAGCAAACAAGGTGACCGCGGCGGCAGCAGAGACGATGGGGGTTCCAATGATTGCGAAGGCAACAACCGCAGGCCACCGCCGATGCCTCCGCCATTTGTCAGGGGACGAACAATGAACCCACCTACAAGGGGAGATGTGAAGAAGCGGATCTTGAGGGAATGATTTGGGAACAGCTAGAGATCAAAATTAGGGTTTCATTATGTGTACTAAGTAGAAGTTTGGTTATGTAGTTGATCACCTAGAGATAAAAAATAAGGGTTGGTTTGTGTTTCGTGTGATATTCTACTTCTGAAATCGTTTTGCTATATAAATTAAAATTGAAAGTTTCGAGTTTCTTCGACTCTGAGAAGAAGTGGTTGATTCGTGTAACTAATGTGTGATAATGTGAATATACTGTCCATAATTTTGTGCATCAAATCTCTATTTTTGTTTCTTGTATTTTTAAGGTTTTTTTGCACCCTCAACAAGTTTAGTTTTGTTAAGGGAGTACTTGAAAAAGGTTGCATAAAATAGACGAACTCGTACGAAATTAAAGAATTTTTGCACAGGGTTCGAATCTATTGTCATGCCTGAGAAGAGGCGGGGTCATTAATCCCACATCGGAAAGGAAAAGGGAAGTCTTGAGATATAAATACGGTGGCGTTGCACATCTTATCAGACATGTCTTTTGAGAAAATGGTAATGACCCCGTGACAAGTGGTATCGGAGTGACCCTTTGACTGCCCGATTTCACGCCGAGCGCCCATGAGTGGGGTAGGCAGGGTGGACAACTGTGACAAGGTGGCCCATCACGAGAGCGGAAGCTCGTGACGAGGGCGTCACGAGGTTGAGTGGGAGAGAATGTCACGCCTGAGAAGAAGCGGAGTCATCAATCCCACATCGAAAAAGAAAAGGGAGGTCTTGGGATATAAATACGGTAGCGCTGCACATCCTATCAGACATGTCTTTTGAGAAGAGAGTAATGACCCCGTGACACTATGTAGTATGCCCTATGACATACGAGACATTCATGGATAAGTATATGATCAATACTTTCACTCCACAATCACTTCGGGACACCGATGATACTTCACTAACTTTTTCGTAAATAGAATTAGGAAATAAATTTAAAAACAATACCGAATTGTACGAAACTTGATCAGTTACAAACAATAGTGTTATTTTGTGTAATTTTCCCTCTATAAAAGCAAGGTATGTACTTTCCGGATAAGGCTAGCTTTTCCATGCTCGTGGTTAAAACATGTTAGTATATCAAATAATTATCCTAAAAAAATAGCATTTGGTATATTTTTAAGGGTAATTGTTCCATGCACAAGCGCTTGTGAAAATTTTAGCGCCTTAATTTTAGGGTTTAAGGATTTTATTTAGGGTTTAGAGTTTAGAGGTTTAAATATAGTAGTTTTGAATTTAGGAGCTGTTGATTGAATTTTAGGTTTAAGGTTAAAATTTAGGGTTTATATGTTAAAACCTAAATCCCTAACCAATTACCCTAAAATATAAACTTTAAACTCTATATTATAATCTTAGATTCTAAATTCTAACAATAAACTCTAAATTCTAAACTCTATACCCTAATATAAACTCTTAAACCCTAAAATTAAAGCATTTGTGAAAACAAAAAATTTTATACCGTCTGTGTATAAGATAATAATCCTATTGTTAATACCACCAAAGTAATTTAATCACCAATTAATTTTATTTATGGAATGGTGATCTTATCACTTGCGATGAATAATCACTTTGTTTGACTAATAATTATTATTTTAAAAATAAAATTATTTAATATATTATTATTAAATTTTAATTAATAAATAACAATTGACGAAAATTTTATTGATACAATTTTCGTGCCAGCTTTTAACCGACAAAATGCTGTCATCACATCGTAATAGGGATGACGACGACGATGATGTCATTCTTTAAATTTGTAACATTTGGTAACGAGTAAACAAATGGTAATTAACTATCTTAAAATTATAAAATAATCATCAAATTTTCAAAAGTTATATAATGAGCATTAAATTTTAGTTTTTGTTATAAAATGATCATTGAACTGTTAACTGTCGATAAGTTGACAACATAGTAGTTGCAAAACTTTATGTAATAACATATTTAGTCCTTTTTATTTATGTATTCAATTAATTTATTCATATTTCAAATAAAAGTCAATTAATCGGTTGAACCCTCCTTCATGAACTTAAATGTGCAGATCAACTACTTAAAAAGAGTATTGGATATGGATTTGTTCAGTAAGAAGTGCTGATTGTGGTTTTTGAGTTTTTGGTTTTATAAATGATTAAATCCATGTATCATTTTTTGGAAAATTTAATTTTTGTACTATATTTTGATCAGTTTCAAAACAGGCCTGACCCTAGGCTGGGGCAACAAGGGCGCCCGCCCAGGGTCCACCGTTTAAGGACGTTACGCGTTCTTAATTTTATTCGAATTGTATTTATTTTTAATAGTCTATCTTTTTAATACTTGTTATTAGGGCTTATTTTTTCAATATTTGTTAAAAGATATATATTTTTTTCAATATTTATTATTAGATGACTACTCTTAAAATTTAACTTTTTCTAATACTTGTTATTATGGCCCAATTTTTTTTTTAAATATTTGTTATTTTGGGCATACTCTTAAAGTTCAATTTTGTTATTAGAGGCCCAATTTTTCAATAATTGTTATTGTGGATCTACTCTTAAAATTATTTTTTTTCATTCCTTGCTATTAGGGACAAAGATTTAAGTAACGGTATGTAACCGCAACAATGATTGTTACATGATGATAACGGTAGAGGCAGAGTCAGAATTTTCTTATAGTGGGGTCATGAGTGAAGTATGAGGTATTAGAGATTTTTATACACTATAATAAGCATTGTTTTTGGTGAATCAAACGGACCAAGGAAAACATGAGCATTTAAAGGACATCCTATTGCTTTTAACTCTTAAGCCAGTTTCTCAAGCTTGCTAATCTGAGTTTTAAGGGTTAATCTAGGTATGCAATGGCATGGCCACTGCATTATCCTTCTACACCATTGAGCATACCATTTCGAAAGCCTGGCGTCCCGTATTTCCGATGTGTGCACATTTCGTCATTCTTCTCGATTCTTCGAAACCCGGTTCTCTCTTACCCTTGTTTGTGCTCTAACTCATGAAGAAGTTGTTCAATTGTGGTGGCCATCAAGTATTTTTCCAATCTATGCATAACTACACGATCAATGAAATCAACAACCAATTTTTAGATTCAACTTGTTATCTTTAAGTGACCTAGATTTAAACAGTTTTGTCTGCAGATGTGTATGTCTTATTAGGAGATTTGAACAGTTAGTTATAATTAAAAATTATTTAATTTTACATATCGGATAAAAAATGATCTTTATCGTTTTCTTTCCTACCATGCAAGTTGGGAACAATATTTTCTATAAGGTATTCAATAACATATTTTTAATATGTTACCTAAGTATGGTGAATTGTGTGACTTTGTTTTACTTATACATTATATAATCTTGGGAAAGAGAGCCATATGACAGGATGGCAGAGAGGTCTAAGGCGCCAGGCTCAAGTTCTGGTCCACTAAAGTGGGCGTGGGTAAACATTTTTTTAGGTGAATTTGTGGATTATATTCCAACCAAAACTTGCCCGTTCGGCATTATTTTTAAAAAATGTGGTAAAAAAATAATTTTAAATTATTTTATTTAAAATAGAGTGATATTGTTGTTAAAAAGTATTTTTAATTAAATGAAATGTTTATTTTAGATTTTTTTTAAAATATAAAAAAATTTGTGATATAAACGAAGATAATTGAATAATTTTGTTTAAATGTGCTTTTAAAAAATGTTAAAAGTTAAAAATTCTAACTTTTGAAAAGTACTTTTTAAACCAAACTAAAAAACACTTTTAGCCTAAAAAGTTACTTCTTCTGCATTGTTTTTTTGTCCTAAAATTACTTTTGACCCTAAAAATACTTTTTAGAAACATTAAAAAACGGAGCCTAAGTGTACCCTTCTTTGTCAACCCACTGTACAAAGAATGAGATAAACTTTTAGGGGACGAAACCTCAATCTATACATATGCGATCGTCATTGATTAGTCGAAATTTTTCCTACAAGTCTAAACTTAACGCATTCTCGGACCTACAGAGTTATTTCTTGAATCGTAGTTTCAACATGTTAAAAATGTCTGCGGTTTCGCTCACGCCATAGAAAATATATGCACTCATTTCATGCCAATTTAATCACCATCGCCAAAAAAGATTTTCGTCGTGGTCTCTTACACATCCATTCTAATTTCTGTGTCCAATCTCAGACAGGCCAATTAATAAAACATGCACATAGTAAATTCAACTAAACTTGTTTTAAGAAGTCACAACCAAAAAATAAATAATCTAGAGTTTCTAGCTCCCTTTTGCAGAGGAGACAAACACCATCAATATTCATCCCAAATGATAAAAGCCTATTTTTAGTAGGCATTTTATCTAGAACCGACATCCAAGCCACCACAGAATGTCGAGAGATGTGCCCCGAGTGCCAGACCAATTTCTCTCAATCAACCTTTTCACTCCGCACTTGAATTACCTTCTAAATTTCAGAAACAAAATCAAGAATAAGTAGTGGAGTCAATATTTTCATATAGTAAGATTAAAGTAGGGTATAGAGTACGAGAAATTATCATATCACTATAATAAGTATTGTTGATCACGTACCTTAACAAATTAAGTAAGATCAATTTTAATATTTCCTGATACAATTCTTATATTTTTCATACAGTAGGTACATTTTAGTGGGGTCAATTAAACCTTAATCTTTCTTTATAGGTCCGCTCATGTCAAAAAGTTTTTGGACAGTAAGTGCTTTATCCCTATGCTTCAACATGCTCTTCTAGGTCCAACTGCAACATTGAGGAATTGAAGCAACCAGAAAGAGCTATCTTTAAGAACATACTCATGTATCCATGCCACCCACAAAGATCCCTCATTGAGCAACACTTTTCGAATCAAAAGCAACAAGCAAGCCAGATTCCAATTTCCCAAGTCTTTAAGCTCAAAATCACCTTCTGATTTTGGGGGTGTATATACGTGACCAACTCTAGCGCCTTTAGCTGCTTTGTCTTCCCCCTTCCAGAAGAACCTGGAACATAACTGATTTATCTTATCGATAACAGCCTCTGGTAGCACCAACTGCCTATTCCAATACTACTGAATACTGAAAATAACGGACTGAATTAACTGCCATCTTCCAGCATAAGACATGCTTTGCTTAGCAAATCAACGTAAGACAGTAAATATTTATTTATGAATAATTATTTGATACACTGACTGTAAGAATTTTTAGGACTTAGGGGTTTAGGTTTATTAGTTTAAAATTTAGTAATTGTGAATATAATTTAAAATTTAGGGTTTACAGGTTCAAACCTACATCTTCAATATATTACCTTAAAATTTTAACCTTTAAACCCTAACCCTAAAATTTAACCATTACCCCTAAATTCTACACCCTAAACTCAATGTCTAAACCCCAAAAAGTTTTCACACTAGTGTATTAGATATAAATCCTATATTTTATTACTTTTTAAGCTTCTTATATTTCTTATTTGAAATAGCTTTCTAGTGTAACTTCAGCATCCTAACAAGGTTTATGTGGAGTGTGTATTTTTCTGATTGAGAAAAAAAGTTACTATTTGGAATTGGACCATTGATAATCTAAATTCATATAAATTTGAATACGTTCGAATACTCGTATTTGTACTCTTTGCAATCGCGAGTAAGAGCAAATCATCAACATGCCATAGTAGTCTCTGTTGCAAAGAGAGCTTAGTAAGCCTAGTTGCATAGCAACTGCATTCTCCTTCTACACCGTTGATGTATACATAGCATTTCGCGAGTTAAACGTCCCAAATTTCCGTCATTTGCACATTTCAATGTACTTTGCTTCTTCCTTTTCTACCGTCGTGTTGGCTTTCAGTTCCGATTCCCAGCTAATTTCTTTGAGTTCCTTCTAGTATAACCAACCGGCTTTTCTTCCGGAATCCAGCTCTTCAAACACTTCAGAGGAAAACAAACATGGGATCCACCAGCATTATGAGTTCTATTGGACAACATCTCCTTGTTTCCTACTGCTCTTCATAGAGAAACAAGGGGAAAAGACGGATCATTAGTTTCAGTCTTCCCATGGAAGCTCTCGGTTTTCCGATGACAGCCATGGCAAACATAGGAACTTTTGCATTGTTTCTTCAATCCCTTGCCAGCACTGTTGCTCTAGACACAGATTGTTTCCACCATTTCAGGTATTGTGAGGCAACACCGGCTTTACGATTCAAGAAAGAACACTAAAAGTGAGAGAATTTTATTAGTACAGAAAAGGAACTATATCCATAGTGCCATTTGGCTATTGAGTATATAAACCTCAAATGGCCAAGTCAATAACTATCCAAAAAAATAATGGCGGTTCGCCACAGTCAGTTAAAAGCTGCAGGCCAAAATAAAATTCCGGGGCAATCCCATTGCTAATGCATTATTCCTAAAAAGGAAAAAGAAAAAACTAAAGGCGTGCATGCAATCGACTATGAATAAAGTCTCACCCAGCTTCAATGGTGTGCCTTTGCTTCAGATTTCCTTTGAGACTTTGCCTTCATCTAAGGATAAAAAGTTTAGTAATATGTGAGGCATTTGTATAAAAAAGAGTATTATTATCAAATATATATATATAAAAGAGTAATCCGCATAATACATTACACATTCCTCTTGGGAAAATAGCAAAATCTACGCAAAGGCAGAATATATATGTTGTGTTATCTGGTTCTGTAGGTGTTGGATATAGTCACGTGTAACACCGGTATATTTAGTATTTTTCCTTGAGCTTGGTGCATCATATTCCAATAGTGATGACCAAAATATATAGCGCGGCATTTTATACAAAACGAAGAATCCAGATAACATAGTGGATACGCAGCAGCACAAGACAACACCTACGAACGTATATCCTAAAGTAAAACGTCGAAGCTCCATATGACACATCATATACATTCATGCAAATGCATTTGAACGTAAAGCAAGTGGTCAAACAATCTTCGTAACAACATTAGATGCTAAAAGTTTACCACATCATCACTATGTACATTCCCGAGTTTAAACTTTCAAAGCACGCATATCTACAATGTAGCGAAATCCTCTAAAATTATTTATGCCAATCAAGACATGGCTGCAGATATGCAGATAGATCACAATACATGAAGCTTTACCAGTATGTTATCAAAACAACATATCAAGCAGGGTTTATCAACAAAAGAACGGATATCCTAATACTCTTACGTAGATCTCGGTTTGGTGTTGGATACAAGTATACGTTCGATGCTAGTATGCTCAATTTTTCTAAGTTTCTTTCATGTATTTGAAGGATCCTTACGGATTATATTTCCAAAACCATGTTCGAAACTTTGGTGGGGACACGGATGAGTTAGAGCACCATAGCATGAGATTATGATAATAATAGTAACAATTAAAAGTAAAAAAAATAAAAAGATTATGAAAGCGAGTCTTAGCAGATAAAATGACTAGTATCTAGAGACGGCAGTGACTCAATCTGCAATTTCTATAAAATCTGAATTCGTTTCTCATTTGCATTATTTGAGTATCACCTTCCAAATCCAAACCCGAATTAATTAAATCATTCCTTGGATATCCAAATCCAGAGACGGACGCAAGATTTTATGTTAGTGGGGGCGAACCTATAAAATTCAAGGGGCCGAAAATAGATTTTCAATAGAAAATTTCTAAATAATTTTAAATCATATATGAATTTCAAATGTCTCCTCGGTCCTTACCTGTCCAAATCCACTAAATCCATATTTAGCAAGTCCAAAGAATTTTTTAAAATAAAATTTTAAAAAGTAAAGCAAATAACAACTTAAGATATCCAAATCCGTTATCTGAAAAAATAAAGCAGATTCAGATAAAGACATATGAATTCAATTTGTTATCGGAAAGCAAAACGGATTCAATTGTTTAATATCCGCAACAGCTCTGAATCAAACAGTAATCAAAATATTCGAATTCGAATATCATCTGAATCCATAAAAAGCAAGTCAGTATGATATCTACAAATCTATTGTCATCCCTAGTATCCATTTCACACTGAATGAAGAATCCTATGAAAATTACCAGTTTCCATCTGATTGTCCGTAAACATACTTAAGTATCAACAAACAGAAACAAGAAAAATATAAAAAAATGCAGAAATAAAAAGCAGTAAATGAATGTACCTTGAGGTACTTGAGCTTAAAGCTCCCATAAACAAGTCCAAAAGAGGGAAAATAAGTAAAAATGAATTACGAGAGCGAGAGTGCTGGTGCCGGAGTAGGGTCCAGGAGGTGGCGCCATGGCTTTGCTTTTTGCGTGATTGAAAAACGAGCGGTGGAGATTTTCAGAAGAAATATTCTGCAGTGGCGGAAGTGAAAGCAAGCTCTTTTGTTAAAACGGTGACGTTTTTATGCTCAGTTTTCTAAACGGCGACGTTTAGCTTCAACAATGAAAATTAAATGGTAGCTCAGTTTTTCTGGTCTTTGAGCCTCACACGGTCTTTTAAATCCATATACCCAAGAATTACATTAGTTGCTCTATTGCTAGTAAGTTAATGGGTGTCTCACTATATTTCAAAATGTCATAATCAAATAAGGGTGAGTATTTGATCGAATTTAATAAAAAAAATTTGGGTTAGTTGAGTTTACGAGTCATATTTTATGACTCAAATTTTATTTGAAATTTTTCGATTCGATTCGAGTTTTTGAGTTTCTGTACAAACTTAATTGTAATTATTTACAATGTTATAATACATATTGAATCTAATTTAAACGGCTTTCTATATCGATATACAATACATATATACTTCTTTATATTTTTCATATGTGGTACATATTTCTTCATATTTTTTATATATGGTACATATATTATATATATAGGGTTAGGATCCATTACATATTTTTTATTTCAGTTTAAACTTAAAAACATTTACACCGTGTAACCAGATCCATGACCATTGGATGAGTGAAATAGATGGATGGGATTAGAAGTAGGATATGTGAAGATTATCACTTGGAAAAGAAAAGTAAGGAGTTAATCTCATCTATCCATTTCTCTTACGGATTGTGTTGCAAACCTTGTTGGATAATCAGTTGTACGCCAAGTTAAGCAAGTATGAATTTTGGATTAAAGAAATGGTTTTTCTTGGTCATGTAGTGTCTGCGGAAGGTATCCGGGTGGATCCTAAAAAGGTTAAGGCAGTTGTGAGTTGGAAGCAATATCAGAAGTCCGTAGTTTCTTGGGTTTGGCAGGTTATTACCGTCGCTTTGCGAATGGGTTTTTGAGGGTTGCTGCTCCGTTAACCAAGTTGTTGCAGAAGGATGTACGGTTTGAATGGACAGAGGCTAGGTATCAAGCTTTTGAGAAGTTGAAGGAGGCTTTAACGCGAGCTCCAATCTTGATTCAACTTGAGTCAGGGAAAGAGTTTGTGGTATATAGTGATGTATCCTACGTTGGGTTAGGGTGTGTTGATGCAAGAAGGGAAGGTGGTAGCTTATGCATCGAGGTAGTTGAAGGTGCATGAACGCAATTACCCTACGCATGTAGCGATCCTTTTTACGGAGTGGGTTTCACTAAAAACAAGTTTCAAGGTGTTTGGGGTTTTTCAGGTATTTAAAAATGTCTTCCATGGGGATTTAGAAAGTCGTATTTTATTTTAAAAATAGAGTCGCCACCGGCCACTAAGGTATGCCGGACACCATAAAACCAGAAATTTTGAAAATGTCGGGTTCGGGAGTCGGTTACGGATGGGGAAGGATTAGCACCCCCACACCGCCCAAAATTGGTACTTATTAATATTAAACTTTTCGGATTAAAGTGACGATTAAATTAAAATTTAGTTATAAGTGTGAGTATATTTTAAGGGCCCTGTTATTCGAGAATAAACCGATAGACCACCGTCATTGCGCTTGAGATTGGCCACGTTTACGCTCGAATAAAATGACACCGCATTGACAATTAATATTCCGTTATGCAATCTAAGAGAAACATTATCGAAACATGTATACGAACATGATATGACATTGATAAAAAAATTTAAACAAAAATAAAACATTAAATCAAAGCAACAAGCATAGACATGATAATTTTACACTAAGACAAAACAAACACGTAAAAAAGATTTAATTAACTATCATACTTCAAGATCTAATTAACACATAAATAACATATATATAAAAAAACCAAAATATGCATGGCATAGATATAACATGACACTAAATTAATAAATCAAAGCAACATGATAACATAAAAAACTTAATACTTAGCATATGACACAACTTGTACACATAATATAAGGACATGATATTAACATTAATGTACAAAATTTCCACACTGATATACAATTTAAAAAACATGATATTAATGAGACTAAACATGCCGTAAATTAACATAAAATAAACATATAAACATGATATGCAATTTAAACTAATACATGACATATAAAATAAATACACACATAATATGAACAAACAAATTAAAACAAAAACATGATATAACACAAAAATAAAACAAAAAAGCATGTCATATGGAACAACATACATGAACGAACATGATTAAAAAAGAAGGAGCATGCTAGAAAAAACACAAAAAAGCGATCAACTTAACCAATTAAATATATAAAAACATGAAATGGGGACTTGAACCAAATAAAAACAAAACCAGAATGCTCGAAACAAAAGAAAAAACACATTTCAGGACCAAATTATGAACGAGCTAAACCTACGAGGACCTAACGTGTAATAAAACCAAGGAGAAAGCTTGAAGTAAAAAATGTCAAAACACGGAAGGACTAAGTGGGCAATTTTGCCTTTTAAAATATAATTCAGTTTAATTTCGGGACTAAATTGAAAGAAGACAAAAGAGGGGAGGACCAGACTTGCTATTAGACCAAGGGGCAGACTCGAAATGAAAATTCCAGAAATACGAGGTCCTTAAATTGTAATTAGACCATTTTTAGAACATTAAATGCATATAAAATAGCTTAAATGGATCTAATTTCAAACTTTTGGCATTTTAAAATTTTGTTTTAAAAAACTCTCACTCTTTGTTTTTTTTTTCTTTCAACCGAAAACCCCTAAACACCCAACCTCCCAAACGGCCGATGTTATTTCCAGAAATCGGCAAGCTTCTGCTGTCTCAACCGCCACCGGCCGTCGCTTGCCGGCGCCGGCAAGGCCTTAAACCACCCTAAAACAACCCTCTCTTCAACCAAAACTCAACCCCAACCTTGGATTTTAGGAAAACCCCCCATTATTCCTAGATCTAAAAAAGCTGAACCTAAAGATCATTTCTTTTTTTAACCCTTATGAACCGAGACCAAAGACGGTCCCTCCTCTACCGGCTCACCATATGAGGCTTATTGCCAGCTAGAGGAGATCCACCGGGGTGAGGGCAAGGCTCAATTCTTTTTGTTTTTGGTTATTTTTATATTTAGTATTATTTCCTATCTCGAAAAAAAGCATGCAAGAAGAGAAGAAGAAAAAAATACCACTGAAAATCTTGTTTTTTCTGGAAAGTTGGATCTGAGTCCATAATGGTGGATTACATTGGTTTATATGCTCTATTTTTCTGATTTTCCTTTTATTACAAGAATAGGCTAAAAATTACAATAATTTTCTGTGTGATCCGACTTCTGTGTTACTTCTGATTTTGCATACCCGGTTTGGTGAGAGAGGCGTACGGTGGTCACGGGCGGGGCGGCTGCGTAGGTCGACATTTGGTAGATGGAATGATTATCTCGGCTAGATCTGCTTCGGGACGTTGGATCAGATCTGAAAAAATAACCATGATCCATTGGAGACGAACGGTCCATATAGCCTTGGGAAAGTGTCGTGGTAGCCTGTGATGAAGTCGCGTGGCACGTGGAAGACAGCCGATCTCGCGTTGCATACGCGAGTGAGAATGTGGACGATCTGCGCGTGTTCTTCACTCGCGCCAGCTAGATAGGCTTGGGTTGATCGTGGTCGTTGGATCAGATCTGATCCAACGGCTCTCATTCGGCTGCCTGCAAGACGAATATATTAGGGTTAATATTTTCTAGGGTTTTTTAGCTATTAGGATTAGAATTGGGTCTGGCCGAATGGGCCTATGTAATACATTATTTGGGTTTGTAAATATAATGTGGACTGGACAGTTTAAATAATAATTGGGTTTTATATTTCTGTCTGATCCATTTTCTATTTAAACTCATTTAACCTATTAATAATAATAATAAGAATAATAAATACTTGCTTACATGCACACATACATATAAACGTATATACAAATAATAATACAATAATACTCGCATACACATACATACACAAATACGTACATTCAAACATACATATTATGCATACATATTACATATATATTTATACATGCATATAACATGCGTACACATATAATAATATACAAACTTTAATACATATGTATTCACACACAAATAATAATGACGCATTCATACATACACTTTAAACACACAAATGTAAATTATTGACAACATATATAACATTGATAAACATGTTCCTATACCACACACGTATACTAACACATACATGCACATAGACTCATACATATGCATCAATACATTATACTCATATAATTATTATTATAATACTTACAACCTGGACAAAAATGAGTGATTACAACTGCCCCTCATTGCTTGTTCTTGTGAAGCGAGAACAAAGCAAATACCAAAAGTGCTCATTTTATCCTACTTCCATATTATTGGCTATACAATCACGGGTTCTTCTGGAACTTTCCGCTCTTCCTCGACCAACTCTTCAAGCTTTAATCTCTTCAATGCCCCGATTTGTATTCGTCTTGACATTCAAAAGGAAAGCTTGACATCATGCCCGACGGTCTTACTAACGGCCCGAAGGTCTTATCACCATGCCCGAAGGGCTTATCGGTGGCCTGAAGGACTTATCATCTTGCCCGAAGGACTTACTAATGGCCTGAAGGACTTAATATCTGGCTTTACACTGCTATGGCTATCGCCCTCACGCTACTATGGCTGTCGTCATCTGGCCTCACGCTTCTATGGCTGCCGCATCATGCCTAAATGACTTATTCATTGCCTGAAAGACTTATCACCATGCTCGAAAGACTTACTGGTGGCCTGAATGACTTATCATCATGCCCGAATGTCTTACTGATTGCCCGAAGGACTTAATATCCAGTTTTACGCTAATATGGTTACCGTCATCTGGCCTCACACTACTATGACTGTGTCATCTGGCCTCACGCTACTATGGCTGCCGTATCATGCCCGAAGGACTTATTGATGGCCCGAATGACTTATCATCATGCTCGAAGGACTTACTGGTGGCCTGGAGGACTTGTCATCATGCTTGAAGGTCTTACTGATGGCCCGAAGGACTTAATATCAGGGCAAGCAAAATGCTTCCATGCTCTGAACCTAAATTCAATCTTTTTGCTGCTTCTTAAAGGGGACCATTTCTCGATCCCTATGCTCTAACTCTTTGGAGAATCAATGTTTATCTCTTATCTTCCCTCGTATTTTGTGACCTCATTCTCGTCCTAGTTCGTTCTTCATTTCCTTGAATCAACCAAGGCATCATAGCTGAAACCCATTTCCTACTCTTGAGCTATCTAACATATATTCTTATCATCTTTATCTTATACATTGAGGGGTAGTGTCTCTAGTTAGGTGCCCAATAATATCCGCGACCTTGTGTTTTGGGTCTTATCTCTGAAGCAATACATGGAAATCTTTGTTGCTTTAAATTATCAATTTACTGATTGGCATTCCACTGAAGAGTGTCATACAAGATCTTGAAATCAACACATAATATGAACTCTGGATATCAAGTGCAAGAGCATCTTAGATTCAACTGTTCAGTGATCATTTCAAGTATAGCTTGGATCCATAAGGATTTCGAATGTTGTGGCGATTCAAGGCTGTGAAGTCTTCCCAGATGACTCGGTTCATCCTCATAATTACCGCGTTGCTTCAGAATACTACTCTTTCTCAATTCTCATTATTTGCTCATCCCTAAAAAGGGTGGACTTGTTTGACCACTCAAGCGCAGAAATATCATTCTAAGAATAAAGTTCTAGGTGGATATGTGTTTTTAATTATACTTATGCTATTGTTCATTTTTCTCATTTTTCTTTTTTTCCCCTCTTTTTTTCCTCTTTTTCCTTTTCCTTTTTCATGCGTTTATCATTATTTTTTAGGAAATCAACTCGTCACAGTCCTTTGTCTTGAAGACAACGATAGAGCAAACAACATTACCCCAAGTTACTCGGCATAGTCATGATTTGAAAATATTACCTTCACTCATGAAGCTAAGGTTTCTTGACTTTGATGGTGTATTGCAACCTTATTGCCTCAGCGAAGTGCCTCAAAATTTCCACACTCTTATCCGAACAAACCTATTACCAAGCTTCGAACAAATGAGTGCTTTTTATTTAATCCACCTAATATTTTTATCTTCTTTTATCCTACATACATGTGTCCTATTTTGATTGTTAACTTTTTAGTGCATAGAAGATTACGCTTAGAGTTTCAATTTCAAGCAACTATATATGGTTAACATTTGGAGCTTTTTCGTCCTTGAACGTCATCAAAAGAGTAATAGTCTTGCTTTGATGACCAGAGTCTGTTGAGGAGATCACGCCTCATCGTTACACAACATCCAACTAATGTCACATCTTGCAATTGATATCCAGTGACCTACGACGGCGAGAAAATATACACATCTATATGCTTTCAAGAGCATTGTATGTTAAGCGAAATGGGTTCTTCATTGGAATGAAAATCAACAAACATGACGCATGCCCCTTCACAAAAGATCTTTACCACATGTGGGCCACATGTAGTAAAGTTAATTCCTTGTATTACTTCAAGAAAGTCTTCTAATGTATAAACATCTCTGGTTTTCTTAGCACTATGTAAACTTGCCCCTCAAGTACAATACAAGCAAGAACAAGGCAAGAATAGGCTAACTCATCCCTATTAGATGAGTTACTTAATTAACAAGTAACCAAACATTACATTACTTAACATGTAAACAATCTAAATTACATACATTATAGGTTACCAAAAATTTCAATTAACATTATCATACAATCATCATCATTTGAATAGCTTAAGGACAATCATGCTTCCATTTCATTGCATTGTTTCTTAACTTAATACATGTAATATTCAATTGTACATACCTTGTCTCCAAGCAAGCAATATACCAACCTTACTATTCGGCATTTACCATTCAAGATTATAAAATACTTATATAACATGTCATGATCATACAAGACTATCTTAACTCACAAGACATTCGATTGGCACAAGACTAGATCAATTACTTTGATGAAATCCATATATACATAACCATATGCACAACAAATACTTCAATACATAGAATTTAAGTTCTTTACTTGATTTATATTAATAACCAAGTTCACAAGATAGTAGGCCCATTCAAGATCATATACATATATACAAGATCAAGTATTCAAAATGCATGCACTAGACATTATATACAACTAAGTGCCATCAACTAGGGGAGTACAAAACAAGTATGTCCATACTTTAGCTATGCTTGTGTTTTGCTTCGAGCTCAAGAAATCAGGCTTCAGGATCAAGCAAAGATCGAATCCTTTATCATGTGGTTGGGAAGAATGAAAACAAGAGTGATAAGTACAAGATATGTACTTAGTGAGGTAGCAACTAGTTCTAACCATTTTATTAACATGTATCAATTAACTAAGCTTGAACCTAGTCCAAATTGGAAGCAATTCAATTCAAACTTTGCTCAATCTTTATTTCAAGCCAATTAACATACTCAAGCAATATACACATTTCCATTTAAGTCAAGTACATATTAGTTCAAGTTTACATGTTTGTCTTTTCAAGAATACATATCAAGTAATCCAAGTAGCAAGTTATTCAATACAAGGTTCAAGCATAAGCAATTATCATTTCAAGAGTTCCATGTCAATAAATTCGAGTAATTCAAGCTTACATATCAAGTAATTCAAGTATCAAGTAGTTCGAGTATCAAGAAGCTCAAGTATCATGAAATTCAAGTATCAAGTAGTTCAAGTATCAAGAAGCTCAAGTATCATGTAATTCAAGTATCAAGTAAACTTTACTCTTTAATTATTTCTCATTTGCTTTCTTTAGTTTATGCCTTTGGTATTTAGTTGTCTAGGTAATTGAATCTCCAACCGTCGCCACAAGATGTACCGTAGTACGCAAGATGTACCGTAGTACTAGTCAACCCTTCTACTGTCACCAAATCCCACACATACGTACCCTCCATCTGTCGCCAATTAGGGGCCTTAGCCCTGGACCGTAGTCCACCCTGACACAATGAGCTCTAGACTCTAAGGCATGCCCTTCTACCTATGACCACTAACAACCAAGGCTTTGTTCAATTATGAACCACTTATTCAAGTATTACATGTTTATGTTAAGCAATAGCTTATTCAATGATCAATTCAAGTGATACATTGCAAGATCATGTTCATATACACAACCCTTAGGCCAATTGAGCCTTAGCTTTACACTTTACAATTTAATCTTGTCATTCAAGCAAGCAATTAACATATGCCATCTCGTAGGCATCGAGCAAGATTTTAAGTTCATGATTTATATCATGTTAAAAAGTAATTAGATCATAAAAGTACATTTACGCACTCATTCGAAATGATCACAATCAAGGCATCAAGAATCAAGCAATTCTAATTGTACAACACTTCAAGGATATAAACAAGTTTCATATATTATCTTATTTCATACTTCCCTTAATACTTATATTCAAGTTAAATTAGGTTCATTATCATGGCATATTCATAGCAATAAAGTAGGCATGCATATTTGGTTAGGACCTAAGTCCCAACCCTATATTAAACTACACTCACAATACTCCAAGCTTAGCTAGTCTTGGACCCAAATTCCTTTGTGTTTGCCACTAGCTTGGCCACTCCTTTCTTCTTCCACAAGTTTTACTCCTTGCTCTAACAATCCATGCAAGTAAATCAAGGTCATGGCAAGTACATTCATTTATTCAAAACAAGGCAACAATACTCATAATTCATTCATTTCAAAACAATCAAGGCTACTGCCTGGCAGCACGTGCATTACTTACTAAAATATGCATAACTTTCATTCCATACGTCAGAATTTCAATTGATTTACACCGTTGGAAAGCTAACGTAATTGTATTTCTAACTATATAGGCCTTGCATTTTAATTATTTTCCAATTAATACTGTTTTTTGGTTTAAAAATAGGGAAATTTACAACACTGGACAGCTTGCACTGTCCTTAGTGTTTCATTTCTACAATTCATTCTAAAATCCCGAATTCAATTCCGTTTTCTCCTAATGAATTTAGACATATTAAGGCACTATCCATAAAATTTCCAGCCTTAAATTCTCTTTGTACAATTTATAGTGATTTTTTCAAAGTTACTTCCCAGAATAGAGTATTCTGGGCAGATTACTCTAGGTTAAGTTTTAGCCTCATATTCATTCAAACAAAGATTCTAACACTATAATTCAACTTATATACTTATTTCTACAAGCTTAGATCAGTCCAATTCACCTAGCAACATGATCAAAACAGGGCATTTTATATAATCGAGCAAGTTTACACATTTTCAACTAGCAATGTGATCGAACATTTTCCTTCCATGTTACATTCGAATCATACCAATTAATTACCTAAATTTCCAGCAACCTTATACATTTTTCTTAGCTATTTGATCAAAAACACTCAAATTTTCAAGAATCTTAGAAGCTAACATCACTAATTAAAGATTCAAGCATGTATATATATATATATATACCCACGATTTAACTAGAGTCTTCACTTAAGAGTAGATTAAGAATATGATTCATACAATTTCTAGACATTCCAGTATGTGTACATACTTACAAGGTAGAACATTTCACCTGTAAATGCATATGTATATTCAAATAATTCTTCCTATGCTCAAACATATATATAAAACAATCTATTCTTGCAAGCTCAGCAAGCAATATTATCTAATTCAAGTTCCAGCATCAATTTGATTCATGAAAATCAACAATTAAACGTCCAATTTAAAGATGGAATATAAGAAGAAAAGGAAAGTGCCATCACCTTCCTCCCAACTTGTACGATCAGAATAGTTTGAATCAACTATGGCAATTCAAGAAACAACTCTCGATTCCCTCTCTTACTATGTTTTTGGTAGAATGTAGAGGAAGGAGATGATCACTAATTTTGGGAGGTAAATGCCAAAGAGCCGAGAATTCTCTCTTCCCCAACAGGTGCCTTCCTCCCACAACAACACTTGTACAAGTCTCCAATTATTTCAAATTTTACATGCAATTCTCCTAACAAAACAAGTTCTCGGTTTAATTATTTTAAAATTGGTTATCCTCTTCTTTAATCTCTTCATTTTGGTCCCTTATATTTCTAGCATCTCATTTTACATTTCATTCATTTTAGTCCATTCTAAAAGATCACCTATTATTTCATTAGTTAATTTTTGGTCTTAAACCATCAATTGGTCAATATCTTAGATAGTGGTAACTTTCCTAGGCCCGATTTAGGGTGTTACAATTATTCCCCTTAAAATAAATTCACCCTCGAGTTTACCTGACTTGAACAAGTGAGGATATTGATCTCTTATCCTAGCCATAGGTTCCCAAGTTGCCTCTTCCATTTTATGATTCCTCTATAATACTTTCACCAAGGGAACGTTCTTGTTTCGGAGTCTTCTAACTTCTTTGTCAAGTATTCGTATTGGCTCTTCTTCATATGATAGGTCATGATTTAACTCTACTTCTTCAGGTTCAAGGACATGAGATGGATCAGATCGATATTTTCTAAGCATAGACACGTGAAAGACATTATGAATCTTATCCAATTCACTAGGAAGAGCTAATCGATAGGCCACTAGCCCAATCTTTTCAATGATTTCAAATCGACCAATGAATCAGGGACTAAGTTTCCCTTTTCTTCCAAACCTAAAGACTTTCTTCCATGGGGACACTTTTAGAAAGACTTTGTCTCCAACATTGTATTGGATATCTCTCATTTTCAAGTATGCATAGGCTTTTTGTCTATCAAAGCCTTACTTCAATCGATCATGTATGATTTTCACTTGTTCTTCAATTTCTCTGAGCAATTGAGGTCCCAAAACCTTGTTTTCTCCCAGTTCAGACCAGCATAAGGGAGTTCTACATTTTCTTCCATATAGAGCTTCGAAGGGAGCCATCTGAATAGATGTCTGGTAGCTATTGTTGTAAGCAAACTCTACTAGGGGTAAAGATTTTTACCAGTTATTTCCAAAATCTATAACACAAGCACGTAGCTTGTCTTCAAGTACTTGTATGATTATTTCAGATTGGCCATCTAATTAAGGATGAAAGGCTGTACTAAGGTGCACTTTAGTTCCAAGGGTTTTTTGCAATGATTTCCAAAATCAGGAAATAAATCTAGGGTCTCGATCAGAGCTTATAGCTGTAGGTACACCGCTTAATCGAATCACTTCACAGATGTATAGCTCGGCTAAGGTTTTCAAGCTCATGTTCATTCGAATAGGGATGAAGTGAGCAGACTTTGTGAATCTATCAACAATTACGCATACAACATCGTTCTTTCTTGGAGTAGAAGGAAGACCGGTAACGAAGTCCATTGTAATTCGATCCCATTTTCACTGAGGGAATTCGATTGGTTGGAGTAATCCGGTAGGGACTTGATGCTCGGCTTGGACCCTCTGACAAGTTAAGTACGTCGAAATAAAGTCGGTGATAGCCGATTTCATGCCTGGCCACTAGTATAGTGGCTTTAGGTCATTGTACATCTTAACCGATCCAGGGTGAATTGAGAAAGAGCTTTGGTGAGCTTCTTGTAACATCTCGCGTCTTAGTTCTTCATTGTTAGGAACCCATACTCTATCCTTGAAATAGAAGAGTCCATTCGACTTGAGGGAGAAGTCAAAATTAAACTCCGAGTCTAGCTTGGACATGATCTTCTGAAGATCTAGATCAATTTGTTGGAGTTCTTTGATTCTCGAGATTAGACTAGATTGAACTTGAAGTTTAGACAAGAATTTATGTCATTTGGATAAACAAAAATGAGCATTGATAGCCAAGGAAGCTATAAGCGAATGAAAAAGATCATTAAGGGAGATTTTCGAATAGTTGCTTATAAGTCAAGAAAGGTCTAATTCGAATGGATTATTCTAGGATTTAGATTTAAGGGTTTACCCGAGTATGGTCTGCGACTAAGGGCATCAACAACCACGTTTGCTTTCCCCGGATGATAGTCGATAACTAAATCGTAGTCTTTACGTAACTCTAGCCATCTCCTTTGCCTCAAGTTCAAGTCTTTCTGAGTTAGGAGGTATTTAAGACTCTTGTGGTCTTTGAACAAGTTGCATTTCTCCCCGTACAAGTAATGTCTCTAGACTTTGAGTGCAAACATGATAGCTGCCAATTCTAGATCGTGAGTAGGGTAGTTTGACTCGTGTGCTTTTAGTTGTCTTGAAGCGTAAGCTACCACGTTTCCATCTTGCATTAGGACACATCCTAGTCCTAAATGAGATGCATCACTGTAAGCAGTGTACTTCTGGCCCGATACTGGTTGTATGGGAACCAGAGCATGAGTCAGAGCTTGTTTAAGCTGATCGAAGCTTTGTTGTTGGTTCTCTGACCAAACAAAGGGTGTATCTTTTCGAGTTAGCTTAGTCAAACTTGCGGAAATGGATGAGAATCCTTTGACAAAACGTTGATAATACCCGGCTAAACCGAGAAAGCTTCTAACCTCACCAACATTTCTCGGAGGTCTCCAATCCAGGATAGATTGAATCTTCCTTGGATCTAATTTAATCTCTTCTGCCGAGATAACATGTCTAAGAAACGACACTTCCAATAGCAAAAGTTTGCATTCAGAGAACTCTGCAAACAATTAACGTTCTTGAAGAGTTTGCAATATGATTCGAATATGTTCAGAATGTTCTTCCTTATTTCGAGAATAAACCAAAATGTCATCAATAAAAACGACCACAAACTTGTCAAGATAGGGCTTAAATATACGGTTCATGAGATCCATGAAAGTAGCCGGAGCATTCTTTAACCCAAATGGCATTACAAGGAATTCAAAATGGCCATATCGAATACGAAAGGCTGTCTTGGGTACATCTTCTTCTTTTACCCTCATTTGGTAGTATCCCGATCGTAGATCGATCTTTGAGAATATTACGGGATCTTTGATTTGATCGAAAAGATCTTCAATCCTAGGGAGAGGATATCGATTCTTGATAGTAAGCTTGTTCAATTGTCTGTAGTCAATACAGAGTCTCATAGTCCCGTCTTTCTTCTGCACGAACAAAACTGGAGCACCCTAGTAAGACAAACTAGGCCTAATGAAACCCTTTGTCTTGTAGCTCTTGAAGTTGCTTCTTGAGTTCTTTCAACTTAACAGGTTCCATTCGATAAGGTGTGATGGACACCAGAGTTGTTCCAGGTTGGACATCGATCCCGAACTCTACTTCTATGGCTGGAGGAAGACCAGAGAGTTCCTCAGGAAAAACATCACGATATTCAGATACAATAGGCACACTAGGTTGGTTTCTTGTCAATTAGAAGAATTGATTCCTTTCCTAAACTCTGGGGTTAAAGTCCCATATTAAGGCAATCTACCTAGGCTTCATACTTACTTAACCAATCTAGTCCCAGTACTAGATCGAACTCACAAGTTGGTAGTACATGTAGTTCAACAAGAAATGGTACATTTCAAATGAATAGGGGACAATTTCTACAGATAAAACTTATATTTGTAATTCCCCCTATAGGGTTCGAAACTACAAGGCTTTGTTTTACAATTTCAGGCTTTAAGTTCAATTTTACAATTAAGGTTGAGCTTGCGCTCTAGGTTCAACTCGTTGCCGTGGAGGATTCTGCTCTATCCTCACACTATCCTCTTCATTTGAGGAGCCTACGAGGCTTTCATCATCCCAAGCGAGCCTTGTTTCAGACATTCTACGTTTAAATAGAATAATTAAGAGTTCAATTTAGTTAAGCAAAGACACAAGCTATACATTACAAGTCTCCTAGGTGGCACAAGTATCCTATATGATGCAAGATAGCCCAATTTAGTCCTAGAACCGACTAAAAAGCTCTGATTACCAATAAAATGTAACACCCCTACCCGGGTTGGCAGGAAACTGGTTCGGGAGCGTTACCAAGTACAATACAAGCAAGAACAAGGCAAGAATATGCTAACTCGTCCCTATTAGATGAATTACTTAATTAACAAGTAACCAAGCATTACATTACTTAATTTGTAAACAATCTTAATTACATACATTATAGGTTACCAAAAATTTCAATTAACATTATCATACAATCATCATCATTCGAATAGCTTAAGGACAATCACGCTTCCATTTTATTTTATTGTTTCTTAACTTAATACATGTAACATTCAATTGTACATACCTTGTCTCCAAGCAAGCAATATGCTAACCTTACCTTTCGTCATTTACCATTCAAGATTATAAAATACTTATATACCATGTCATGATCATATAAGACTATCTTAACTCACAAGACATCCGATTGGCACAAGACTAGATCAATTACTTTGATAAAATCCATATATACATAACCATATGCGCAACAAATACTTCAATACATAGAATTTAAGTTCTTAACTTGATTTATATTAATATCCAAGTTCACAAGATAGTAGGCCCATTCAAGATCATATACTTATATACAAGATCAAGTATTCAAAATGCATGCACTAGACATTATATACAACTAAGTGCCATCAACTAGGGGAGTACAAAACAAGTATGTCCATACTTTAGCTATGCTTGTGTCTTGCTTCGAGCTCAAGAAATAAGGCTTCAGGATCAAGCAAAGATCGAATCCTTTATCATGTGGTTGGGAAGAATGAAAACAAGAGTGATAAGTACAAGATATGTACTTAGTGAGGTAGCAACTAGTTCTAACCATTTTATTAACATGTATCAATTAACTAAGCTTGAACCTAGTCCAAATTGGAAGCAATTCAATTCAAACTTTGCTCAGTCTTTATTTCAAGCCAATTAACATACTCAAGCAATACATATTTCCATTCAAGTCAAGTACATATTAGTTCAAGTTTACATGTTTGTCTTTTCAAGAATACATATCAAGTAATCCAAGTAGCAAGTTATTCAAGACAAGGTTCAAGCATAAGCAATTATCATTTCAAGAGTTCCATATCAAGAATCAAGCATTACATGTCAAGAAATTCGAGTAATTCAAGCTTACATATCAAGTAATTCAAGTATCAAGTAGTTCAAGAATCAAGTAATCTCAAGTATCATGTAATTCAAGTATCAAGTAGTTCGAGTATCAAGAAGCTCAAGTATCATGTAATTCAAGTATCAAGTAGTTCAAGTATCAAGAAGCTCGAGTATCATGTAATTCAAGTAAACTTTACTCTTTAATTATTTCTCATTTGCTTTGTTTAGTTTATGCATTTGGTATTTAGTTGTCCAGGTAATCGAGTCTCCAACCGTCGCCACAAGATGTACTGTAGTACGCAAGATGTACCGTAATACTGGTCAACCCTCCTACTATCGCCAAAGACCATACATACGTACCCTCCGTCTGTCGCCAATTAGGGGCCTTAGCCCTGGACTGTAGTCCACCCTGACACAATGAGCTCTAGACTTTAAGGCATGCCCTTCTACCTATGACCACTAACAACCAAGGCTTTGTTCAATTATGAATCACTTATTCAAGTATTACATGTTTATGTCAAGCAATAGCTTATTCAATGATCAATTCAGGTGATACATTGCAAGATCATGTTCATATACACAGCCCTTAGGCCAATTGACCCTTAGCTTTACAGTTTACAATTTAATCTTGTCATTCAAGCAAGCAATTAACATATGCCATCCCTTAGGCATCGAGCAAGATCTTAAGTTCATGATTTATATCATGTTAACAAGTAATTAGATCATGAAAGTGCATTTAAGCACTCATTCGAAATGATCACAATCAAGGTATCAAGAATCAAGCAAATCTAATTGTACAACACTTCAAGGATGTAAACAAGTTTCATATATTATCTTATTTCATAATTCCCTTAATACATATATTCAAGTTAAATTAGGTTCATTATCATGGCATATTCATAGCAATAAGGTAGTCATGCATATTTGGTTAGGACCTAAGTCCCGATCCTATATTAAACTACACTCACAATACTCCAAACTTAGCTAGTCTTGGACCCAAATTCCTTTGTGTTTGCCACTAGCTTGGCCACTCCTTTCTTCTTCCACAAGTTTTACTCCTTGCTCTAAAAATCCATACAAGTAAATCAAGGTCATGACAAGTACATTCATTTATTCAAAACAAGGCAACAATACTCATAATTCATTCATTTCAAAACAATCAAGGCTGCTGCCTGGCAGCATGTGCATTACTTACTAAAATATGCATAACTTTCATTCCGTACGTCGGAATTTCAATTGATTTACACCGTTGGAAAGCTAACTTAATTTTATTTCTAACTATATAGGCCTTGAATTTTAATTCTTTTCCAATTAATACAGTTTTTTTGTTTAAAAACAGGGCAATTTACAAGACTGGACAGCTTGCACTGTCCTTAGTGTTTCATTTATACAATTCATTCTAAAATCCCGAATTCAGTTCCGTTTTCTCCTAATGAATTTAGACATATTAAGGCACTATACATAAAATTCCAGCCTTAAATTCTCTTTTTACAATTTATAGTGATTTTTTCAAAGTTACTGCCCAGAACATAGTATTCTGGGCAGATTACTCTAGGTTAAGTTTTAGCCTCATATTCATTTAAGCAAAGATTCTAACACTATAATTCAACTTATGTACTTATTTCTACAAGCTTAGATCAGACCAATTCACCTACCAACGTGATCAAAACATGGCATTTTATATAATCAAGCAAGTTTACACATTTTCAACTAGCAATGTGATTGAACAGTTTCCTTCCATGTTACATTCGAATCATACCAATTAATTACCTAATTTTCTAGCAACTTCAAAGTAAATTTCCAGCAACCTTATACATTTTTCTTAGCTATTTGATAAACAGCACTCAATTTTTCAAGTATCTTAGAAGCTAACAACACTAATTCAAGATTCAAGCATGTATATATATACCCACGATTTAACTAGAGTCTTCACTTAAGAGTAAATTAAGAATATGATTTCTAAACATTCCAGTATGTGTACATACCTACAAGGCAGAACATTTTCACTTGTGCATGCATATGTACATTCGAATAATTCTTCCTATGCTCAAACATATATATAAAACAATCCATTCTTGCAATCTCAACAAGCAATATTATCTACTTCGAGTTCCAGCATCAATTTGATTCATGAAAATCAACAATTAAACACCCAATTTAAAGCTGGAATATAAGAAGAAAAGGGAAGTGTCATCACCTTCCTCCCAGCTTGTACGACCATAATAGTATGAATCAACTATGGCAATTCAAGCAACAACTCTCGATTCCCCCTCTCACTATGTTTTCGGTAGAATGTAGAGGAATGAGATGATCACTAATTTTGGGAGGTAAATGCCAAAAAGCCAAGATTTCTCTCTTCCCCCAACAAGTGCCTTCCTCCCACAACAACACTTGTACAAGTCTCCAATTATTTCAAATTGTACAAGTGTTTTTCTCTCTTCCCCCAACAAGTGCCTTCCTCCCACAACAACACTTGTACAAGTCCTTTTAAAATTGGTTATCCTCTTCTTTACTCTCTTCATTTTGGTCCATTGTGTTTCTAGCGTCTCATTTTACATTTCATTCATTTTAGTCCCTTCTAAAAGATCACCTATTATTTCATTAGTTCATTTTGGTCCTAAACCCTCAATTAGTCAATATCTTAAATAGTGGTAACTTTCTTAGGCCTGATTTAAGGGTGTTACAACGAGAACCTTGGAGGTGACACTCATTTACTTCTTTGTCTTCATCTGCCTTTTTTTCAGTTCAGTCCTTAGACTTAGACCCTAATTTTCCTTCTTGGATTACGTATTCTATCCTCTCTCCAATCGTAATAAAATCCTCGAATCTGCTTCTTGATCTCTCCAACATCATGTCGAAGAAAGGAAAGGGAAGTGTTGCATAGAACAGGGGGGTCAACTCTTTTTCTGCTATAAAAGACTGAACTTTGGTTGCCGAACATCACCACCTTAGTGCATACTCCCTGAAGCTTTCACTTGGTCTCATTTTCGTGTTCTGAAGAAACTGAAGACAGGGCGCTAAGTCTAAAGTATATATGTACTGACTCAATAAGGCATTAGCAAGGTCACCCCACGACCGAACTTGGTTTCTGCTCAAACGGTTATACCACCCTACTGCAGGTCCCATCAGGCTAACATGGAACTAGTGGATCAACAACTCTTCATTCTTCATGTATCTCTCTATTTTTTCTGCAAAACATGGTCAAGTGAACCTTCAGGCAGCTAGTTCCGTCATACAGCGCAAATCTAGGAATCTTGAAATATGGAGGAATGACCAAATCAGGGACTACACAGAGTTCCTTCATATTGAAAACATCTATTTTTTCTTTCTTCTTTAACTTATTCTCAATTCTTTCTTCTAGTAGGTTAAGCCTCGACTCCTTAGTTCGTTCCATTTTTTCAACTAGTTCTATCATCGAACCCCAGATATTAAATGATGAAGTGCCATGCAATGATAAAATCATTAAACAATGCAAAGAATGTGATGCAAATGCAATGCATGAATACAATAAAGTATTGATTTCGCAAGTAATTTGTCCCCATAGAACATCTTTCATTCAGACCAAAAGCTTTCATTACATCAAGTATTAGGATTTTACAGATAGCGGTGAGCTCTAGCTCCTAATTTCTTGACCTCATTCAATAGTCCTGTCAGCTTTCCCTCGCTGTCCAACATTGGATCCATATTCTGGCTTATCGGCGTTGCAGCATCAGCTAAGTCTGCTACTTGTTAGGCCACTTGTCGCGCTTGAGTCATAACGATCTTCATGTCTTTGTCTTTTTATGTATCTTCTGCTCAACCTTTTGCAGCTTGACAGTGACTTCTTTGAAACTTTCATACCTGACCCGTTTGTATTCTTCAGTACGGATCTCGCTGGTACGTAAAGAAGTCTCGAGCCTTTCTATCTATTCTTTGAGTGTTGCATTTTCCATTTGAAAGGCTTGATATTCCCCCCCTTTCTGCTGCTGACTTGATTTCAGGATCTCGTCTATAGCTAGGTTGCTTTCCAACTCCCTTTGGAGGATGTCGCGTTGGCTCTCAGCTTCTTTCAGCTTCTGTGACAATGATCTGGCTTTATTTTTACTAGACTTGCATTTCTGCTTCCAACGTTCTAAATCGTTCTTTAGTTGAATCATGCTATTAATCTATTCTTCAGAGGTGTCGCCCAGACCGTCATTCTTGAATTCAAGGTGCAACTTCTGGTACTCGTCTTGTATACTCTTCAGTTTTTTGCTCAGATCATACCTCTCTTGCTTGAGCTGGCCGTACTCGAATGCAAGTTCATCTTCTGAGATGCTTTTACTCTCAACTCCTGAATTTGTCTCGCTTGAGTGACCTACTTCTATGCTAACCGAACCTTGGACTGGGCATTGACCCTTCTTCAACTTTGCCCCTCGGGCAATGGCTGGCTCACTGTAGAATCGGGGTTGTCCATCTTCGAAACCCAAAACTCCTATACTGATAAGATCTTGAAATCTACTCTTCAGGGCTCTGCAGTTCTTAGTGTGATGACCCGAACCCCCTATGTGGTAGCTGCACTAGATACGACTGTTGTAACCCTTCGGATAAGGAGGTCTTTTTGGTACAGACCTCACCGGTATGATAAGATTCCTTTCAATGAGCAACGAAAGCATCTTGGTGTATCTCATAGGTATAAGACAATGCTTCTTTACGTCATTTGAGTCTCAGGCTTCTCTTAGTTACCTCTATTTCCTGGGTATCTGACCCAGATATGCCACATGTCTGTTTCTTGAGATTGATCACAAAAGGATTCAACTTGTTGTATTTAACGATGTTCTTTATCTTAACATTCTGACCATTCTATTTTGCATTCTGATCCTTGATCGATTCTTCTCTAAGTTCGACAAGCTGCTTACCTTTCATCATAGCATTTATTTGGTTCATCATCTCAGCCATTTGCTTTTTTAACTCTTGTACTCCACCCGCTCGTTACCAGGATTGACACTGCTTGCCGAATCTGACATGAAGTTTCTGAACGATCCTTCTTCTACTGTCCCCGATCTAGCCTTGGGATTGGACTCTAGAACCGAACCTCTATCTTCAGGTCAAAGAACCCTTGGTCTATCTTGAACAATCTCTATTACGGGAGAAACCACTCGGGAATCAATACCATATGTAATGCAAATGCGATGATATATGCAAAAACAAAACAAAAGGGAACTGAGTTAGTACCGGTTCAAATCAATAAATACATAAATAAAAGACAAATTAAATAAGGTAAACATACAAAACAACCTTATTTACATCCTGTCTAAAACTCCTAGGTTATCTGCATGGCTCTAAAAATGGTGGGTTTTTTATGTTCTCTACATGCAGTGTTGGTGCTAGGAGGTACCCGAATTATCCTTGCTGTCCCCTACTAAGGGTAGCAAGGCCCCTGATCATCACCCATTATAGGCTCCTTTTAACCGAGTTCAATTTAGGAGGACCCATTCGCTTATGCCCATATGAAGGAACGATATCGTCACGAAAGCATAAGGTACTCAAGCCCCGAAGGTACTTTTGCTAGGCCCATACGGAGGAACAATATCCTCACGAAAGCACTAGCATTTTCCCCCCACTTAAAAGGATGGGTCTATATGGCAAATTTTTAATGCGTTAAAATAAACATGCAATTATAACCAAATGTTAATTTAATAGTCACTTTAATCCGAAACTTTCGATATTAATAAAGCGGTAATTATTTAAAAAGCTTGACTCTCATTTGTTTTTGAAAGAAAACAAAAAAATACTTGTCCACAGCGGAGTCGCCATCTATAGCGATCTTTTTTACGGAGCGAGTTTTGCTAAAAAATGGGTTTCAAGATGTTTGGGGTTTTTCGGGTATTTAAAAATGTCTTTTGTGGGGATTTAGAAAAACCGTATTTTATTTTAAAAATGGAGTCGCCACCGGCCACTAAGGTAGGCCGGACACCATAAAACCAGAGATTTTGAAAATGTCTGGTTTGAGAGTCAGTTACGGATGGGGAAGGATTAGCACCCCCACACCGCCCAAAATTGGTACTTTAATAATTACCGCTTTATTAATATTAAACTTTTCGGACTAAAGTGATGATTAAATTAAAATTTGGTTATAAGTGCGAGTATATTTTAAGGGCCTCATTATTCGAGAATAAACTGATAGACCACCATCACTGCGCTTGATACTGGCAACGTTTACGCTCGAATAAAAGGGCACCGCATTGACAATTAATATTCCGTTATGCAATCTAAGAGAAACATTATCGAAACATGTATACGAACATGATATGACACTGATAAAACATTTAAACAAAAATAAAACATTAAATCAAAGCAACAAGCATAGACATGATAATTTTACACCAAGACAAAACAAACACGTAAAAAAGATTTAATTAACTATCATACTTCAAGATCTAATTAACACATAAATAACATATATATAAAAAAACCAAAATATGCATCGCATAGATATAACATGACACTAAATTAATAAATGAAAGCAACATGATAACATAAAAAACTTAATATTTAGCATATGACACAACTTGTACACATAATATAAGGACATGATATTAACATTAATGTACAAAATTTCCACACCGATATAAAATTTAAAAAACATGATATTAATGAGACTAAACATGCCGTAAATTAACATAAAACAAGCATAAAAATGACATATAAACATGATATGCAATTTAAACTAAAACATGACATATAAAATAAATACACACATAATATGAACAAACAAATTAAAACAAAAACATGATATAACACAAAAAAAAAACAAAAAAAACATGTCATATGGAACAACATACATGAACGAACATGATTAAAAAAAAAGGAAGCATGCTAGAAAAACACAAAAAAAAAAACAATCAACTTAACCAATTAAATATATAAAAACATGAAAAGGGGACTGAAATCAAATAAAAACAAAACCAGAATGCTCGAAACAAAAGAGAAAAAGCACATTTCAGGACCGAATTATGAACCGAGCTAAACCTACGAGGAACTAACATGTAATAAAACCAAGGAGCAAGCTTGAAGTAAAAAAAAAGTCAAAACACGAAAGGACTAAGTGGGCAATTTCGCCTTTTAAAATCTAATTCAATTTAATTTCGAGACTAAATTGAAAGAAGATAAAAAGAGGGGAGGACCAAACTTGCTATTAGACCAAGGGGCAGACACGAAATGAAAATTCCAGAAACGCGGGGGTCCTTAAATTGTAATTAGACCATTTTTAAAACATTATATGCCTATAAAATAGCTTAACTGGATCTGATTTCAAACTTTTGGCATTTTAAAATTTTGTTTTAAAAAACTCTCCATCTTTGTTTTTTTTCTCTCAACCGAAAACCCCTAAACACCCAACGTCCTAAACGGCTGACGTTGTTTTCAGAAATCGGCGAGCTTCCATCGTCTCAGCCACTAATGGCCTTCACTTTCCGACGCAGACAAGGCCTTAAACCACCCCAAAACAATCTTCTCTTCAACCAAAACTCAACCACAATCTTAGATTTTATGAAAACCCATTTTTTTCCTAGATCTAAAAAAACGAACCTAAAGATCATTTCTTTTTTTAACCCTTTGTGAACCGAGACCAAAGACACTCCCTCCTCTACCGGCTCACCATATGAGGCTTATCGCTGGCTAGAGGAGATCCACCGGCGGTGAGGGTAAGGCTCGATTCTTTTTGTTTTTGGTTATTTTATATTTAGTATTATTTATTATTTCGAAAACAAAGCATGCAAGAAGAGAATAACAAAAAAATACCACAGAAAATCTTGTTTTTTTCTGGAAAGTTGGATCTAAGTCCATAATGGTGGATTACATTGGTTTATATGCTCTCTTTTTCTGATTTTCCTTTGCTTACAAGAATAGGCTAAAAATACAATAATTTTCTGTGTGATCTGACTTCTGTGTTTCTTCTGATTTTGCATGCTCGGTTTGGTGAGCAAGACGTACGGTGGTCACGGGCGAGGCGGTTGAGTAGGTCAGCAGTTGGCAGATAGAATGATTATCTTGGCCAGATCTACTTCGTGTTGTTGGATCAGATTTGATCCAACGACCATGATCCCTTAGAGACGAACGGTCCAAATAGCCTTGGGAAAGTGTCGTGGTAGCCCATGATGAAGCCGCGTGGCACGTGGAAGATGAGTGGTCTTGTGCGTGCAATACACGCGCAAGTGAGAATATGGATGATCTGCGCGTGTTCTTCACTCGCGCCAGCTGGATAGGCTCAGGTTGGTCATGGCCGTTGGATCAGATATGATCCAATGACTCTCCTTCGGCTGCTTGCAAGATGAATATATTAGGGTTAATATTTTTAGGGTTTTTAGTTATTAGGATTATAATTGGGTCTGGCCGAATGGGCCTATGTAATACATTATTTGGGTTTGTAAATATAATGTGGACTGGACAATTTAAATAATAGTTGGGTTTTATATTTTTGTCTGATCCATTTTCTATTTTAACCCATTTAACCTATTAATATTAATAATAAAAGATAATATGAATAATAAATACTTGCTTACGTACACACATACATATAAACGTATATACAAATAATAATACAATAATACACGTATAGACATACATACACACATACATACATTTAAAGATATATATTATGCATACACATTACATATATATTTATACATTCATATAACATACATACACATATAATAATATACAAACTTTAATACATAGGTATTCACACACAAATAATAATGACGCATTCATACATACACTTTAAACACACAAATGTAAATTATTGACAACATATATAACATTGATAAACATGTTCCTATACCACACACGTATACTAACAAATACATGCACATAAACTCATACATATGCATCAATACTAAAACTCATATAATTATTATTACAATATTTACAACCCGGACAAAAATGAGTGATTACAACGCATGATCTTGAGCTTGTCTCGGTAGTATTTACGTTGAAAATTTGGAGACATTACCTTTACGGTGAGAAGTGTATTGTATACACGGATCACAAAAGTATGAAGTATTTAATGATACAAAAGGAATTGAATCTCAGGCAACGTATATGGTTAGAATTACTTAAAGATTATTATTTGACAATTGAGTATCATCCAGGCAAAGCAAATGTTGTGACTGATGCTTTGAGTAGAAAAGTTGTTGTGGAGTTGAGAGCCATGTTTGCGATGTTGAGTGTGACCCATGATGGGGGTCTGTCGGTAGAGTTGCAGGTGAAACCATTTTTGTCACATTTGATTAAGGAAAAGCAACCTTATGATGAGGCATTGATACCTCATGTCAAGGACATCATGAATGGAAATCCTACAAATTTTTACTTTAACAAAGATGGGGTGTTGTGTTTTAAGGATCGTATAGTGGTGCCTCATGATATGGAGTTGAGGCAGATGATTTTAACCGAAGCACATGATGGTCATTTTGCTATGAACCCTGGTAGTACCAAGATGTATCGAGGCTTGAAGGAAGAGTACTATTGGATGGGTTTGAAAAAGGATGTGGCTGATTTTGTTGCTAAATGTATGGTATGTCAGCGAGTAAAGGCTGAACATTAGTTTCCTTTTGGGTTGTTACAACCATTGAAAATTCTAGAATGAAAGTGGGAGAGAATTACCATAGATTTTGTGTCGAGGTTGCCTTTGACACCGACTAAAAAGGAATCCATTTGGGTGATTGTTGATCGGTTTACGAAGTGTGCATATTTTTTGCCAATGCATACGACGTACTCTTTGGATAGGCTGACATATTTGTATGATGCTGAAATTGTGAGGTTACATGAGGTACCAAAGTTGATTTTGTTGGATAGGGATCCGCGGTTTACGGCAAGATTTTAGAAATATTTGCATTGAGCTTTGGGTACTCGCTTAAACTTCAGTACATCGTATCATCCTTAGACGGATGGTCAGTCTGAATAAGTGATTCAGATTTTGGAAGACATGTTGAGATGCTGTATTATTGAGTTTCAAGGAACCTGGGAGAGGCAGTTGCCTTTGGTTGAGTTTGCATACAATAATAGCTACCAAGCAAGTATAAAGATGGCACCGTTTAAGGCCTTGTATGGTAGGGGGTGTCATACACCTTTGTGTTGGGTTGGGGCTAGGGAAAAGTATATTTTCATGCCTGAAGTGTTGAAAGATACGAATGAGAAAGTAAAACTTATTTGCGATCAATTGAAAGAGGCCTCATATAGGCATAAATCCTACGCAGATTTGAGGTGTAGAGAGATTGATTATGCTGTTGGTGAGAAGTTTTTCTTGAAAGTTTTACCTTGGAAGAAAGTGTTGCTATTTGGACGCAAAGGGAAGTTGAGTTTGAAGTTTATTGGACCGTATGAGGTGTTGGAACGTGTTGGTCCTGTAGCTTATCGGTTGAGTTTTTCTCCTTAGTTGGAGAAGATTCATGATGTGTTTCATGTGTCCATGTTACGGAGGTACCGTTCAAATCCGTCGCATTTTATGCCAGTTGAGGACGTTGAGTTGCGGCCGAACTTGTCTTAAGATGAAGAGCTAATAGAGATCCTTGACTCCAGTAGTAAAGTTCTTCGTGGCAAGACGATAGAGCTTGTTAAGGTGTTGTGGCGGCATCGCGGTATTGAGAAGGCCACGTGGGAGAATAAGTCAGACATGGTTGTTCAATTTTCGCATATGTTCTCATCAGGTAAATTTTGAAGACGGAATTTCTTAAGGGGGAATAGTTGTAATGCCCTGGTTTTTGGGCCTAGGAGTTTGCTAAGTGGTTTAAACGGTATGTTGGATCGGATTAGGGAATTCGAATCGGTTTCGGGATTTAATTTGGATTAAATATTTTTAGAAAGGATAAAATATGAAAAAATGTTGGAAAATATTTAATTAATATTTTAAGTGGTTTGGTAAATTCAATTTGAGCAAATAAAATCTGATTTTGGGACATTTTTATCAAGTGACTAAAATGAAAGATTTGCAAAACTATTTTTGGTGACTAAATCATAAAAGGGTCAAAACTTAGAATCTTTAAGGAGTTATTTGACCAATCTTTTTCATCAGATATTTCCATTAATCTAGGAAACATACACTATCAGGTGCCACTGCACTGCACAACGCCCACGTGACCAACATGCAAAGTTTAATACTAGAAACTTGGATATATCTCTGTCAATCCATCTATAGGTTGTCACTAGGCCTAGAACTATCACATCATCAATAGTACTAAGGGACTATAAATACTCACACCCCCAATAAGAAAGGTAAGGGTTGGGAACATATATAATCGCTTGAAAAAAGGCTAAAGTATGAGAGTTTTACCTCTTCTTCCTCTTTTTCTCTTCTCTACCTCGACTATTATATTGATCATAACTCTCTACCCTAAATCTACAGGGGTGAACCGCCTGAAAATGCCTCTTACCACTTTAATCTTTCTTATCTCTTCCCTTATTGGATGCCTTCTCATTTCTTCACCAACATTATCTGTTTAAATCTACTTATATAGTGAATTTTGAAAAGTTGACATTCAAAACTTAATATCCATATATACTTGGAATTAGTTTAAATAATAATATTATCCGAGCCAGTAATATATACATCAATATTGTATTCCATCCGTCCCTCAAAATTTGTCTCTTGTTGATTTTTCTCATAGTTTTAGGAAGAAAAAGTTTGTGTAATTGATGTGTCGTAGAATAATTACAATAAAAGTTTTATCATTGAAAAAATTAAAATTTATTTTGTTGAAAAATTAAAAAGATGGTAGTAAATATGTATAATAAAAATTGTTGGATTTTTTAATAAGATAATTTAAATGAAATAATTTTAAAATAAAAAAATAAACTTTATAGAACAGAGAGTATAACAATTAAGATATTGATAAATATATGTATCTACTACCATTTCACTGTCTTAAAAAGCAGCTCCGCCCGTCCGCCGTCAACAGTAGGTGTGTGACAGTGTGAGGGGTCGGTCTGAATGGTATTGTAGGCTATTAGCATGATCCATTACCCTATATAAAATCCTATCTTTTAGAAAAAGAAAAATAAGAAAAAAATAACAACAGAAATTGTGGTTCCAAACAACAGTAACGACTTACACAGCAATCTCAACCAATGGGAACCCGACAGCACATTCATGAAAAACAACTCTGGTTTTCCCAAAAAAAACCCTCTCCACTTTCCCTAAAACCACTACTTTTGCTTCCTTTCCAATTCTATATATGTTTCTCTGCAAACACTTCATATTTAGCAAAATAGTAACAAGTTGAAACTTAAAAAGGATTTCCCGTGTTGGGTATAATATTTTTCACTTACTCGGATCTTTTCCATTGTTTACTTTTGGTTTTTAAGAATCTGGGTTTTGCTTGTTTTGGTGTTTATTTGTTTCTCCAGATAATAAAACCGTGGGGAGAGGTAGGGTTCAGCTGAAAAGGATAGAAAACAAGATCAACAGACAGGTTACTTTCTCCAAAAGGAGAGCTGTTTTGTTGAAGAAAGCTCACGAAATCTCTGTTCTGTGTGATGCTGAAGTTGCTTTGATTGTCTTCTCTCACAAGGGCAAACTTTTCCAGTACTCCACTGATTCCTGGTAAAAAAACTAACCCATTTCTGAGTTTCATTCATTGTTTTTAATGCAAGGCATGTGTAACAGTTTTAGCTAAAAGAAGATATATGTCCCCAAAATGTAACAATTAAACTATATGACGAGTGTGTTTGTTTCCAGGGATCCTGAAAGTAGCAAAAGAAAGGAAATTTTGGGGAAGAGTTTTGTCAAATCTTGCTAATTAAACAACTCATGGGCCAATGGAAGAACAATAAATTTTTCCCTTTTTGAAATTTTTGTTTTTCTTGTCTAATAGTCTAACTTTCTTGATTGGGAGAAAATACAAAAAAATAAAGAAAATTACATGATCTAAAGTGATCGATCTTTTGAAGTACTTTAAACCCTATTTTCCTTCTTTTATTATGTTTTTGGGTTTTATAATTATGCATCTTCTCCTTCAGCAGCTCATAAAAACCTAAACACTCTCTGGTTTTTCAAGAACTCCCAAATCTGAAAAACCCTAAAAGATGTTTCATATATTTTCATAGTTTGGTGAAAAAAGAGGGATTTTACACCCAAAAAATCATTTATAAAGCTTGAATATTCAATACATTAAGCTAATTACCAGGAACAACAACAACAGCATTAAGTTCTCAAACTTTTTAATTAATTGGTTATGAACATCCAGCATACTTTTTTATACATTAAAAAAGTAAGTTTGATTGAGGACAATTAAGTTACTACTTCAGCTTTTACCTGCTCTAAATTAAAATGAAATAACTTATATATTATAAAATTTTCCTTATTTTTACCTCAAAATTTATATATATACGTTAATATTTAAAAAATTACGACTAATGAATTAGTAATTAATAGTATATACAAAAAATCCACATAGATTATATTATTATGAACAGTGAACTCTTTTTTTCTGAAAATGAATAGTAAACATTTATAAACAGTAGCTAACAAGGTTTAATGTATAGTTCAAGTCTCATCAAGTATAGTTTTATCTAGTTATTTATTGATTTATTTAGTGATTTTCTGTTGGTGCCTACTAAAGATTGTCTGATTATAAATGTAAGTTTTACAAACACATGTAAAATAACCAAACAAATATTCATTTTTGAAGATTGTTTGAGTTATGCATATTATCTAGGTTCCTTTCGTTAATAAAAAATATTTTTCAAATATATATTCAGCCTTTAGGATTAAAGATTTTTGCATCTTCAGGGTAAGGTATCTAATGTAACTAATTAATTTTTATTTATAATTATTTATCATTGTATTTATATTAAAAAGTATTTTTTGAGAGAATTAAGTTCAATTCTCGTTATAAATACATTTTTTTCATCTTATAAATAAATGAATAATGAATTTGGATATTTTCAAATCTATTTTTATATAATTTCATAATAGTTGTATATACATTGAAAGAGTAAATATCTGAATACGTTTGTATAATCCATTGAAGAAGTAAATTTGACATTGGATGGTTTCTTTACCCTTTTTTCTTAGTACTTGGATTGATTTTTTAAAAAATAAAAGAAAAGGAATATGTGAATAGGTTAAATTTTCGTAGTTAAAAAAATTAATCCCATGGCAATTTTAGAACTCAAGTTTTAAAAATCCTAATTAATTTGTTTATTGTTTTGTGACATTATTTGAATAAAATAAACTAATAATTTCCTTTAATATTGATATTTGCGTTTTCTGCATGTTACTCAGCATGGAGAAGATACTAGAACGCTATGAAAGGTATTCTTATGCTGAGAGACAGCTTGTTGCTTCAGAGTCTCAAACTCAGGTATATATATATATAATATTTGTGTGTGTGTTACAAATAGCATAAAAAAGGTGTTAATATTATGTTAACTGATCTGCAGGGCAACTGGTCCATGGAGTATAACAGACTTAAGGCTAAGGTTGAGCTCTTGCAGAAAAATAACAGGTACTACCAAGACTATATATTATGTTATTTGAACTAGGGCTAGTGTTGGATTCGAATAAGTGTTCAACATAAGTTTATTCTATGTCTTTTTTCCATATATTTAGAAGAATATATTGTTAGAATCAAACCATAATAGATATGAAATCTAAACCCGTGATCTATCATGTCAAATCATTAAGAACAATAAACTGAATGCGGAAGCGTACCTGAATTAATCGATAGACTGAAAACCTTGAACTTGATGCTGAAATCTCAAATCTTTGGTATTGATCTTCCAAGAAGATATGTTTTCTCTTGACGTAAAATTCTCTGACGGGGAAGGAGAGAAAAACAAGTTAACATATTTCTTCGGGACCACTACCTCTTTATATAGTTTATTATTATATCAACTATTAAATATTTATAACTCTGCCACTCATTGAATTATAAATATATCTTACGGTATCTACACTTTTATTTCCATGACACTTTAATACCTATGACATGCCTAACATAATTGGTCACTTGATTTTGTATCATACTTTATAATAGCATCATACATTTTACATATGTGCCCACAATTGCGGATTTTAATCCAACAATCTTCCACTTGGGCAACATATGTTTCCTAACAAATGTACAACCTTATGAGCTCAAAAATTGCTATTATATAATAGTTTTTCTATAACAATCTTGTCCATCAACTATATCCATATAGGATCAAAGCAGCCTTTGCCATATCAATCATGACTAGACCCATCAATGGTCACGTATACAAATATAGTCAAATGACATAGATCAATCATGGATGCGTAGCATGGAAAATTACATAAAATGTGAACCGAACATGTCTATTTCCAACTGGTCCTCCTAAACCTTAGTGAGATAAAACTTTACTGAATTCAGAGTGTGCATAAACCAAAAAAACCTTATTTCTGCAGAAAATAATCTTAAAATAACTTTAAACTGAAATAACTCAAATTGTGTCTAAACCAAATGAGCATTTTTCAAAATTACAAACTCCCACTAAAACTGAATATCTTTAAACAATATTACACCCACATGAGTAGTGTGCTCATGAAAGACCTAGGGTGATAATTTCTTAATAATTATGGAGTTTGTACCAGCATGCTCTATAGACACACAATCACTCTGAATTTTCTTTAACAACTAGGAACTTAATATTTATGTGCTTCAAATTGGAAGTGTTCCTATTGTTTATAGAATAAATGAATGCATATTTATTGTCACAAAATAAATGAAGTGGTCCTCCTATTCAATCTATAATTAGTAGCCCATGTGACAAAATTCTTTGGCATCAATATTCTAATAGAATCGAAGTCTGTAAACTTTATGATCTCTAACTTACCAGAACTCCGATATGTGAGCATGTAAATTTTTTTTGTTCTCTAAACATATCTCATAACCCTATTGGCTGCTATCCAATTGTTCAAACTAGAATTGCTTAAATATATGTCTAACATTCCAACAATGTATGCAATATCCGAACGCATACATACTTGAGCATAAATTAAATTCTCAATAGATTATGCACATGGAATCTTTTATATATATTTTTTAAAATTTCAAGGTTGCTGTTAGGGCATTGAGTAAGACTAAATTTGTCTTCTTTAGCAATATGAGTATCACTTGGTTTACTCCCACTGAACTTGTAGTATATACAATTGTCAACCAAATTTATCTCAAAGCCGAATGAGATATTCAACATGAAATTTATAATTTCATTAATGACAGTCCTACTTAAGCTCATAGATGAATTTATTTAATTTACATATCATTGATTTTGTATCGTAAGACACAAATCTATGATTGTACCATATAATTCATTTCTTCAATGTTACCATTGAAAAACACAAGCAACATCCATCTTATGTAGCTTAAGATTAAAATAAGCAACAAGCGCCATGATTATCTTGAAATAGTCTTTCAATGAAACTTGAGAGAAAGTCTCCACAAAATCAATGTCTTCTTTTAGAGTATATTCTTTAGATACAAGACATGCTTTATACTTATACACATTACCATTTCCATCCCTATTGGTTTTAAATATCCATTTACAACCAATTGGTTTGCACCTTAAGGTAATGAGACAAGTTCCTAAACTTTATTGTATTTGCATAAAATTACACTCTTCTTGAATGGCATCAATCCACTTTTGAGAGTTAAAACTTTTATGTTCTGATAAAAAATAATTGAGTCACTTTATATCATTCCATTGTTATCCTTATTTGCTTGAAGAAATATAATATAATAATCTCGAATAGTATTTCTCCTTCCTCCCGTGGACCTCTTTAATGACATTTGTTTTTTAGGTTGTTGAGTTTGTTCTTTTGAAACAATTATCTTATCTTGAATGAGAGTTGTTCAACATTGTTTTGCTGAGGTACTTGATTCACTTCTTGATAATGATAGGTGTGAAAACCTAAACATTGTCAAAAGTGATAGTAGGAATTAAATTATAATCCAATTCCTCCTCAATCGCAATGCATCTAACCTTATTTCTCCCTCCAAACTCAACATCCTAAAAAATATTATAGATCTCTCCTTAAAATATTCATTAATTGTGGTAAGTAGTTGCTTACTTTTTGAAGTTTAATTACTTCACATGCGTGCTAACTTGTTACAAAAGAAATCTACCATTTGTAACTTATTGTTATTTCTTTTGAGTTGAACCTTAGCAACTTTATTCTAATATTTTTTATTGCCCTTATTCTTAAAGACACTAACTAAATAAGCACTGACCAAATGATTATTTTACACTTATAATGTTTCAACATTTCTTCCTCTTGATACAATGAGAAATGAGCCCAAACAGAGTTTATTTCTCCCTTTGACAATTGTAACTTGAATTGGTTAAACTGTATAGGAAGCGGTGCCAAAACCATAAGAACAAACAATTGTTAGAAAGTTCGATCTTAGGTGCCTTAAATTTTGAAGCAATATTAAACATTTTCATAATGTACTCCCTCATATTTCCTTGACCCTTATATTTCATAGACATCAAAGAAGGCATAAGTGATGTCATCTTAACCTTAATGTTTTGGGTAAAACATTTCTTAATTTCGTCAAGGAAACCCTTAATATGAGTAATCTTTTTAGATTTTTTTACTCCTAAATACTTATAGAATGTTATTCATTATAATCATTAGACTCGTGCGATTTGAACAATCTCACCTCTCAAAATCCTTTTTATGGGTGCTTACTTCGGTGAGAGGTGCAAGTTATTCTTCCCTTAGTGTAAAGTCTATGTTCATACAACCAAATACTATATGTAAGTGTCTTTTCTATTCCTTGAAACTAGTTCACTAAACATGAGTGTAGAATGTATTTAACAGATATTTTGACAGCAAACATAAATTACCTAAATATAGAACAAAAAAAGTAAATAAAATAAAAACACGCTCACATAGATATTCATAAGTAAACAAATAAATTCAAAATAATAGCTAGTTCCCCTCAAGATACTAAGCACAACATTAATATCAAGTCTTTGGACAGTAATATTAACTGTAAGCGGTACTCTTAGTGTAGCAATCAAATATTGACAATAAACTATGTCAAACAATAGATTAATCTTTGGACTAACATATTGCTTACATAAAATACCTTATAATTGTCACACATTTATTGCCACAGTTGTCTCGTGAATTACAAAAACATAATCAGCTTAATATTTTAAATAAACTAATCTACACAAAAGCGGTCACTTTGATGACATTATTTTTCAAATAATCCATTAAAATATTAGACATTCGAAGCCAAAATAAGAATTTATTTGTTTCAAAATATTTTCCTTAATGTTATCTTTCAATTAAATTAAGAGATAGCCAAAATAATAATAAATTTGAATAAAGATAAACTTTATATCAAGATACCAGACACTCCATTAATATTCCATCTTTGGACAAAACATTAACTTGTAAGTAATATCTTGGTGCAGTAATCAAACATTGATAATAAGAACATGTCAAACAGAAATCTTCCTTTGGGCCGATTTATTGCTCACATGTAAAACTGAATAATTATCACATGTTTATTGCCACAGTTGCACATGTAACAATGCTAATTATTAACCTTCCTTTAGGCCGATTAATACTAACATAAACTGAATTACATGCACAAAACCTTCTATATTTTAAAATAAAATAATTTTCACAATAAAGGTCACTTTGGTGACTTAATGATTCAATTAATTTATCTTAAAATATATAATATAAATATACTGATATTCAAATTTAAAATTTTGTAACAGTCAAAACTGAAATTTCTAATAGCACTTAAGTTTCTGAAATAACCCGAAATAAGGTTGTCTATATGGGGCTATCAGAAATCGAAAAACCGAAATCTTTGACTATTTATTAAAAATTTCCTTAAGCATGAATTTATCAAAATAAAACTTGAATTCAAAACAACCAATCTTTAACTTAAATATATATATATATATATATATATATATATCATATAAATGGATAATTCATAAAATGATCACATTAAACTTTAATATATTCATATAACCTAATGATCAAAATTGAAATTCTTGGTCAAACTGAATAGAATATGAATTTCAAAAGATTAATGACATGCTTTTCAAAACCAAAACCAAAAACCATATAATCCAAAATATATATATCAATACGATTCCTAGTTATATTAAGAGTATTTCAAGACTGAATTTTATTCTAAATTTAAATCAAATCTTCCATATCGATCCGTAACCATAACACACGTGATTATTTTTTTAAACTATGTCAAGACCATATTTTACTGCATATGATAGTAGAACATACATGTCCACAGTTTAGAAGAAACAAAGTACTTTATCAATAACTTTCCTAACAATCATCTATTAAAGCACGAATATCGATTAGTTTTTTTAAAAAAAAACCCAATAACAGAAAGCATAATCGTGCAATAAAGAAAGATGAAATTAGCAGAAAACTTGAACTGGGAAATTTAGCTTTTACCACCAATAGCGTGAACTTCAAAACTTAAATTATATATATGCTTTACGCCTCAATCAACATAAGTTCAGTAGGGTTTTTTTAAGCGCACTTTTCACGTTTGACAATACTCGTCCAATCACATTAGAATTAAACAGTGATCAATTGATCATCAAATATGATCGACAAGAAAATCAGATCAATACGCTAACAGAACAATACATAGAAAGCTGAATTGAACAGAGTTCAAAAACCCACGATATTCTAATCATAAAAAATTATATCTAATATTTTCTAATATCAACCTTTAATCCAAAAAACCAAATCATAATATCAAACCCACAAAAAATTGAAGAACGAACCAATTTGAAATACATAAATTAATTGGTTCTCAATGACTCAACATGATAAGTCTCTGATGCCACTTGTTAGAACCAAACCATAATAGATATGAAATCTAAACCCAGGATCTATCATGTCAAATCATTAAGAACAATAAACTGAATGAACTGAATGCGGAAGCGTACCTGAATTAATCGATAGACTGAAAACATTGAATCTTGATGCTGAAATCTCAAATCTTTGGTATTGATCTTCCAAGAAGATACGTTTTCTCTTGACGTAAAACTCTCTTACGGTATCTACACTTTTATTTCCATGACACTTTAATACATATGGCACGCCTAACATAATTGGTCATTTGATTTTGTGTCATACTTTATAATAACATCATACATTTTACATATGTGCCCACAATTGTTGATTTTAATCCAACATATATCTTATATAAATCAGTGTATCTAAGCATGTGTGTTGGATATGGATGTAAGATAAAATGATAAACCCTAGTAATGTAGGTTGAACAGATCATTTTTACCATATGAAATATTATGTTATTCGAACTTGAATGAGTGTCCCAGAAATATAGGATAAAATATAGATTAGTCAAAGAGAGAAGATCTTGAAAAATTGCTACTTCAATCCCAATTCTTAAAAACTATTCAGGCACTATATGGGAGAAGAATTAGACTCACAGAGTCTCAAGGAGTTGCAGAACTTGGAACAGCAGCTTGATACTGGTCTTAAACACATTCGATCTAAAATATTATGCTTTTCAGCAGCTTTTATCTTCTTGTCCCCCCCCCCCCTTCAATTGGATCTATCTTATTGGTTTAATGATGGAATTATGGTTTTTGCAGAACCAACTCATCTGCGAGTCAATTTCCGAGCTCCAGAGAAAGGTAAAGCCTCTCAAAACATATGATTTGCTTGCCAATCACATATATTCATATGTATGTATGTATGTATGTATGTATGTATGTATGTATGTATGTATGTATGTATATTTATTACAGGAGAAGGCGATACAGGAGCAAAATGCCATGCTAGCATAGCAGGTGAATTTCATCTTTTTGGTCCCATACTGTGTTGCTTTAGAAATCTGTTAGGTATATTATATATGAACTTATACACAATCAGTAAACCACAAGACACAGTGTTACCGTGTGAATACATCAAATAAAACCTATAAGTTTTGTTAATAATCCCAGAAAGATACAAAACTATATACATAATTACATATAACCTATATATGGCACTTGCAGATCAAGGAGAGGGAGAAGACAGTGGCGCAGCAGTCGCAATGGGGGCAGCAAGATCATGGCCTCAACGCATCATCTTTTGTGCTGCCTCAACCGCCACCGCCGCACCCCTGTTTGAATATCGGGTAACATTTCTTCTTACTCTTCTATCTGATACGGGTATGTGACTTACCTGTGTTGTAGTATGTGTTATTTTTAGAAAATAAAAAAGGTTTGAGTAATATAGATTTGTACGACAAAGTAGAATTGAATATATAAGAAAATGGTGATCATAACTTGCTTCTGCAATTTGTGATGCAGTAGCACGTACCAGAAAGCAGCAACTGAAGTGAGGAGGAATGAACTTGGCCTTACCCTTGAACCTATTGACCATCTGGGATACTTTGCTGCATGAAATTGGTACTATATATATATATATATATATTATATCTATGTATAAATGCATGCATGCATATATGTATAAGAATGCTTTGTTTTATTGGCTAATTATCAAGTTTTGGATTGTGTAAATAGGGCCAGTGATGGATTTGCATTATTATGATGAAAGAAGGCATGAGAAATTGTTTGAAAATCATGATTTTATATGTATGTTGTTATTTTGACACGTATATGTACATGTACGTGTATGGGAAGTGTACAATATATATCTATGGATGTTGGATTTCCCGTTATTAATTATGATGAGTTGTTTACTTTATGTGAAGTTAGAATTTCATAATTAGTTAGGCTTTTAATAACACATTTAAATGCTGACATAGTCATGGATTAATTATGTACTATTGTACTTCAACTAAGGGTATCTATAATATTAAATATATCTGGAGCATTAACTTAAGGATGGTACGATGAGTTTTGATTTTTTTTAGAGAGAAAAAGAAGTTTCACATTAATCAAACATGAAACAAAAGGGTCTTCAGGCCCGGAAGAACAATAATCGGTCAATCCTGCGAGCTTGTCCGAACATTCCTTGCTACCCAATCAATAGCCATATTACAAGACCTATGAACAAAGGAGAAACAAAGACAGGAAAGGGATTGGCTAAGGAGACAATGTCTTCCCCAATAGCAGCGGAATCCCACGCAGAGAAAGACTTGGTTGCTATGCGCGAGATGACCCCGGCATTATCAGTCTCAAAAACAACATTATAGAAACCAAAGTTAATAGCAAAATAAATTCCTAACCTAACTGCAAAAGCCTCTATAGCAACCGCAGAAGGAGCCTTGAACAAAGTAGAGTCTTCCCCAATGAAAGATCCTAAAGAGTCGCGGGAAATAACAGCAGCAGCTATCGCATCATTAGAAATGTCGAAGGAAGCGTCACAATTAACCTTCACCATCCCTGGGCTTGGCGGTAGCCAAACCTGCTAATCATCGTGTCTAGCCGAAACCTGAGCCTCAAGGGGTCCAATGGACGTCATGAATTCCTAAAAAGCTTGTTCGACGTTGAACCAAACATCCAATGGAGAATCAAGCACTCCTGAAAAAATAAAGGCATTCTTCGACTTCCAAAGAGTCCAACAAAGAAAAGCAATTAAAGAGCAACCTTCATTGAAGTTTTCTTTATCCTGCCACTTAAGAATTTTGCTCCACCATTTGGAAAAACCTGGGAAACCAATCGGATTAGGAGAATAACTAAGACCAGAGGCTCTCCAAACAGCCTGAGCAAAAGGACAAAAGAAAAGAAAATGTTCAACACTCTTCACTTCTTCACTGCACCAAAGACAAGAGGCAGACAACGAGTTTGGACCATGAAACCGGGCTTTAATATTACCTCGAGTAGGAGTGATATTATGACAAAGCTTCCAAAGGAAAGATCTAATTTAGGTGGAATATTCAATTTCCAAATGGCTTTCTAAAAGTTGGGATTCATAGGGAAAGCCTCACCAGAGCATGGTCGATCATCCAAATCCACCATAGAAGAAAGGAAAAAATACCCAAATTTAACCGAATAAAAGTCATCTTTGTTTCCCACCCAAACAAAGTCATCATTCACCAAAATGCCACTAAGAAGGATCGAAGCAATGCCCTCAACTTCATTCCCCGAAAACAACTCCTGCAATTTTGGTCTATTCCATTCCCGGGAATTGTCAAAGATCAGAGAAGACACCCAAAAATCTCATCAACCTAGGGTTCATGGGGACACAATCATATGAGAGGGAAGACTGGAATCCACCGATCATCCCAAATTGAAACAGCCTTCCCATTTCTAATTCTCCATAGGGGGCCATTTTCAATAGTTCTCACACCACCTTTGATCCCAATCCAAGCCCACGACGAATTGTGGCAAAACGGAACAGAAAATATTCTCATTCAAGAAGTAAATCCCTTTTAGAATTCTGGAAAGAAGAGATTCAGGATTTTTGATGATTCTCCATGACAGCTTAGCAATTAAGGCTTTGTTGAAGGTTCTAAGATCTCTGAACTCGAGACCTCCTTTTGATTTGGGAAGACACATTTTCTTTCAATTCATCCAATGAATTCCTCTATCTTTCTCATTAGAATTATTCGACCAAAATAGGGCAATCAAGGCAAAAATCTTGTCTGAAAAAGTAACAGGAAGAATAAAACACTGTATAACATAGGACGAAATGGTTTGAGCAACTGTAACACCCACGACCCGGATGTCACATTTGGGCCTCACGCCTGAAACCCAACCAAACAATTTTGACCTAGTTTAGCCCAATCCACAAATCCATTATGAAAATCCATTAGTTACAACCCAATAAAACATAACAAATATTCGAAAACATATACAGTGGAGCTCCTTTTGAAATTACATTATAAACCTTTGACTCGATCATTTGAAAATTCAAATATGATTTACAATTTACAATAGGTTCCTACGAATGCATAGCCCAATGGCCTAAATAATGTACTCTGATGAGATGAGGTGCTGGAATCCTTCCCTAATGGTGCTTATTGTTGCGCGTAATAAGTGCTAAGCAATTGTGCAAGTATACACGTTGCAAGTTATAGTATAAAAGATATCATCTCCACAGGGATTGGTGCCACTTCAAGAATCTAGTCTCTTGCACTGTAAAAAGTAAAAACACAAATAGAAGATTATAGGAGTTTTAACTAATAACTAATCTAGAAAGCAATAAAGTAAAAGAATAGATGAGATCAAATGAGAGAGATAGGCCAGGTTATCGTGAGTTGAGGTGTGATAGCTGATTGGATCGTCTTGGTAAAAGAGTGTACGGGCAACTCAGTTGTCGTGGCAACTTGCACAACGGGGTTGCCTTGGCAACTAATCGATGGTTGCCTGGGCAACTTCTTGGGCGTTTGGGCAGCAACCTTCATGGTTCGACAGAGCGTTCTTCAATGGTTTCTTCTTATCCCTAAGTCGAAACTCTAGCTACTTGTACATGCCTTGATAATACATCCCTGCGTGAATCAAGGGTGAACAACAGCCAATCTTGCACTCCTCTTAGCCGTTGAAATCCTTAACTTATTCCTAAGCCGGATTAATCTTCACCATCAATAGATTGAATAAAGATCATATTCATTCGTTTCTTGAATCTAACTCTCCCTATATTAGATAAATAGATGAAATCACGAGATCCTCTCCCAATTCACTCGCAAACAAGAATAAGAACCAAGAATGAATAAACCTTGAATAGAAAAGTGCAAACTCTTATTACCTAAACAAAAACCAATAGTTTCTCACAACCACAAAACACAATAACCATAGCCAAATAGATTTAGTTCATGGCTAGGTTCCAAAGAAACACAAGATAAATAATCCCTAGCATGAACCCAATCGAAGGATGAAGAAGGAGGCTTGTCGAAATCCTCCTTGCCCTAGATGCTTGTCGAAAATTCTTTACTCTTGCCCTCCTTGGACTTGTCGAAATTCCCCTTTCTTCATCTCTTTGGATTTTCGAAATCTCCCTCTTATTTATAGGGCTAGGTCAAAGTCCTTCTTTGAGGAGGGAGTTAAGTTGGAATTAAATTATCTTTAAAGAATATAGTTCTTTAATATAATTATATTCCTACTAGAACTTCTCCTATCTTCTTGGAATTTAATTCTTCTTTAATCTCTTCATGGAAATCAAATTCCTTTGGGATTGGGCTTTGCTTCACGTCATCTTGGGCTTGTCTAGTCATCAATTTCGACTACCATATCACCTTTGCTCTTGTCGACAATTGCCCTGGCAACTGGCTCGGCGTCTCCTTCATGCATTGCCCTGGCAACTAGCTCGGCATCTCCTTCATGTATTGCCCTGGCAACTAGCTCTAGCCTTGCTTTGGCAAGTGATCCTGCACATACACACAAAACACACCAAAGCAGCATCTTTTACCACAAAAACTACCAAGTTATGTAATCAAGCTCAACGATGGAAGGAAACATGGATTCATGCATGAATGGCTAATTATGCAACTAATATGAGCCTAAGTCTAACAATAATATGAGTTAAAAGGGTAAGAAAAATAGTACTTTTGAACACTTATCACACCCCCAAACTCGAACTATTGCTTGTCCTCAAGCAATGCAAACTCATAATTACCTGTCAAGACTTCAATTTTCGCAAACTTAGCTTTGAACTTGACTTCAATTCTCTGAACCGGGGCACAAAGTATGATTGGCTTTTTATTTTTCGAAAAACTTAGGAGTTACTCGGAATCAAACTATAATGCTTGTGAGTGTGTGCGGAGTTGTGTGCAAGTTTGATTTTTCGGATTCTATGCAAACAATAGGTTTTCAAATTACTTCATTGGATTCTTTTTTAACATGTTTTAACTAGAGCCAGTTTTGGGCACCTCTAGTGTTTTGTTTTTAGTTTTATTAAGTTAATTTATTCGACTAGAGCCAGTTTCGGGCACCTCTAGCGATCAAAATTTTTTTAACACATACTAGAGCCGGTTTTGGGCACCTCTAGTGATAAATTTTTAGCACATGCTAAAGCCAATTTCGGGCACCTCTAGCATTCATCCAATTTTTATTCTAATCCCCCAATTTGTTAATTATCAACCTAAGTTTACTAGAATTCCTTAAAATCAATCAAACCACAACAGTGTTTCATCAAAATTAGCATCATAGTAAATTTCTAAGTTTTTCCATGGTTATCCTAAAATAAAAATTCTATCAATTAAGTGCATTGGCAAAGTTATCATCGGATATTCATCAAATCTAAGCAATTCTTGTTTCAACTAAAGGCATGGCAAGCAATTTATGTATCCTAAATGTAATACTTAAGATGAATGTAACTAAACATGGTAACTACTAATAACAATCCCCCCCAAACTCGAGTGAGGCATTGTCCTCAATGCATGCATTAAAGAAAAATAAAAATAACGAAAAATAAAATGCATATGAGGACTTACTCCGAGAGTTCGTCGTCGTAGATGATTAGTTTCCTTTTGGTCGGTGTCTTGATTCTCTTGCTTGAACGCGATGGTTGTTTTCTTGTTGCCGGTGGTGGAATCGATCCTCGTACGGGGTTGTCCTCATCGTCCTCTTCATCAGTGTCATTGGCTTTTCGCTTGGAGGATTCAATTGGTGCGGTCTTTGTTGGTGCAATGGAGGACTCGTCCGAATCTGAAAAATCAGAAAATGATTCCGTAGGAGTTGATTCGGGCATAGGTGCTTTACCTTTGGCTTTTGCAGTGGTTGCCAGGACGTCTTTAGCTTTGGTTGCCATAGCATCTTCAGGGTTGGTTGTCGTGGCTTCAGCTTGTGCAGGCACGATGTAGGTTGCCGCGGTATCATCTGTTGCGGTTGCCGTGGCAAGTAGTATGTAGTGAATTTCCTTAGCATGGAGGTTGTGAGTCTTGTTGTGGAAAAGAAAACAAAGAAAACCTGGAAACTAAAGATAATGAAGAAAAATAAAATATCTCTTAAAAATAAAAATGAAAAGAAAAAGAAAATGTTGAAAGGAGAGCATGCTCATGCATCTCCTAAGGTGACCACTTTTTTGTTACGTTCCACATGGGCACCATTGTAGTGCTTCAATCCTTGTCCATTAACTTTGAATTCATGGTTGTCAGAGATGGACTTGATTATCACAGCACCATGAGAGAATGGTTTGACAACTTCGAATGGTCCCGACCATCTTGATTTCAACTTTCCCGGGAAAAGTTTTAGCCGAGAATTGAATAAGAGATCTAGTTGCCTTGGTATGAATTGCCGTGGCAATAGTTTCTTGTCATGCCATTGCTTTATTTTCTCCTTGTAGATTCGTGCATTGTTATAGGCGAGTGCACAAAATTCTTTTATCTCATTGAGGTCCAACAAACGCTTTTGTCCGACACTTTCCCAATCCATATTCACGGTCTTGATTGCCCAGTATGCCTTGTGTTCGATTTCCACCGGTAGATGGCATGTCTTGCCATAGACAAGTCGGAAGGGGGACATACCTAATGGTTTTTTGAATGCAGTACGATATGCCTAAAGCACGTCATCTAGTCTTAATGACCAATCCTTCCTAGAGGGATTTACAACTTTCTCGAGTATACCCTTCAATTCCTGGTTAGAAATTTTTGCTTGCCCGTTGGTTTGTGGGTGATATGCCGTGGCGATCTTATGTGATATGCCGAAGCGTTGCAACATCTTGGCAATTAGTCTGTTGTCAAAATGCTTGCCTTCGTCACTGACAATTGCTCTCGGCATCCCAAACCGTGTAAATATGTTTTTCTGCAAGAATTGTTGCACGGTCTTGGAATCGTTGTTGGGAACTACAGCTGCCTCAACCCATTTAGACACGTATTCGACGGAAAGTAGAATGTAGAGGTTGCCGAATGAAGATGGGAAATGTCCTATAAAATCGATCCCCCATACATCGAACAATTCTACCTCGATGATGTTCTGGAGCGGCATCTCATATCGTCTAGAGATATTGCCCGTCCTCTGGCAACGATCACATTGCTTGTAAAAGTCTTGGGCATCTTTGTACAATGTTGGCCAATACAAACCGGATTGCAAAACTTTGGCCGCGGTATGAGTTCCTCCAAAATGTCCTCCATAGGGTGAAGAATGGCATTGCCAGAGTACATTCTATTGCTCTTCTTCAGGGACACGTTGGCGTATAACCTGATCTGCACATTGTTTAAACAAAAGAGGCTCGTCCCAAAAGTAATGCTTAGCATCATGGCGGAACCGATTCTTCCCTTGGTGAGTAATGTCATAAGGTAAAATACCACAAACAAGGAAATTAACTAAATCCACGTACCAGGGTATTGTCTAGGCATGTGCTACTGTGGTGACTGCTCCCAGAATTGCCGAAGCGTGCGCGTCAAAGGCTGCTGCGGTGTCGAGGGTTGCCGAGGCATGCGCGTCCATGGTTGCCGAGGCGTCGAGGGTTGTCGAGGTATGCGCGTCCATGGTTGCCGAGGTAACTAAAATTTATTCATCCGGAAATGCATCACATATCTCTAGATCCACGTCCTCCTCCCTGTTGCCTTCTTGTGTAGCATCAACATTTTGATCAGCTTCTTTTCCTGGTCGATTGACTAGCCAATTTGCCTTTTCTTGTTGTTCCTCCTTGACCGGTTCTTCATACTCCTCAGGTCCCTCTTGATCGGCAATGTAGTTGCTGAGGCGACTAAATTCCTTGTCGAAGTTAAACTCTGTCGTAGCATGAAGAAGTTGGCATTATTCTGGATCATCGGCATACTTTAGTGTTTGGAACACATTTAGTTTAACTTGCTGGTCATTCACCCTCATTGTGAGTTCTCCATTTTCAACATCGATCAAGGTTCTCCCTGTTGCTAGGAATGGTCTCCCGAGAATGATGGGTGCATGCTCATCTGCTTCACAATCCAAAATAATAAAGTCAGCGGGAAAAATAAATTTATCAACTTTTACCAGTATGTCCTCGATTTTTCCCTCTGGATGCACATAGGATTTGTCTGCTAGCTGTAGCATAACTGTTGTAGGTCTTGCCTTCCCGATTCCTAGTTTATGGAAAACCGATTTAGGCATCAAGTTTATGCTAGCCCCAAGGTCGCATAGTGCTTTCCCGACATAGTGGTTTCCAATGGTACAGGGTATTGTGAAACTTCCGGGATCCTTCAACTTGGGTGGCATACGATTGTGCAACATTGCCATGCATCCCTCTGTTGCGGCAACTGCTTCAAACTCCCCTAGCCTTGTTCTCTTGGACACAATGTCTTTAAGAAACTTGGCATAGTTCGGCATTTGTTCAATTACTTCCACCAATGGCAAGTTGATGTGGACTTACTTTAGGATATCAAGAAACTTATTGAATTGGTATTCTTGCTTTTGTCGCTTCAACCTTTGTGGGAATGGTGGTGGAAGTCAGATATCTTCGATCCTTTCATTGGTTTAGAACCTGATTGACGGCATTGCCGGGACAACTGGAGTTGCCAAGGCGTTATCAACTGGGGTTGCCGAGGCATGCTTATCGCAAGTTGCCGAGGCATCTTTATCGTCGGTTGTCGAGGCATGCTTATTGCTGGTTGCTGCGGTAATTCCTGGTTCAGCATCTGAGGCTTTGCCGCTAGGTTCGTCTTGATCTTTTTGTAGAGTTTTGTTTGATGAGCGGGTTTGAGCTTCTCTAAGTTGTTGGCCACTTCTAGTGGTGATTGCCTTACATTGCTCATGGCCAGTTCCTCTTGCGACTTGAGATCGCTTAGGTAAACCTCCTTGCGGTCTAGTATTTGATTTTGAGCAAACTGTCCGACTTGATTTTCCAATGATTTGATTGCCGCCTCTTGGTTTTGCAATCTCATCTCGGTCCTGTTAATAAAAGCATCAGTTCTTTTTATGAAGTTACTATTCTCAGCCATATAAGATTTGGTTTTCATCATAAAAGCATTTAGAGAATTTTCCAAAGAACTAGATGTTGTCGGTTGTTGCTGCGGCAACTATTGCCGTGACATATTCTGCTGGAATCCTGATGCTTGTGCATTCTGATTGTTCTGGTTTAGAGCATTGTTGGGATTACTCCATGAAAAATTCGGGTGCTTCTTACAAGCTGGATTGTATGTATTGGACATCACATTGTTGTTTCGATTGTAATTCCCCACATAGAAGTCGGATTCGGATTCTCGCATACATTCGAAGAATTATGGTTATCACCACATAACTCACAAAAAGAATCCATTACCTTGACTTCATGTGTGTTGTTTGGTTTTTGCATGTTCTGGACCATCTTGGTTAAAGTGGCCAATTGTGCGAAATTGAATCGATGATCCTAGTTCATGTATTGTGGCTTGGCGTCTAACTCCTCCTATTCTAGTAGATGGGAATTGATAATCATTCTTGGCCAGCCTATTTAAAATTTGCATTGCTTCCTCCGGCGACTTATCTAGGAGTATGCCGTTTGCCGGGGCATCTAGCATCATCCTTGTTGGTGTATTCACGGCGTTGTAAAACATTGTTACTTGAGTCCACACCGGGAATCCGTGTAGGGGGGCATTTGTGTAGAAGTTCTCTATATCGCTCCCAAGCCTCGTACATGGATTCATTATCTGCCTGCCGAAAAGAAGTAATGTCGTTACGAAGCTTATCAGTCAAATTTGTAGGATTAAATCGAGCAAGGAAATCACGACAAAGATCGGTCCAAGATGCTATTGATCCGGTAGGAATGCTATTCAACCATGCTTTCGCCCTATCCCTCAGTGAATAGGGGAATAATCTTAATCGTAAGACATCATGAGTGACTCCGTGTATTTTTAACGAGTTACAAATCTCGAGGAAAGATTTCAGATGTTGTCGTGCATCTTCAGTTGCTGAGCTGCCAAATTGACCAATTGTGTTGATCGTATTAAACATTACCGGTTTTAACTCAAAGTGGTCGGCTTCGATTTCAGGTGCGACAACTCCTGGATTAAGTCCATCAAGATCTTCTTCAAGATAGTCTCGAATAGTTCTGTTTCGTGCAAGAATCACTCCTCCTCCTGCTAGAACATCTTGATTCATATTGTCGTCTTGATTAGCCATTGCTACTCTTATCCTTCGTCTAAGTCTTTGTAAGGTTCGTTCGATTTATGGATCAAAGGGATATTCTGGTGTAATCGGTCTCGCCCTGGTCATATACCAATGCAAAACCAAAGTTTGTTAGCCCTTTGAATCTTAAACAAGAAAAGTAAAAAGAAAGTGCAAGAAAATAAAAACAAAGTCGCTATTGCCAATCCCCGGCAACAGCGCCAAAAACTTGTTGCGCGTAATAAGTGCTATGCAATTGTGCAAGTATACACGTTGCAAGTTATAGTATAAAAGATATCGTCTCCACAGGGATTGGTGCCACTTCAAGAATCTAGTCTCTTGCACTGTAAAAAGTAAAAACACAAATAGAAGATTATAGGAGTTTTAACTAATAACTAATCTAGAAAGCAATAAAGTAAAAGAATAGATGAGATCAAATGAGAGAGATAGGCCAGGTTATCGTGAGTTGAGGTGTGATAGCCGATTGGATCGTCTTGGATAAAAGAGTGTACGGGCTACTCAATTGCCGTGGCAACTTGCACAACGGGGTTGCCTTGGCAACTAATCGATGGTTGCCTGGGAAACTTCTTGGGCGTCTGGGCAGCAACCTTCAAGGTTCGGCAGAGCGTTCTTCAATGGTTTCTTCTTATCCCTATGTCGAAACTCTAGCTACTTGTGCATGCCTTGATAATACATCCCTGCGTGAATCAAGGGTGAACAACAACCAATCTTGCGCTCCTCTTAGCCGTTGAAATCCTTAACTTATTCCTAAGCTGGATTAATCTTCACCATCAATAGATTGAATAAAGATCATATTCATTCATTTCTTGAATCTAACTCTCTCGATATTAGATAAATAGATGAAATCACGAGATCCTCTCGCAATTCACTCGCAAACAAGAATAAGAACCAAGAATGAATAAACCTTGAATAGAAAAGTGCAAACTCTTATTACCTAAACAAAAACCAATAGTTTCTCACAACCACAAAACACAATAACCATAGCCAAATAGATTTAGTTCATGGCTAGGTTCCAAAGAAACACAAGATAAATAATCCCTAGCATGAACCCAATCGAAGGATGAAGAAGGAGGCTTGTCGAAATCCTCATTGCCCTAGATGCTTGTCGAAAATTCTCTCCTCTTGCCCTCCTTGGACTTGTTGAAATTCCCCTCTCTTCCTCTCTTTGGATTTTCGAAATCTCCCTCTTATTTATAGGGCTAGGTCAAAGTCCTTTGAGGAGGAAGTTAAGCTGGAATTAAATTATCTTTAAAGAATATAATTCTTTATTATAATTATATTCCTACTGGAACTTCTCCTATCTTCTTGGAATTTAATTCTTCGTTAATCTCTTCATGGAAATCAAATTCCTTTGGGATTGGGCTTTGCTCCACGTCATCTTAGGCCTGTCTAGTCATCAATTTCGACTACCATATCACCTTTGCTCTTGTCGACAATTGCCCTGGTAACTGGCTCGGCGTCTCCTTCATGCATTGCCCTGGCAACTAGCTCGGCATCTCCTTCATGTATTGCCCTGGCAACTAGCTCTAGCCTTGCTTTGGCAAGTGATCCTGCACATACACACAAAACACACCAAAGCAGCATCTTTTACCACAAAAACTACCAAGTTATGTAATCAAGCTCAACGATGGAAGGAAACATGGATTCATGCATGAATGGCTAATTATGCAACTAATATGAGCCTAAGTCTAACAATAATATGAGTAAAAAGGGTAAGAAAAATAGTACTTTTGAACACTTATCACTTATCCAAGAACAAGTCAAACCTACTAACCTACGAACGGAAACAAAGATTTCGAGCGTTGAGCTAACGAAGCTCAATAGATACACCGCCACTCAACCATGCTTCATAAAAATCATAAATAAAGCAATGAAACATGAATGACATCATGGCAAGATAACAATGGCGCTACTATAACCGCCTAAACACATAGCATTATGAATGTATGATCATGTACACAGCTCATACAATACCTTATACGCTTACATAACATCACACAGATAACTCTAACAACCATTAAGTGAGGTCCGTGCCCACAAAGTATCGGAATCCTGCACTCGAATGAGGTCCGTATCCATAAAGCACTGGGATCCTACATTCAAGAGTCTTCAAGGTGTTGCAACACACTTAGGGTAACCAAATCCCAACACAAGGGATGACTCGACTATCTAGGCATCCCATCAGCACACATTAAGGACCCTAGTCACCACACAGCACTCAATCTCGACATAAGGGTTTTACCGTACACAGCTCTAACACCCTTACCATCATCTTATGGTTTCTATCAATTACTATACCACCCCAATAAGCTTATCTATTTATTAGTATGTTATGAAGGTATACATTAGCCGTTCTTATTAATTTATCTTATTATTCAGTAAGACTTAACCTTATAGGCGCCCCTTCCGCACGCAGCAAGGGCCTAGATTACCACACAGCATTAATCGACCCACCTAGGATCCCTATGGGTTACCACCTCACACAGCTTACCCAATATACCGAGTCATTAGCCATTTATTTCATACACAGGGTTTAAATCTCCATTTCTTAGTTTTAATATTCATCTTACACTTTAACACACCCCTAGGGCCCTTGCCTCGAATTATAGAACCCCCGAATGTAAACTCAAATTTCTTGGGCAGAATGTCGAGTGAGTATCGATACTCCTACGTGGGTATCGGTACTCTCCTCTAGGTACTGATACTCATTCTAGGTTCGAAAGAACTGGACCCTCAAGCCGTACCGATACGGCTCCACCACATATCGATACGCATTATCGGTACTCGGATTGCCCTGTACTAATCCATACCCGTACCGGTACTCCCACCTTCGCGTACCGGTACGCTAAGCCTTCCCCAAGCAATGTAATAGTGGGTACCGATACGCCCCTTGCGTACTGGTACACAAAAGCGTTACTGGAATCCTTAATATGAAAGGGGTACCAATACACGGGGAGGCGTGCTGGTACTCCCCTCATAACCCTTCTCCCTTTTATACTAAGGCGTACCGATACTTTAGCCCATGTACCGGTACGCGAGCCCTAGTTTTGAAATCTGGGTGCGGGTTTAACCTAGAAACCCTGCTTAACCTAAACAGGTATGCCCCAAATCGTTCTTACAAGTTATTATGATAGTATTAGGTGGGTTACTACCGATTTTAGGCCATTACAACAACAATTCTAAGTTTTACCATTAACAACCACACAAGCTATACCAAGGCCAAAAACACCAAATCATGCTTCAAAGCTTAACTTCATGATTTCCAGGAAACTGTGAGAGTTAGTAGTGTACTAACCTTGGGTTTAAGCTAATGAAGAACCCTCAACGATCCATTCTCGTTCTTCTTCTTTGAACCCCCAACTAAGCCTCATACCTCACCAAACCAAGCAAAGCTTACCTCAAAATAAAGATCCTTTAATGCTGAACAACCTTCCCCTTTTTCCCCAAACGAGATTCATACTCTAGAACTCAAAGGTTTGACCTTGAACATGAAGGAGTTTGGGTGAAAGATAGGAATGAGTGAGAGGGAACAAGGGGACCAAGATGGCCCCACTCACTCAATTGTCTGCAGAAAATAAAGTCCCCCTCAGCTCTCTTTGTCTTCAACTATGCTTTTACCCATTTGCCATTCTTACTTTCACTTTAGCCCAACAACCCAAGCTCAAGGTTCTAAGACATGCCCAAAAGGCTCTCAAAGCCCAAATATCAAGGCCCAACCACAAAGCCCATACTTCGAGTTAACCCGACCTTTGGGTTTCGAAATCCGGGTTGTTATAGCAACAACTTTAATCAAAGTCTCCTTCCCCGCTTGTGAGAGAAATTTCATTTTCCATCACTGAAATTTACTCTCAATTCTATCTCTAATAAAGCTCAGAGATTTCTTTTTTACTTCTACCCCAATAGAAGGAAGACCAAGATAGGAACTACTTTTTTTCCATAAGAGAAAAATTGAGAAAGTTGGTCAGATGAAGCTTACGACTGAGACCAATGTTCAGAGAAAAAAAAGACACAAAATTTGTAGAGGTTAATCAATTACCCAGTAGCTATTTGGAAGTCATTTAGAATTCGCAAAATAGAATCACAATTGAAAACATAAGCTTTTGTAAATATGACACAATCATCTGCGAACATCAGATAGCTTAACATTGGGCATCTTCGTTTTATTCGATAACCAGAGAAAAACAACTTTCTATGTTCTTTTTCGGTGATCCAAGTCAGAAGGTTTGAAATAAGAAGAAGCAAAAAGGGAGAGAGAGGGTCACCTTGTCTCAAACCTCTCTTAGGGAGAAATTCCCCACATTTAAACTGTTGTAACACAATGCATAACCCTTTGAATCCACCAAACATCAAAACCCATTTTATCCATAACTTTGCTAAGAACCTTTGAGTCCACCTTGTTGTAGGCTTTCTCTAAATTAATTTTAAGAGCTATGACCCCTGAAGCTCCTCTTCGTTTTCTTTTAATAACATAGAAGGCCTTATGTGCAATGACCATATTATCATGAATAAGTCGGCCATTCACAAAATCCGATTGCATTGGACAGATGATGTCAGGAAGAATGCATTTCAATCTCGTAGCCAGGAACTTAGAAATAACCTTCATTGAGAAGTTATACAAGCTAATTGGCTGAAAGTGATTAACTTCACACATGTGTTATTCTTTTTTTGGAATAAACACAATATTTGTCTTGTTGAGATCTTTTGGAAGCACCCCATTCCTAAAGAACTCCCTGACCATACAACACAAATCATCCTTAATAAGATCCCAAAAAGAAAGATAAAAGACCCCCGAGAATCCATCAGGACTAGGAGCCTTCAGGGACCCCATACTAAAACTAGCTTGATGAATTTCTTTCGAAAGAACTTTCCTACATAGGAAGCTGTTCATTTCCAATGTAATCAGAGATGGGATAATATCTGAGATATTCTTGAAGTTAATGGATGGGTTTTTTGAGTAAATTTTCTTAAAGTGCTCTTGAAAAAATTAGGCAATCGAGGATTCTTGCTCAAGCCAACCATCCTGATTGTTTCTAATTCTGCACATCGAATTCATTCTCCTCTTTTGGATTGTTCCAGCGTGGAAAAATTTTGTGTTCATGTCCCCTTGCTTGATCCAATCAACCTTAGCTCGTTAGTGCTAATGTCTTTCCTCACTCTCCCATATCTTATCGACTTTAAGTTTTAATTACTTGAGTTCGAGAGCCATTGCATCAGTTAAAGGAGCATTCTGTAGTTGCAAAATCTTCTTGGTCATCTCTTCGACATCTCTATTGTCTTTCCCATATTTCTCTCTACTCTATTTCATCAATTTAACCCTTGTTTTCTTCACTTTTTACCAAATAGATTGTGGTTTGAAACCTGAGAAATGTGTTCCCAGCCTTCCGAGATTTTCTTAGTACATTCATCCTCCGATAACCATTTTGACTCAAATTTAAAATCCTTCTTACCCTTCTTGGTAATCCCATGAAGGAGTAAAAAAAATTGGAGAATGATCAGAAGCAATGGCAGCGTCCAAAATCCCAACTGTTTTGGGAAAAGAGTTACTCCATTCAATGGATGATAAGATTCTATCCAACTTTTCTAGAATAGAGTCATCCTCCTTTCTATGGTTCGACCAAATAAAGTCCCACCCTTTATAGGAAGTTCCACAAGGCATGATCTTTCAATAAAATCGAAGAAACCTTGGGCTTTACCAGGGTCAAAAGGAGACCTTCCCATTTTATCATCTGAAGAACTAATTATATTTGAAAACACACCATTTCTCCGAGGGATTGCTTCTCAGATATATCAATATCTGCCAAAACTGTTGTTTCTCATTAGAATAGGGAAGACCATATATGAAGGTTGCATACCAATCATCTTTTCCTTTGATAGAAATAATGGAATCAATATAGTATTTCCCAAAGTTAAGAATGGTGATTCTGGTCTCATCGAACCACCAGAGAGCCAACCCTCCTGCTGTTCCAATTGGGTCAACGTAGAAGGATTGTGAAAATTTCATCTTCATACGAATTCTTTTAAGATATCTTAACTTTTTTTTTTTGGTTTCCCTGAGAAAAAACAACTTTAGGTTGGAATTTAAGAACAAAATCTCTCAAGGCCCTGACAGTTTCTTTGTTACCTAGACCACGAATATTCCATGACATCACAACCATCAGGGTGCCAAAACAGACTCAACCACAACACAGAGGGGGAAAACCAACACCACAACGACAGACAAAACCTCAACAACCACATCAAAGATGCCCGAAGCAGGCCTCAACACCGACTAGCAATGTCGGGATGAAACATACACGGCAAAGAGAGATGACAGAGCAAGAAATCAACGAAAGCAAGTGAAAGCCATGTACTTAAAGGGTTCAACGCCAAGAAAACCAATCAAGACAGGAGGAGTTCAGTTCGGACACAACCACAATAGCCAAAACGGGATCAGAAGAACACACCACCAGTCGACATCAAGGATGGAGATCAAATAAGAAAACCACTAATAAACCGAAATCTGAAGAAATCATTGTCTTCCACCAAGAGAAGGAAAGACTCAGCGAACCAGAACAGCCCCCGCGAAGCACAACCTAAGACTCAACCTTCACTCCCGAGAAGACCCAAAACCAAGCTGATAACCGACAATGCTGCTCTGATAAGGAAATTCAACACTCGAAAGCAAGCAAATCGAGCAACAAATCAGAAGAAATGAAGACCTGAAAGGAGGAAGATGTGGAATATAGGGTTCGCTCGAAAGGGGGATTTTTCCTCTTTGCTTTCCTTTTACGTTGGTGCGATGAGTTTTGATAGTTCTAAAAGAGTTGGAGCACCAAATAACTTGATCAACCCTACTTGGGATCAACGGTGGCAATGGTTGACATCAATTGGCGCATGTAAGAGTCAAAGCCTTGGAATTTAAACTTGTAGTGTACCCTTTGCCGGTGCATTGAATCTCGATAGCTGAAGTCATGTACTTCCCAAGAAAATCACTGAGCACCACCGGACCAATCTCATCCGATAGAAATTGTGTTCAATTATGGACAATTTTATCGTAAGCTGTGTATAAATTTTATCTAAAGCTAAAAATAAAATATATATTATCGTGAGATCACATTTAAAGAAAATTATTCAATATATGTTGTGTACTCTATAAAAGACACATTTTGTTTCGTCTTTAAATAACATTATTTTTCTATTTTAAGAGTTAGAGAAGATATGAATATTTAAAATTTAGAGTTTAAAATTTAAATGACCTATTTTTGTTGTCTAAGCCCCTCTTCGGGCTTCATTTTTTTTTGTGTGTAAAAACCCTTTGAAATTTTAGACAAACTTTGAACCTTGGGCGAACGACTCGACCCTTAAATAAATCTACCCACAATATGCCAAAAATAGTTATTAAGAAAGACAGAGAATATGAATACACAAATAGTACTACTCGGCGGTGTTCAAAAATATATGATCTGATCGATTCGATTCGAAAATTCAGATATCCGATTCGATTTTTATTTCTGGATCGGATATTCGAATCGATTTTAAATTTTTGAATTGGATACGGATCGCAATATTTCAAGTTTCGAATTATTCAAAAATCCGAAAATTCAAATTTTTATGAATATTAATTTTGTTATTTTTAACAACTTGATGCTTGTTAATTAAAAAATCGAAATGTTCATAGATGTGAATCTTGTTATATTTAACGATCTGTTGTTTGTTATATTCGAAATTCTAAAATTTTCATAAATACGAATTTCAAATTCGAAAAAATAATTAAATCAAAATAAATTTTTGGATAATCGGATATCCGAAATATCTGATTTTTTCCAGATCGGATATGAATCACTATATCATCGATCCGAAAAAATCGGATCGGATCCGATATCTGACAATAAACACCCGTAGTGCCACTCTTTCAGATTTTAGTGAACATATAAAAAATTAAAGTGCAAAATAAAAAGTAAATAATCATAGAAGCATTTTTTACAATTTTAATTAAAATGTTACTCAATTTAATAAAAAAGTATATAATTAGTTCAAAATTAGATTTGTTTTAACAAAAGGTTATTTTGTCATTACCCCATTAACTCGGTCTACAACTAATTATATTTTTAATCATCAATAATATCTTCTTCAAAATTATTCATATTTTTTATAAGGTTATTTTGTGTATAGAAAAGAGAGAGGAGATATTCATATATGTCATCAGTGTGTTAACTATAGTATTAAATAATATTTATACCTTGTTATTTATTAAAAATGTTTGTTATTGTGATAAAACAACTTGCATTGTTCTTAAATATTTGACACCTAATTCCAATTTTAAATATTGATCAATCCTTATCCTTTTCATTATACAAAGAAAACAGCAATAAAAAGTTAGGCATTGTATTTAATTTATCAAAATAATCTTCTTATTTTATGAATCAAAAAAATAAATAGTTCAAATGCTTATAAATATGTAAACTTGAACGACTTATTTTTGCTCATTTATCACATACAAACTACTAAATTGTTAGATTTTTTTCTCTTCTAATTATATGTATATAATTTTTTAATCAGCAACTAAAGAAATTAATAATTTTACTTAGGGATGGTCATTTGAGCCGGGTTGAGTTTTATTTCTAAAAATTGGGGTTCAAGTTTTGTAAAGGATAGAGTCAGATCATGTTTGAGTTTAGGTGAAAAAAATCCGACCGATCCGATTTAATAATATAATTTTATTCTAAATATTTAGAGATAACTGTTTTAAAGCCCATGATCCATAGTTTTTCAATTATCTCAATTTTTTGTCGAATAAAAAATAAGATAATTGTTATAAGCCCCATATTTTCGGGTCGAATGTGGATCAACCAAAAACTCAGCCCGATCTGACTCATGACCATCACTAGTTTTACTCTATCATATAAATACCAAATTTTATAATTGAAAGGGTAAAATTATATATTAAAGTAGATGGAGTAGTTTTAATATAATAAAAGGATGAAACAGAAAATTACACCTAATAATAAGTGGACTGATATTACTCGTAGCAAGGGCCCAGAAAATGTCTCAGCCAAAGCCCATCACCATGAACCACCTCTTACAAAACCCAAAACCTTACAAAGCAAAAACCCTGTCTTTTTTTCTCGATTCCCTTGACATTGAATTCCGACCGCCGACCAAGCACAGCTATGGCTAAGCATTCAACTGCCGAAGCCAAAACCAAGAAGAAAACAAAGAAGAAAGCCACCAAAAAGTCGGGTCCAGATGCCATCTCCATGAAGCTCAAGGTTCCAAAAGCTAACCCTTTTGAGACCATCTGGTCCCGCCGCAAGTTCGACATACTCGGAAAGAAACGCAAAGGTGAAGAACGCCGGATAGGCCTTGCTCGTTCCCTAGCTATCCAGAAGGTAAAACCTGTACCCCAGAATTCCAGCTTTTTTTTTCCCCAATATTTGTTTATCTACTTGTGACCTGTATTGACATGATTTCTTGGGTTTGATTCAGAGGAAGAAAACGCTGTTGAAAGAGTACGAGCAAAGTACAAAGTCTTCCGTTTTTGTGGACAAGAGAATTGGGGAACAAAATGATGACTTGGGAGAGTTTGAAAAGGGCATATTGCGGTCTCAACGTGAGCGTCAGGTTGATTTCTATTTTTAAATGTTATTTTTTTTACTTCTTTTAGCTGCTTTGGTTCTACTGTAGAAAACAACTGGTTGCATGCGTGTGTGGGTGGGGGTGTGGGCGTGGGTGGGTGCGCATATGTGTATTCTTGCGGGTGTTTTAGAAACTTTACTATAGTTCCCGAGGCTTATAAAAGTTTGTGTCTTTTTGCTTCCTACTTGGTGAAATATTGAAGGTTTTTGTTAATTATGGTTTTACAATTGATTCCCATTTGCATGCTCATTTAAATTAAGGTAGTCCTGCTGAAACCCGAATCCAAAATCTAGTCTAATTGGTCACTGCCTGAACATCAGGGGGAAATGGAAGCTGGAATATTCCTTTATTGATAAAAAAAATTGTTTTTCACCTTTCATTTTGTTAGTAGTGTTCCCCAACCTTTCTTGCATGATTCGAAAAAAGAATGGCTGTTGGGGTTAAGTTTGTATATTTCTGATATTTCATTTGATTCTGTAGTTGAAATTTGGCAAAAAGAGCAAGTTCAATTTATCAGATGGAGAAGAAGATGAGTTTGATGCTCCAGATTTTGGTTCCCTTCCAGAGAGCGATGATTTTGAGGATGAAATGCAGTACGATGATGATAATGAGGCTGATGAAAGTAAGATTTGACTCCTGCTTTTATTATGATGATTGTTCCTAATTGGTGATAATCCAAAATTCCAAATAACTTTTATTTATTTATTTTTTCAAACAATGAATTGTTTCACTAGTTAGCCTTTTCATATCAGTAATAGTGACTATAGATCCTGCCTTTTGTCTGTCAGACTTCAGCCTACAGCAAAAACATTGTAGTCTTCTTTAATGTAGTTCTATCTCAAAAAACCAAGAAAAATGATTTTAGTAACTTGGTTGCCAGCATTGGTAAGCTTCAATCCAGGTCTTGTTAATGATGCAGGCAAGCACAGTTAATTAGTTTAGCATAAGCTTCTCATCTTCTAGTTCTCCTTTTACTATATTGCTTTATAATCTAACTTCTGTATTGTGGTGGATGTTCCATTGTTGTTTATGCACATTCCAATCTTTATTCTTTGTATGAATATTTCCGACCAAGCTTCTCTTCAGAATCAGATTTTGTTCTTGTCTGCATTTCCTCCCTGTTTTTGATTGTTTTGTGAAGCTGTGTTAATGGTACTGTTGATTTGTTCCTCCTTTGTAGAACGGCCAGCCATCTTAAAGCAACTTAATGCTCATGGTGCACAGAGTCCGTCTGAAGGAGGTTTGATGGAAGGTGAAGAAAACGTAAGACCTATCTTTCATCGAGAGACACTTATTTGTAGTTGTGTTTTATGGCCTGCATATCATTTTTTTATGAATAAGCATGTTTTAATTCTTTGCATCCTGTAATAATGGTTGTGTCATATTTGTGATACAAAGGCAGATTCAAATGCTCGTTCATTTCCAGTCCAAAATGATATTATTTGGGATCTGTGGTCTTATCTTCTTTAGGGTTATCTATGACAATCCAATGTTAATCAATTTCTTGCAAAATGATATTCGAGCTACATCAACTTTAGTTGCTAAGAATCCTTTTTCCTATGTCTTTCAATACACACTTTATGTAATAATATTTGTCGTAATATGATATGGAAAACTTGATTTGTTTGGATACTTTTCCCTTTCACAATAGTGTGCTATCAGTTTCCAGTGGCTGAGCTCTTAAAAGTGATTTATTTCAATTTTTGCGCTCCACCGTGGAGCAATAGGATTTATACATGGCATGTTTCTTTGCCGTGTTAAAACATTGTTTAAACTGATGGTTTTCATTCTACAGAAGCACAAATCCAAGAAGGAAATAATGGAGGAGGTTATTTTGAAGAGCAAGTTTTTCAAGGTAAAAATTCATATGCATCATAAAGGTTACACTATTTTTCCCAAATTTTCTCAAGCCTTGACTTCTGGTCTCTGATTTTCTATTGTTCTTGTTTCATACCAGGCACAAAAAGCAAGAGATAAAGAAGAAAATGAGCAGCTGATGGAAGAATTAGATAAAGACTTCGCATCCTTAGTGCAGTCCAAGGTCTTATTGTCCCTCACCGAGCCAGGCAAGATGAATGCCTTGAAAGCTCTTGTGAACAAGAGCGTTCCAGTTGAGCATGTGAAAAAGGAAGAGTTACCTGTTACACAGAGAGCTGAAACTTCTAAGCAGGTACTGAGTTATGATTCTAGGTTGGCTCTTATTACAGTAAAATAGCCATGGTAGATGAGTGCTCTTGTCCATACAAAGTTGTTGTCCCCCCCCCCCATTTATTTGCTACTGTTTTCTCAAATCCTACTTTAGCGTGGCGTATTTCTTGACTGTTCAGGAAATACAATGACACCACTACCGCTAATATATTCTTGCTCTTACTTTGAGGGAAAGGAAGCTTCCTTTCTCAAAATTTAAGATTAAGGCATGTTTAGATGGAGAATCAAAATCAAGCATTAATTTCTTCTTCTTTACTGTCAGGAACAGCCTGATTCATACGATAAACTTGTCAATGAGATGGTATTGGATATGCGTGCTCGGCCATCAGACAGGACAAAGACACCTGAGGAGATTGCTCAGGAGGAGAGGGAGCGACTAGAGCGATTAGAGGTATCTTTGGTCAAAGCTCAACTACTTGTTTTGATCGCATTTTATATTGGGAGAGCTATACACTGGCTGTTACTGAGGATAGAGTTTTTCTGAGAGATGGAACTTCACATAAAAGGGCTTTATCTTGTGCTTTATTGGTTGGAAATAAGAATTTTATGTAAAACTTTCTTTGAATTTATAAGATTTTTATTTGATGTGACAACTCTATCATCATCCTCATCATACATGTCTATATGCGTTACACTCAATGTTACAAACGTTGGCTTAATAATTTATATGAAATTCCACAAATTTCAGGAAGAGCGTCAAAAGAGGATGTTAGCTATGGATTACTCTAGTGATGAAGATGGTGAAAATGCTGAAAAAGGTTCTGCACAGAGGCCAAGGGCTATCTCAGGAGATGATCTTGGTGACTCCTTTGCACTTGATGAGGAGCCTGGTAGTAAAAAGGGTTGGGTTGATGAGATTCTTGAAAGAGAAGGTGCTGACGATTCTGAGAATGAAGATGAGGATGCTTCTGAATATTCAGAAGGTGCTGAAGACACCGATGAAGATGAAGGTTCTGAAGAAGACGATGAAAATGAGTGTGAAAAGACTCTCTCTCTGAAGGACTGGGAGCAGAGTGATGACGATGATGTTGGTACGGATTTGGATGAAGAGAATGAAGAACATAATGAGGTCATTGGCGATGAAGATATGGATAAAAGAGGCCGTAAAAAATCAAACAAAAGTGAACATAGGAAAGAAGACGAGTCTGTGGATGCAAAAAGAATCAAGTCTGGTGTCAAACATACTTCAACTAAACCAGACATTCCCTTTATAATTGAAGCTCCAAAGAGCTTAGAGGAACTGTCTTCTTTATTATCGAATTGTTCTAATGACGACGTTGTTGTGATTATCAATCGAATTCGCGCAAGCAACGCAATTAAGCTTGCTGCAGAAAACCGGAAGAAAATGCAAGTAAGCTTGCATTACCCTCTGTGTTTGTGTGTGTGTGTGTTTGCGTGTTTATACTTGTGCATATTTGTAGACTTTTGATTGACTAAGTTTAGAAAAATACTTTTTGCTGTTGTTATTGTTTTTTATTTCCTAAAACCTAAGCTTACATTATGAACCTTAATTTCTAGTAGGTATTTGGTATTCTGATATGCTACTAATATTGTGATTGACACCATTCATTTAAAACTGATATATCTTCTATTACCAGGTATTTTATGGTGTTCTTTTGCAATATTTTGCGTTATTAGCAAATAAAAAGCCCTTGAATTTTGAGTTATCGAATTTGCTTGTCAAACCACTACTGGAGATGAGTATGGAGATTCCATTTTTCTCTGCAATATGTGCTCGTGAGCGAATTTTACGAACTCGCATACAATTTTGTGAGGCTCTCAAGAACCAAGGTTTGTGATAGCTTAATTCTTTGTCACTGTCCTAACATTATTATCTCTAGCTTAGTCTTTTGCAGATTCTTTAAAAGTGTATTTATATTTTGCAGAAAGTGGATGCTGGCCTTCCTTGAAAACGTTGTTTCTCCTGAGGTTATGGTCCTTGATTTTTCCATGCTCTGACTATCGTCATGTAGTCACTACTCCTGCACTATTACTAATGTGCGAGTATTTGATGCGTTGTCCCATAACGACGGGTCGAGATGTTGCTATCGGTTCATTTTTATGTTCTATGATTCTAATGGTATGCACATGTTTATCCTTTTCACTATCAAACTTGTCTTGTAGGAGAATGATCTCCTGTGTTTAATACTCATGATTCATTCTCTAGCAAGTAGCGATTTTTTGGAGGAGTTACAAACTTTTCTTCTGAGACGTACTTTATGACATTGTAGATGGTGATCTTCTCTTTTTGTTTCTTGAACTCATGAAAACCGGGATACTCTTTAAAATCATGCTGCTGTAATAGTCTTTTGTTACAATTGATATTTGTAATATTTATTTCATCAGGCTTAGCCTTTACTTATTTTCTTAAAATCCTTAACTTGAAAAGCCAGTTTTGAACCAGGTGATTGCGACAACTATTATATCTGCACGTAATGACATAATTTTTTTGTTGCATTTTGTAGTTCACCAAGCAATCTCGAAAATTCTGTCCGGAAGCTATAATGTTCCTCCGAACTCTGTTGATGGCAGCTGCAGACCAAACACTAACATCTGAGCAAGATTCACAGGTATGTGACATGATTGCGGCCTTTGAAGACTTTTCACCAGAAAAATAGACTACAGTTTTTTTCCCTTCTAATAAATATGCTTGCTCGTGCAACTTATTGGACTAAGTTCTATTTATGTACATTTATTTGTTATCAGTTTTATCATCTTATGGAGCTGAAAGCACTCAGGCCCCTGTTACGCATACGCGATGGTGTGGATGATATTAATCCTCTGAATTTGCTCATGGTAATGGAAATGTCAGATGACTCTCCATTTTTCAGCTCGAATAATTTCAGGTCTGCTATCGATGCTGTTTTTCATTGTTTTGATTAATGATTATGAGATGACCTCAATATGTTGTTTTCTTTGCCTGTTTCTTTAATTCTGGTGTATTGTGTGGAATTTTGCCTTTGTTGGGTTTTTCGATAGAATTGAATTACAAGTAAAATTTCATGTTCAGGGCTAGTGCACTGGTAACTGTTATTGAAACTTTACGAGGATTTGTTGAGATCTATGACGGGTTGAGTTCCTTCCCTGAAATTTTCTTTCCGGTTGCAACATTGTTACAAGAAGTTTCACAGCAGAAACACATGCCAGATGCATTGAAAGATAAATATAATGATGTTGTTCAACTCATTAAGAAGAAAGCCGGGGAAACTCATATGCTGCGGAGACCACTTCAGCTGCGAAAGCAGAAGCCAGTGCCTATCAAATTAGTTAATCCGAAATTCGAGGAGAAGTAAGTCACATTTTCCTTTTTTCATGTTCAATTTCTTTTACTGCCTCGTATACATTGGTTCTATTTCGAGTCTGGATGAGCAACTGCGACTATAGTCTTATTTGCCATGTTACACTGCACAGCTTTGTTAAAGGTAGAGACTATGATCCGGATCGAGAACGAGCTGAGAGAAAAAAGTTGCGAAAACTGATAAACCGTGAAGCAAAAGGCGCAGCTCGAGAGTTGCGCAAGGACAACCATTTCTTATTCGCAGCAAAACATAGAGCCAATGAATTACTGGAACAAGAAAGAGCAGCCAACTATGGGAAGGCCATAGCTTTTCTCCAAGAACAAGAACATGCCTTCAAATCTGGACAATTAGGTAAAGGTCGTGTGAAGAGAAAGAGATGAAGATAAAAGGTAAACTTCGTAATGCTAATGCTTGTTCTCCCTGAATTTTGTCATCAAATTTATAGTAGCGTAAAGTTTTGAAATTCTTGAGCATTATTTAGTGGATTGATATACAAGCCGAGCTATAGACTGAACAATTCGTGTTCGTATGATATGTTATATCTATTTCACTTGTGACAAGTTGATAATTTGTACAACTTATCTTTCAAATCGAGCAAAGCAATTTCTTGTGCTTAAGTGGTGACAAGTTGTGATTGTAAAGAAATAATTGTTAAAGGGACCTAAAGTGGAATTTTCTCATATAATTTCCAGAGTTAAAAGGTTTAAATTAAATATCCAATATTAGGGAAGGACTAAAAGCGAAAATCACCCATCACCAGGAGTATAGTTTCAAAACAAATTCCCACATCTTTACCCCACGAAATAATTAAAAAATTAATTTCCATTTAGGTTTTGGAGGCTTTATCAAATGCCGTGATGTTACAAGCTGCAACAGGCCAAGGACTAAATAGAAAACATGACGTATTGATGATGACAAGAAATATTAACGTTATGTCGAATGTTGTCTATGGATCGTCTTACAAAACCTTTTGATGTATGATATTTTCCAAGAATTTTGGATTTTATGTGCAAGCTTCCCTTGTTTCAAGCTTAGGGTATTGATTATTGGAGACCGATTTTGGATTTATCCAAGAAGCCATTAACAAGATCCTGCACAACAACAATGCGAGAAGCTTTTCGATGTAAACTATGAATTCTGAAATAAGATATTACTATACGAGTCAGTCAAATAATTCGATTTTTTTGTCATCACCTTCAACCTTACAAGTATATATTGGATTGGAATAAACAATTGAATTCATAGTTGAAGAGGCAGAAAATGGATTCAACAGTAAAGCTTTGTCGCAAGTAGTTTGAGTTTATTTCTGTTGATAACTGTGTTGAAATTCTTTAAAAAATATTGGTGGACACCGTTAAAAATCCAGAAAGCACTGAGTTTACAAGGAATCAAAGGGCCTCCTTATCAATTCATCCATGGAAACAAAGCCTCTTCACTTTTCAGATACGAAGCTTTGAGCAAACCCATGCCTTTAACACATGATATTGTTCTCAGAGTCATTCCTCATATTCACGCCTGGATCAACACTTACGGTGCTGAAGATTAACATTTTTTTTCTTCCCATTAATATATATGTGCATATTTTCATTTGGATGTTGTATTTAGGGAAGAATTATCTTACATGGGAGGAAACCGAGCTCAGCTGGTGATTTTCGACACCGAAATAATCATTTGGATGCCTTTAACCTGCAGTTATTGCTAGCGTTGAGACGATGCTGGAGAAGTGGAAAGGCCGAGAAGACAAAGAGATTGAAGTGTTTGAGGAGTTCAGGTTGTTGACTGCGGAAGTTATATCGAGAACAACTTTCGGAAGTAATTACTTGAAAGGGAAGAAAATCTTCGATATTGTCACTCCTGAGAAGACGGGGTTATTAATCCCACATCGAAAAGAAAAATAGAGGTATTGGGATATAAATACGGTGGCGCTGCACATCTTATCATACATGTCTTTTGGAAAGAGGGTAATGGTCCCGTGACAAGACACTTCAGTTTTGAGGAATACACAGAGCATTCACTCAATTCTCCTTGCCTAGCTTTTCTTAGCCATTTCCTTTCAGTTGTTCTTTGTTTTCCGCAAGGATCTTAGCTTGTTAAGCTTTGATCGTCAGGCTAACTTAGGCGTTGCATCATTCAAGAGCGTGGCAATATGCTGATGAAATTATCAATACTCGTTACCAGAAATTACTTCAAAGCTAGTGTTATATTTTGACTCTTCTAATTGGTAATTAAGTTGAGTTTTATTGTAATTCTAGTGGTTGAAAATTACTTGATAATTAGGATTTACTTTAATGAGTAAATATCTATTTTAGGTAGAGATCTTATTGAATAATGTTTCTTGGTGACAAAGTATTTGGTTCTATAAATATAGACTAGGCTTAACCTTTTGAATTATGAGAGAACAAGAGAATGAGAGAAAGGGAAAATTACTCTGGAGAAATGTAACCACTTTTAGGTTCTCTACAACAATTGTGCCTACGTTGTAGAGATGAGTACTGTAGGGATGTTGGGAATAGTGTTTTGGTTCCACTGGGTCATGGAATTTGTACACCTGGTTTTGGGATTACATGGATTATCATGTAATTGTACTCTTCGGGTTCTCTACGTTGATAATGGATTGATTTCTCTCGTCCGTGGAGGTATGCTATGCTGAACCATGTTAAATCTTGTCTCTTGTGCACGTCTTGGTCTATGTCGTTATCGCTTTGGTTATTTTGCCGCATACCAAACTCCTAACAAATGGTATTAGAGCTATGTTTTGAGCTGCACGATTGTGGAGGAATTTTTGCTGCGGATTTTAAGGTGCGATGTTGGAGACATGCCAGAGGAGTATTGCTGCAACGAGCTTTCAATTGTAGGGGTAGTAATTTTCAAAATTCAACGGTGCTTCAACGGATACTACGTAAGAATTGGAGTTGTTGAAGACTTGGCGGTGGTGCTTCAACGAATATTTGGCTTACGTAAAAATTGAAGCGGTTGAAGACTTGAAGACCAGTGCTCGAATAGAATTTGTGTCAAGGAGGATATTTGTTATATTTTGACTCAAATTCTAATTTGTAATTAATTTGCGTTTTATTGTAATTCTAGTGGTTCAAAATTACTTGGTAATTAGGATTTATTTTAATGAATAAATATCTATTTTAGATAGAGATCTTATTGAATAAAGTTTCTTGGTGACCAAGTATTTGAGTCTATAAATATAGACTAGGCTTAATCTTTTGAATTATGAGAGAATAAGAGAACGAGAGAGAGAGGGAATTACTCTGGAGAGATGTAACCACTTTTAGGTTCTCTACAACTATTATGCCTACGTTGTTGTAGAGATGAGTATTGTAGGGATGTTGGGAAGAGTATTTTGGATCTACCGGGTCATAGGATTTATACACCGGATTTTGAGATTACATGGGTTATCATGTATTTGTACTCTTCGAGTTCTTTACGTTGATAGTGAATTGATTTATCTAGTCCGTGGACGTAGGCTATGCTGAACCACATTAAATTTTATCTCTTATGCATGTCTTGGTCTATGTCGTTATCGCTTTAGTTATTTTACCGCATACCAAATTCTTAACAGCTAGGATTCGTAATCGAATTTTACAATTCCAATCTCTTCTCTTTTTTTTTCTGCAGCAAGCAATCATAATAAACATTTCTTGTGCAGCAGGGTATGGAAAAGTGTTGACGAAATAGAATCGGAGCAACTTGCTAAAGGAATACACGACTGTGTGATTTAAATGGTTAAGAGAAGGGAAGAGAAAGTAGTGACCGGAGAATCCCATCATTTCGGCGATGATTTTTTGGGATTGCTTGTAAATGCTTAACATGATTCCGACTAGAAAAACCGGCTTTCGGTCGAAGATGTTGTGGATGAGTGCAAAACATTCTACTTTGCTGGTCAAGAAACAACAAATTCCTTGCTGGCATGACCTGGTTTTGGCAATCCACACTGATTGGCAAGACAAAGCTAGAAAAGAGGTTGTTGAGGTATTTGGTAACCAAAATCCTCATCAGCAAGGCATCTCCATGCTCAAACAATTTCGAATAATCCGAATCGTACTGATATTTGATAAATTATGTCGTTGGCAGATGTACAAGATCATCAATGAAACCCTGAGATTGTATGCTCCCGTAGCCGCGGTGATCCGAAAAGATGGAAAAGGAATTCGATTGGGAAAGCTGGTTTTTCCAGCGGATATGAAGATGCTGATCCCAATCTTGGCACTTCACCATGAGCCCCAACTATGGGGAGATGATGTACATGTTTTCAATCCTGAGAGATTCTCCCAAGGTATCGCCAATGCTACCAAATACAACTCTGCTGCATTCATTCCCTTTTCAATGGGACCTCGATCTTGTGTCGGTATGAGCTTCTCGACCACGGAAACAAAGATTGCTCTCTCGATGATCCTCCGATGCTACACCATTACTCTCTCCCCGGCCTATGTTCATGCGCCGTTTCCTGTAATCACGCTTCAACCGCAGCATGGGATTCAAGTAATGCTTCATTCTGTATAGAGTTGTTGCAGCAATAGCTGCTCCTATGTAAGCAATACCTGAAACCTTTGTCTGAATAAGTCCCGGCTAATGGCTTCAGTTTTCGGAGTTCTAAGAGGGACATTTCTTGGGTATTTGTACTTGTTAATGGTTGGCTTGTAATTCACTTAACCTCATATGAATCCCTTCACAATCTGTGTAAATCCGGATGAATATTTAACGAGTTTAAAAGTTCGAATCTCAGTATCTACGATCATTTACCCTATTGTCAAACTAAAAGTTTACAATGTAATGAACTCAAAATTTAATTCATACAATCAACCAAAATATTTAATAAATTCCAACATTTGTAACTATTTTTCTATTCTAGATGCAATGCAATAAGGGATTTGGCTTGGTCGGTTCGTGCAACCGCAATTAAAAAAAAAACATTCAATAAATTTGGAGTTTAAATCTCGACATCAAATTTATAGTATAAAACTTACCTTTTGTATGCAATTGGCATTGTGCATTATACACCTTACTCTCCTCTCAGCCAACATGATTGCTTTGTTTGAACAATTTCAGGATCAAATACAGATAAGGCTTCTCTGTAAGATTATAAAATTGAAAATAAAAAAAATGTTTACTTTAGTTCAATTTTCATCAAGTTTGGCCTCAAATTACAATGTATGATGTTATCTAAGGAGACCTGGTTCGGACAACTTTATTTTCAATGTGTAGTGAGTTTTATCAATGGTTAAAAATAGAACATATACTAACATGAGACTATATTAAGAAGTAAAAGAGGTAAGAAGTAGGGGTGAGCGTTCGATCGAGTCGAGTTAAAAAATTTCGAGTTATTCGAGTTGACGAGTCTACTTTTATCATTCGAACTTTTATTCGAAAATTTTGCGAGTCGAATCGAGTTGAAAAAATTCGAGTCGAGTTATTCGAGTTTCTATTCGAACTTAGTTGTAATTATTTATAATGTTAGTACGAATTAATTCTAATTTTAAACGACTTTATCTAACCATATAAGATATATATATATATATTTGTATTATTTTTCACATGTATAAATAAGAATTATAAAGTTATTTAATAAATCAAATATCATCTAAAATTATATAATATATATTTTAGCTCAATCGATAAATTTTATAGTACGGTTTGATTCCAATTTAAATCACTTTCTCTAATCATATAAGATATGCATATATATATTTCTTCATATTTTTTCATATATTGCAATATTTCTTCATATTTTTATATATCGGTATATATATAATAAAAAATTAAGGGACTTGTCTCGAACTTAAAAATAAATACATTAATTACTAAAAATTTCGAGTTTCTATTTTACAACTCAAACTTTATTTGAAATTTTTTCGAGTCGAGTCGAGTTTATAAAATTTCGAGTCGAGTATTTTCGCCTCGAGTCGAGTTATTCGGTTTTTTCGAGTCGAGTCGAATTTTGCTCACCCCTAGTAAGAAGTTTGGCTTTGTTAGGTATGTGAACATTTACAAACTAGTCATCCGACTTGAAAAAGTAATAAACTTCCGTTAATAATCTTATGACAATTGACGTGTTAGTTAATAAAATTGGTGTAATAACATATTTAACCATCAACTTGTACACTTTATTTTAATTTTCGTTCAAGTTTTTTTTTTCCAATAAGAGATGAATTATTTATACTAAATGGTAATTGAGTTTTAGTAGAGTATGGTTTATACTTTGAATGCCTGTAAGGTTTTCCTTGTATTTAGTTAAATCTCATTTATGTTGTTGCAATGCAGTGATTATCCAACATGCGGTTGACTTGCCTTGTTTTGTGACTCTTACTTAACAGATTGCATAACATATGGTTTAGTTTTAATTAATAGAACCACCTTCTTTCTGGTGATTTCTGTTGTGTCTTTTGATTGGAAAGGAAAATCAAGTTAAAATCTTAGAATGAACAGAGTACCATTTTCAGGTAGAAAGAAGAATGGTGAAGAGTAATGGAGGAGATTTAGCTGAGTGAGCAAGAATGCTCATTTGAGGCTTCGCGATTTTCAACTGCATTGCATATTCTTATTAGTGAGAACAAGCCCTATATAACTATTTATATTTTTTTATATGTATGCCATAAGCCCATAACATTATGATAAAAAAATGCATAACCTAAGGTGTTTACATATGTTCTGCCTCCTAAAGTGTTTGTTTATTTGGAAAAGAATACATAACCTTCCTTGATCAAACAAGAGGATATACTATCATGCTCCAAGGTAACCCATTTCTTCCACAAATCTATCCAAATCTTTCATGGAGCTGCCCCCATGACTCACTGCTTCCAAAGCCTTCTCTTTCAGATCTTTCGCCTTGCTCCTCATTCCTCCACCCTCCATCATCGCCTCCGCGATGGCTCGGCCTAGTTCATCGGAGTCAGGAACTGAGTCTGCACCCTCAGACACCCTAACTCCCACACCCATACCATCCTCCAAGAGCCCAGAGTTCACATATTGGTCGGCCTCCATAGGCCAAGCCAATATCATGACCCCACCCACTATTGCTTCCAAAACCGAGTTCCACCCACATGACTCATAAATCCACCCACTGCTTTGTGGTTCAGTATCAAAACTTGGGGTGCCCACCCTTTTATCACCATACCCTGACCTGCCATCCTCTGCTCGAACCCATCGGGTACTACTCCATACCCTTCATCCTGCTGTAGGATGTTACCCGGTTTCACCACCCAGATAAAACGCGTGCCACTCTTTACAAGCCCGTTAGCCAAGGCTTCCATTTGCTCCTTTCTCAACAGCTTCTGACTCCCAAAGTGCACATAAACAACTGAACCTTCGGAGCATTGATCAAGCTAAGTCAAGACCTGGTCATTCAGGTCACAACCGGAACCCGAATTGCCGCGATCCAATTCATCAATCCCTGTCAAACTGAGTGGTCCAACCGTGAAAACACGATTGTGGTCTACATGTGTCTTCAACCATTAAACATATTCAGCTTCCAATTCATCAAAGGAATTTATAAAACAACCCCAGCCCTTTGTATTTACAATATTCCCCTCCTCGATAAACTCCCAATCATGATCCGATCGTTTGTAGAGCTTAAACAAGGATGGCAAATGTTGTTGCTTGAAGATAGGGGAGCCAGGTAGATGACCGAACTCTGTTGATGTATTAAGCCTGATATTGGATATCAGTTTTTACTTTGTGTGTGTCAGTAGTATTGATAATTAGTAGTTACTGTCTAAGCTTTTATTAGTCTATTTACTCTAATAAGTAGACAACTGTCAATTTAGACTTTTGTAATCTTTTTAAATGAAATGTAATGAAGCAGAAACTGGTATGAGTTTGCTGCAACCTTTTCATGTTCTATTTTTCTCTCCAAAATTGATTTTCTGCAAAAACTGGTTTTTCTGCAACACACTTTTAAAAACTAGTTTCTGCATAACTGCAAAATTGATTTTTTGATTTTTCTATAGAACACTAACAGTGGTAAACAAAGCTTCTTCTTGAGGGTTGTGAGGCTCCATTGCTATTTTTGGTAAGTGAAACACTGTGAGATTGAGTGCTTGAAAGTTTCTTGTGAGTTTGAGAGCTTGAGATTTTCTTAAGGTGTTTTTAAATGGCTTCTTCAAATGCTCTTTCAACATGTGTTCCTATTTTCATAGGAACTCATGATCATGTTTGCGCAGTAAAGATGAAAGTCTATTTGAGATCTCTTGGCTTGTGGAAGGTTGTTGAAATTGATGAAGAACCACCAACATTGAGAACGAATCCCACTCTTGCTCAGCTCAAAGCTTACTGTTAAGGATATTTGTTTTGATATAATAATTGAAAAATAATTTTGGACTAAATTGAAAAGATTTCAAAAATATTTTTAAGTCCAAACAATTTGAAAATAAGTTTGAGCAGTTTTCAAAAGGTTTTGGAAGTGTTTAAAATGTTTTAAAGTAGCCAAACTCAAGTTTTCAGCACTACCGTATCGATACAGTTACACCTCGTATCGATACACTTTAGGTTTTTAGCTACAAAAATTTTCTAGAACCAAAAACCCATACCGATACGCTCCTCAGCGTATCAATACGGTTAGGGTTGTATCGATACGCCTATACATGTATCGATACCCTATGCTTTCAAATCCCCAACGACTAGTTTTTAAACCCCCAACGGCTATTTTCCCTACAGCGTACCGATACACCATATCGATACACTTCAAAGGTGTATCAATACACACAATGTATCGATACACTTCACAGGTGTATCAATACACCAAGGCTGAAGAGCATAACGACTAGTTTCTGAAGAACGCGTATCGATACAACAACACAGTGTATCGATACGGTTGACTCCAGAATTGCATTTTTGTGGGAAATAAAGTCTCCAACGACTCCAAATTATCCCCAACAATCTTCAACGGCTAGAAACTCAATTGAGAGTATAAAAAGGGCTTAAGAAGCATCTAAAGAAGCTAATGATCAACAAGCCAACATGTCTATGATTCAAAAAGTGTCTTAGTACTTTAATTCATATTCTTTGTATAGACAAACACTTGTGAGCCAAAATGTTTATGTATGCTCAAGTATATTAGGATTTGGGTAAGAGCTTCAAGAGTGCGAACACATACCTTGTAGAAAGGATTTCTTGTTTGCTTTGTTTTTCTCTTTGTAAAAGAGGGTTTACTCAAGCTTTGGGGTAGAAGCTTTGAGTGTGTAACGGTTGCCTCCAAAGCCTAGAAAAGTGGAAAAAAAATTCATAGTGAATTTGAGAAATCCTTAGTGGGGAAGCTAAGGTAGTGGATGTAGGCTTTGGTTAGAAAGCCGAACCATTCGAAATCATTGTGCAATTTTTCCTAACTTTTTTCTTCCACCACTATCACCCAAGAAGTCACTTTTCCACCATTTGGCAAGCAATTTTGGTTGATTCATCGTTCCCAACAATTGATATCAGAGCGAGGCTCAATCGAGAAGGATTAACATCCTATTGAGGTGATTCGGCAAGCTCGATAGAACAATCTGTCAACCGGTGTTCATGGCGCAATCAATCGATAAAACATCATTCTTCAACGGTGATCATTATGCCTATTCAAAGAATACGATGATGTTCTTCACAAGGCCATCGACTATTGTCTCTGGGACATTGTTGAAGATGGAACGTTCGTGCCACAACGAAGAAGGCAAGATTGGAGTGCGAATGACAAGAAGAAGATGGAGGTAAACACAAAGGCCTTGCACATTCTTTTGCGTGCATTAGGTTCGGATGAATTTGCTAAAGTTTCTTCTTGTAAAGATGCCAAGGAATTATGGGACAAGCTTGAAGTGATCCATGAAGGTACAAACGAGATGAAGGAGACAAAGATCGGCCTACTCAACCTCAACTATGAAAACTTCAAGATAAACCCAGATGAAGACTGGATGTTTGACCATTTCTCCATAATTGTCAACGAGCTTAAAGGTCTTGGAGAGGGGATTTCAGAGGGCAAACTCGTTCAGAAGTTAATTTATTCACTTCCCGAATCTTGGGATTCAAAGAAGACGGCCATCATTGAAGCCAAAGACTTGAAGAAGCTCAAACTTGATGAGCTAATCAGATCTCTTCTTACCCATGAAATGATGTCTCAACCCATGAAAAAGAAGAAGGAGAAGAAAATCAAAGAGCAAGGAATCAAGGATTTTGTTGCTCTGCAATCTTCCACAAGCCACCAAGAAGATTCAAGTGAAGAGAAAAGTGAAAGTAGAGAGATGGCCCATCTCTTCATGGAGTTCAAGCGATTCATGAAGAACGACATAAAGAAATTTTCAAAGCATGAATCAAAAAAGAAAATGAAGGATCCCCTCAAGTGCTCTGAATGCAAGAAGACGAGGCACACCAAATACGATTGCCCTTGCTTCAACATAGAGGGATCATCTTCAAAGAAAGCATATGTGGCTATATGGAGTGATGAAGACTCCACCGATGAAGATGAGATAGCCCACCTATGCTTGATGGCTCTCCGAGAGGGTGAGGTAACTTCTAACTCATCTTGTTCAAATTCAAATTCATTTGATGAGTTACAAGAAGTCTATGACGAATTGGTTTTTGAGTTTAAGGCTTCATTTTCGAAAAATAAAAAGATGAATTCAAAATTAAAAACCGAAAATAATTTGCTTTTGAAAACCAATTTGGAATTTGAAGTAAAAATAAAGGATTTTGAACTTAAAGTTTTAAATTTACAAAATTTGCTTCAAATTTTAGAAAAAGATCATCAAAAGGAAGTGGACGATCTTAAGAAAGAAAAAAAGATTTGATTTCCATGGAATTACAAAAGAAAAATAATTTTGGATAATTAAATTTTTATGTGAGACAATCTAGTGCCCCTAGATTTTTAAATGGAAAAGTTTTTAGAAGTATTTGGGTCCCAAAAGAACTAATTATTTCAAATAAAAAGGATGAAATTGAAAAATAGATTCCTAAGGGGACTAAAGTTTGTGCTACGAATGTCTATGGATCCAAAGCAATTTGGATACCAAAAATCAAATGATTTTCTTTTATAGGTGTGATGGAGCTTTGATCGATAAGTGATGAAATTAAGGGGGGGGGGTTTATACACACAAGGAAAATCACTTGAAGAATGAAGACTTCACATCCTACCTTTGGTTCAAATGGTAAAATTAGTTGAATCTTATTTGTTTTAATTTGATTTATTTTTTTAATTCAACTAGTTAATCATATATTTGTTGGACTAACCTTTCATTTGATGCTTGAGTAAGGGGAGCCTATTTTAACAAAACCTATTTTTGTCAAAATTCATTTTAAAATCTCCATTGTTATGGACTTAAAAGTCTTCAAACTTTGGTTTGAACCATTTTTGATATAACAAAAAAGGGGGAGAATGTTTTGAAAAACTGAATTTTCAAATGAGTAAGGGGGAGCTTTAAGTATTTTAAAATTTTATTCTCTTATTCAGATTTTATTTTACTAAGGGGAGAATCACAAAACACAATTTTTTTCAAGTTGGTTTTATTATATCAAAAAGGGGAGATTGTTAGGATATTTGTTTTGATATAATAATTGAAAAATAGTTTTGGACTAAATTGAAAAGATTTCAAAAATGTTTTTAAGTCCAAACAACTTGAAAATAAGTTTGAGAAGTTTTCAAAATGTTTTGGAAGTGTTTAAAATGTTTTAAAGTAGCCAAACTCAAGTTTTTAGCACTACCGTATCGATACAGTTACACCCCGTATCGATACACTTTAGGTTTTCAGCTACAAAAACTTTCCAGAACCAAAAACCCGTACCGATACGCTCCTCAGCGTATCGATACAATTAGGGTTGTATCGATACGCCTATACTTGTATCGATACCCTATGCTTTCAAACCCCCAGCAACTAATTTTTAAACCCCAACGACTATTTTCCCTACAGCGTACCGATACACCATACCGATACACTTCACAAGTGTATCCATACACGTAGTGTATCGATACACTTCACATGTGTATCAATACACCAAGGCTGAAGAGCATAGTGGCTAGTTTCTAAAGAACGCGTATCGATACGATAACACCGAGTATCGATACAGTTGACTCTAGAACTGTATTTTTGCCAAAAATAAAGTCTCCAACGGCTAAAAACTCAATTGGGAGTATAAAAGGCCTCAAGAAGTATCTGAAGAAGCTAATGATCAATAAGCCAACATGTCTATGATTCAAAAAGTGTCTTAGTACTTTAATTCATATTCTTTGTGTAGACAAACACTTGTGAGACAAAATGTTTATGTATGCTCAAGTGTATTAGGCTTTGGGTGAGAGCTTCAAGAGTGCAAACACATACCTTGTAGAGAGAATTTCTTGTTTGCTTTGTTTTTCTCTTTGTAAAAGAAGGTTTACTCAAGCTTTGGGGTAGAAGCTTTGAATGTGTAACGGTTGCCTCCTAAGCCTAGAAAAGTGGAAGAAATTCATAGTGAATTTGGGAAATCCTTAGTGGGGAAGCTAAGGTAGTGGGTGTAGGCTTTAGTTAGAAAGCCGAACCACTCTAAATCATTGTGCAATTTTTCCTATCTTTTTGCTTCCACCACCATCACCCAAGAATTCACTTCTCCACCCTTAGCAAGCAATTTCGGTTGATTCATCGAGCCCAACACTTACCATGAAAAAATGTTGAAGAAGGATAGAGCTTTAACATGCATTCACTCTGGGTTAGCAGATCACATTTTTACTAGCATTATGGATCTTAAAACTCCCAAGAGTATTTGGGATAAACTCAAAGAAATACACGAGGAAGGTGATAGAGTGAAGAAAATAAAGTTTTTAACTCTGAAAAGAGAGTTTGCTATGCTGCAAATGAAAGAGGATGAGTTGATTAAAGATTTCTCAAATAGGCTGATGGATATTGAGAATCAAATTTGACTTGATGGTGAAGACTTACCTAATGTCAAGGTGGTTGAAAAAGTCCCGATCAGTGTTCCCCAAAGATTTGAAGGAAAAATTTCAGTATTGAGGAATCTTGTGACTTGACGAGTCTAACCATTGATGATCTTGTTAGAAAGTTAGAAGCAAAAGAACAAAGGGTTTCTATGAGAGCTTTTGAGGCAAATGAAGGTGCTTTTCTTGCTGCTCATAAAGGAGTAAAGTTCAACAATTCCGTAAAGAAAGATGAAAGCTCAAACAAGAGCAAAGCTTTTTTTTTCTGTTAGTGGTCCGAATAGAAAGTTTTCGTAATGTCCTATTTGTAAGAAAACAAACCATGCTGAAAAGGATTACCGGTTTAAGAAGAAAGACAAGTCCAAATTTTAGTGTACTTTTTTGTGATAAGCCTGGACACACTGAAAAATTTTGCTGGACTAAAAAGAAGCAACCTCAACAACAAGCAAATGCAACTGAAGAGAACCAATAGCAAGGTGAGCATTTGTTCATGGTTTCTCATGTTTCTGAACCATCTTATAACTCTGTTTGACTTGTGGATAGTAGGTGTACCAGTCACATAACACCAGAGGCTACATACTTCAACTCACTTGATAAGTCTGTTAAAATAAGTGTGAAGGTGAAAACTGGTGCTACAGTTCAGGTTCAAAGAAAAGGTTCAATCTCTGTGAATACTCTACAAGGTAAAAAGACAATCTACAATGTTCTTTTTATTCTTAATTTAGATCAAAGTCTTTTGAGTACTCCTCAAATGATTAAAAATGGTTTTACTGTTCAATTTAAGGGTGATGTTTGTTGCATATTTGATGTTTGTAGTTCTAAGTTTACTGAGTTGAAAATGAAAAATAATATCTTTTATTTGAAGCTTGATGTTATTTGTGAACATGTGTATTTTGCAAATGATGATGTTAGTTCTCTTTTACGTAAAAGGATGGGTCATTTTAACCTAAAAAATTTGATGTATATGCGGTCAAATGATTTCATGACAGATTTTTCTAAGTCGAATATTTTTTTATGATAAATGTGATAGTTGTCAACTTGGAAAGTCATGTAGGCTGCCATTTTCTCTTGATGGTGTGAAGAGAGCTAATATGAAATTAGATTTGGTTCACTCTGATTTTTTTGATCTCATGAAGACTTCTTCTATGAATGGCAGCAAGTATTTTGTGTTGCTTATTGATGACTTAACAAGGATGTGCTAGATGTATTTCTTGAAGTCTAAGTTGAGTGTGTTGTCAACATTCAAAGAATTCAAAAAAAATTTGAAAACCAAAGTGACTATAAATTGAAGGTCTAGAGAATAGAAAACGGTGAAGAATATATATCCAATGAGTTTAATGATTTTTGCAGAGACTCTAAAATTCATCATCAACTTACTTTTCCTCGTTCTCCTCAACAAAATAGAGTATGTGAAAGGAGAAATAGAACTGTTTTGAATATGATAAGATGTATGTTGTTTGAAAAACATCTTCCTAAATTGTTCAGGGCATAAGCTATAGCTAACTCTGTTTATTTGTTGAACAGGTTAGCAACTAAAGCTCTGAATAGAAAAACTCATCTTGAAGCTTGGTCTGGGTCTAAGCCATATGTGAAACACCTTAGAGTGTTTGATTCAATTTGTTTTAGCCATATACCTGCTAATATGAGATCCAAGTTAGATGAAAAGGCTTGGAAAAATATCTTTATTGGTTATTATTCTCAATTCAAGGTGTACAAAATTTACAATTTGGAAAACAAGAAGATTGTGGCAAGCAAAAATGTTATTTTTGATGAAGATTCTTACTGGAATTGGAAGAAGAATGATGTGTAGAAATATAATTTGAGTTTGATCCCTAAAGAGATTGTTATAACTGATGATGGTGAGAATGAAGAGTCCACTGATTGGTTTGATGTAGCAGACACAACTGACATTGAGATTATCAAAACCAAATCCTTGGCAAGTGTTTATAAGAGGTGCAATTTTATCTTTGATGAACCAACAAGTTTTGATGATGCCACTAAATTACTTAAATGGACTGATGCAATGAAGTCATAGATTTTTGCAATTGAGAAAAATGGTACGTGGTTTTTAACTGATCAACCTAGTGAAAAGCATGTTATAGGTGTGAAGTGGGTGTATAAAACCAAGTTCAATCCTGATGGCACTGCGTTTAAGCATAAAGCTAAATTGGTGGTAAAGGGGTATGCACAGATAAGTGGAGTTTACTATGGTGACACATTTGCATCTGTTGCTAGACTCAACACCATAAGATTACTTATTGCTATTGCTGGTCAATTAGGCTGGAATGTGTTTCATTTGGATGTAAAATTAGCTTTCTTGAATGGATATCTTGAAGAAGATATCTATGTTTGCCAACCTGAAGGTTTTGTGGTTCTAGGAAAGGAAAATCAAGTGTATACGCTTAAGAGGGCTCTTTATGGCCTAAAACAAGCACCAAGAGCTTGGTACTACAGAATTGGTTCTTATTTACAGAAGTTGGGTTTTTAAAGGAGCATTAATGAAGCTACTTTGTATCTTAAGAAAGATAAGAATATTGATTTGCTTGTTGTTTCTCTATATGTTAATAATTTGTTGGTGATGGGAAGCAATGACAATGCTGTTTCAGAATTCAAATTGAGTATGCAAAAAGTTGAGATGCCTGATCTTGGCTTGATAAGCTACTTTCTTGAGATGAAAATTAATAAAAGTGAGGCTGGTATCTTCATTTCACAAAAGAAGTATGCCTTAGATGTTCTAAGGAAATTAAAGCTGGAATCTTGCAAGGGAGTTAATTCACCATTGTCTTTAAACTTGAAGTTATTAAAAAATAATGGTGTGAAACTCTATGATCCTTCTATTTTCAGAAGCATTGTTGGAAGCTTACTCTATTTGATAGCTACACGGCCTGATTTAATGTTTCCTGCAACATTATTATCAAGGTTTTTAGAGTTCACCTACTGATGTTCATCTAGGAGTTGCTAAAAGAGTTCTTAGATATATGAATAGTACAATAGGTGAAGGACTGAATTATTTGAAGATGGGTAGTGTAATATTAACTAGATATTCTGACAGTGATTGAGCATGTTATGATATGAAAAGTACATCTGGATATGTTTTCAACATTGGCTCAGGTGCAATCTATTAGGGCTCAAAGAAGTAATAAGTTGTGGCTCAATCGACTGCAGAAGCTGAATACACCGCTGCTGTTGCTCCTGCAAATCAAGCAATCTAGTTGAAAATTTTACTTTCTAGTCTTGGCTTTGAGCAAGAAAGTGTTACTATTATTTTGTGTAATAATAAGTCAGCTATTGCTATTGATGAAACTCCAGTTCAATATGGTAGAACAACGCATATCAATGTGAATTTTCATGCAATTCGCGAGACTGAGAAAAATTCATTGACCAAGATGGAATTTTGTTCTCCTGAAATGTAGGTTGCCGATTAGATGACAAAGGTTCTTTCAAGGAATAGAATTTCATTTCTCAAAAATCAGCTTGGTATGACCAATATCAACCTCAAGGTGGAGTGTTGATGTATTGAGTCTGATATTGGATATCAATTTTTACTTTGTGTGTGTCAATAGTATTGATAATTAGTAGCTACTGTCTTGGCTTTTATTAGACTATTTACTCTAGTAAGTAGACAACTCTCAATTTATACTTTTGTAATCTTTTTAAATGAAATATAATGAATCAGAAACTGGTATAAGTTTGCAGCAACCTTTTCATGTTCTATTTTCCTCTCCAATACCGATTTTCTGCAAAAATAGGTTTTTCTACAACACACTTTCAAAAACTGGCTTTTTTTGCTAAAATTGTTCTTTTAATTTTTTGTAGAACACTAACAAACTCCCTTCTAGTGCTTAGATCAAAATTTATACGTTATGATTTATATACAACATATTAAGTTGGAAGAATCAAACTCCCTACTAGTGATTGTATCAAAATTTATTAGATAAAAGGAAAACAAAATTAGAATCTTTTGTGGAATATTGCCATCTGTCGTGTACATAAGTAACTTGTACAACTAGAAGTTAGTTATTAAGTCTTTGAATTATTATAGGAGTTAGACTTTTATTTCATTTTAAGCTCTTATCTCTACATATAAGATAAAGCTCACCTAGGGTAATGATATAACTGAAACACTAATGTAACAAACCTATTATTAAATAGGTTGTATCTACTGTAAGTGATTTATGGAAAAATAAGAGAAGAAAATAATTTTTTTCTCTTTCAAACTACTATTTTTCACATGGTATCAGATTGGGTCTATTTGATACTAAACCTGTCCAAACAACCTTCAAATGATGAATACTTCATCAATTATGGAAACTCCAGCAAACATAGTTGTAGCCATCAATGAAAATACTTCATCAATTTCATTGTTTGGGCAGAAGAAATTTTAAAATTAATAAAGCATAGGGTTTACAGTACACCAAGATAGACAACATGTAACATGGATAGTAAACTCTGGGGCATCAGATCATATGACATGTGATATCACTCTATTTTAATCACTCAAAGATCTTACTACTCCCTTCAATGTTAAAACAACAAACAAAGTTTGTAACGACCCAGATTTTGGAATTCATGGGCCAGTTTAAACCCGAGTTGTAGGCTCAGAATTTTGGAGCACGAGTTGGGCCTTCGGGTGTCTAAGAAGTGGCTAATTGGACTTCCTTGTATTGATGGACTTAAGGCTTTGGGCTAATAGGTGAATGGGTAGATGAGAGAGGGGCAATAAAGTGTTTTTCTCACAATTTAAAGGAAAGAGGGGCTGATTTCTTAATGGCTCTGCATAAAAGCTTGAGGGAGTGATCTCATGTTGTCTCCACCTTCACCCCATCTCTATCTCCTTCATTCTTCCTTATAGACCCAATGACAAAGGTCTAATCTTTGCCTCCTTGAGTTAGATTCCCAAATTTTGAGTGGAGAGTATTGAGATCACCATCCAAGGATCTATGTTTCAAGGTAAGTTTTATCAAATATGGTGGTGGATGAAAAGTTGGGTTTTGTGGGGGGTTAAAAAGAAGAATGAAAATAGAAGTCTTAGCTTCATTCTTGATGTTATTTTTTTTCCTTTTATGTTCTTTAATCTTCTAGCAATATTGTGATTGGTTGTGCAACATCTTCTTGTAGTGAAGGAAGTTAGGGAGGCTTCCAAGGCTCAAGAGAAGAGGAAAGCTTGAGGTTGGGCTAGAAGCTTCTTGCTCAGTTGGAGGAGTATGGTTAGTACACTTCCATCTCCCTTTGCTTCCTGCAAATCATGAATGTATGGTTTATATGCTTGTTTAGTGTTTTGGGTGCTTGAAATGGTTGGTTCTGGGTGTTAATGGCGAAATCCAGAATTTGCATTTAATTGGTGTGAAAAGAGTAGAAACTCACTTAAAATACTTTCCATAATCTGTAAGTTCATTTTGGGGCTTTTCTATAATGTTTGAGGAAGTGCTAGAATGAGATTTGAGCTCTAAAATTTGAATTTTAGGCTCGGGTATCGATACGACATAAACCAGTATCTGTACCTGTTGTTTTTATAGTTTTTTCAGCATGTGTTTAAAGGGAGCGTATCGGTACTGCCCCTATTCTATCAAATTCCAGTAGCCAAAATTGGTATCAATACACTTAGAGGCGTATCGATACACCATGGGTATAGGTACGCAGCCCTGAGTATCGGTACAGGCTTTGAGTTAAGCCCTTCTTAGCGGCAAGCCAAGTATCGATACGAATAAGTGGCTATCAGTACCCACTGAAGAGTATCGATACCCATAAGTGAGTATAGGTACTCGCTGGGCATTCTGCCCTGAAATTACACTTTTAGTTTGTGGGACCTATAATTGGGGGCTAAGTCCCAATAGGTCTCTATTGTGGTAAAATAAATAGTAAAACTGAGAAATTGAGAATCTAAACCCATATACGTATATAATGAGTAATAATTTGATAATTAACAGGTGTCTTGGTTGTGATTATAATCATAAGGATCCTTGGTGGATCGGTTAGTTAATGTATGCCAAGTAAGGGCATTGTATGGTTGAGTACCTTGTTTGGTGGGATTCGGATACCCAAGAATTTGTTGCAACAGTATGGTAAGTGATTGGCGAATAGAGGTTACCGATGCTATGTGACCCAAGCCTCATTCATATGTACTCGAGATGGGATTCGAAGTAGGGGTGTATGTTCCGATACTGCATGACCCGCCCTCAATCGGAGTGTATGTACTGATGTTATGTGACCCGACCTCACTCCCATGTTGTTGTGGTATAGTATGGTTGGGCCTTGTGTGCCCCTTGATTTTGAGATATGAATTGCATGTGTTTAGGCGACTATCGTAGCGCCAAGGACCATTTAGATTGCCATATCATCTTACTTGTTACATGCCTATGTTTATGATCAGGGTGAAGCATGGTAGAGTAGAGGTGTATCCACTAAGCTATATGAGCTCAGTGTTTGGAATTGTTGTTTCCTCACGGAGGTTTCTATGTGGTTGTGTTGCGTTAAAGGAGCCTATTAGAGTAGGATTTCAGTGCATTGTTGTTATCAAAAGTACAGTCCTTAGGCGTGTCGGGCAATGTATTCATAGGACCCTTGATTTATGCTTGTAACTCTATTTTTATTTTAATCATATCGAATGCTTTTAATTAACTTATTTTTAATTGAAGCTCTCATGCAAACGATTCAACTATTTTGTGTTAACTCTTTTTCCAAAACATTATTGGATTTATGGAAATTTTTATGTTGTGGGTTAAATCTAGTTGTGCAATTATATATATGGTTTGGGCTTGAGGCCCAAATGTGACATTAGATTTAGGGTGTTATAGAGTTCTTTCTCAAATTTAGATAATTGGCACAATATTCATCTCTAAGAATTTCACCCTCAAAATTGTTCTTTATGATCCTCATTTAGCATGTAACCTACTTTCTGTTAGCAAACTTTCCAAGGAGTTTAAGTGCTTTATTAAATTTAGTTCCACTGTTTGTGAATTTCAGGAAATGGAGTCGGGGAAGTTGCTTGGCAATGCTATGTTGTGTGATGGACTTTATCTCCTAAAAGGTCACATCCCTCCTCAACGATATTGTAACACCCTGAATTTTTGCTCCAAATTTAAAACCCTAATTTTGAAATCCCTAAATTCAAAACCCTAGAAATTGGGAATTTAAAAATGAAACCCTAATTAAGAAATTTGGGAATTAATTGAATTTTAAAAAAATTTAGTGACCTTTTTATAAAGAATTGATAATAGGAACCTACTTTGTGAACCCTAGAAAAGTACAAGGACTTACCTTGTACTTTAACCAAAATTTTGGTTATATAATCCCTTTGCCTTGTAATTTTGTTTATTTTTGCCGCAGCCGTCTTCCCCTCTCCCATCTCTCGATTTATATTCGAAACACATATTCCTTTTTCTTTTTATTTACTTATTTATTTCATTCGATCAAACCCCGCTGAGTCTCTGGCACAACTCAATTCAACTATGTCTTCGGATTGATTTGAAGATCAACTATTCGAATCAGATAAGTATTCATTAAATTTCATTAGATTATTATTTAGGAATAATTCCTTAATCATAGTGATAATAGTAATAGTGTTATCGTAGGATTATTCTTATAGGTACCAATACAGTTGGACCCCGTACTTTTGATTATGAAAGGCTCTTCATTCCGTAGGTTGAGTTTGCTTCGGCTAAGGTGTGTTTTCTTCCGGTGCTATAAATAAATGATTTTTATATGGGTTTGTACCTTGCTTGATTTTGATCTGCATTATGGCTTGTATGGTTGACATCATATGCATACGATTTTAGAATGTGTTTTTAATTATAATTTACGAAATATTTGATTTACGAAACATCAGAATTTACGAAAACCATGATTTATGGATTATGATTTATGAATTTATGGATTTATGAAGTATGTTTATGGAATATCGGATTTATGGAATTGTGTTTATGAAATTTGAGTTTTAAATATCATACATGTATGAGAATGGGTTGGGATTTGTACGGAGGAAGTTTAGTGGTTTCACCTTTTGGGCTGAATTCCACTTAGGATTGGCGGACGTAGCGAGGAGGTTATGGGAATCTTCCTCATCTTTGGCGGACGTAGTTGGGTGCATTGCATTTCGCTTGTGATATTGTACCATTTGTTTTACGTTTTAAAGAATTTTAAGAAAATATTATTATGTTTTATGATTATGGTTTTCTTTGCACTTTAGAGATACACTAAGCTCTTTAGCTTACCCCCTTAGTTATTCTTTCAAATATGCAGAACCTAGGGGTTACGTTACTTGGAGATCTCACCTTTTATCCGGTTATTTTATTATTCAGTACAAAACTATTTTTATTTATTCAGATTATTATTTTGAGACATTGATGTAATTTCATACTTTAAAACTAATTATGTTCTGAGATTATTTTTGGCATTCATTTATTGTGGTTTTATTTTAGAGATTTTATTTAAATATTTGAATATTAATTATGATATTTGTATTTTATTATTATGAGATATTTATTAAATTATAGTTACATATATTCTTTTTAAATTAAAGTATAATTTTAAATTTGGTTTTCTTGAGGGTTAAGTTTTCAAACGTGACTTCCTAGATTCGACCTATTTTTTCTAGGTCAGGTTTAAGGGGTTACAGATATGACTCTTTAAGTTGTGCCTCACAATTTGTTCCTCCTTTATTGTCAGTTGATAAGTCGTATATTTGCATGTATTTCTTATATAATTCCTTATGTTTTAGCACACTAATCTATCTACAAGTCCTTGTTTTGGTTCTTATTTGGCTTCCAGGTTATTTTAACGGCTAAATATTATTCTATGCATAAAAAGAGGATATTAGCACATTTTTTACACTTCGGAGAATGACCTGAGAACAAGGGCTGGGAACATATAAAAGTAATGCGAAGATGCAAACATTGAAGTGCGAACAAACCAACTACGGCTATGCGAACAAATAAGGAATCAGAGTTGCGAACTAGTATATGCGAACGCAATCGTAGAAGAGCAAGAAAATGTTAAAGGCCGAGTAGGTGAACTCAAGTAAAAGTCCTGCAGACGTCGATGCACGTAGACCAGAATATGAGCGAACATATCCATCAGTATGAACATTTACATAGATAGAGGATCGGGGATAGACCAGAATGCAATGATGACGCGAACCTCAGAGCGCGAACGAGAGCCGTGCGAACAAGCCCTGAAACACAGATGCTAACGTATAAGCCATGCGAACGCTGGAGACAAAAATGCAAAAATCATATGCTACTGTGGTTGCTTGGAAAAAAAGGAATCCTACATTAATTAGACTTTCACTTTATATTAAATTACATTTAATATAGGATTACAGTTTTGTAATTTATTGTAACTCCTTCCTCTACTTGATGTATTCCTAATCTATAAATAGTTGTAGAGAACTTAAAAGTGGTTATATCTCTCCAGAGTAATTCCCCCTCTCTCTCATTCTCTTGTTATCTCATTAATTCATAAGGTTAAACCTAGTCTATATTTATAGACCCAAATACTTGGTCACCAAGAAACCTTATTCAATAAGATCTCTACCTAAAATAGATATTTACCCATTAAAGTAAATCCTAATTACCAAGTAATTTTCAAACACTAGAATTACAATAAAACCCAACTTATTACCAATTAGAATTTGAGTCAAAATATAACAAATCTGCCCCTTGACACAAATTCTATTCGAGCATTGGTCTTCAAGTCTTCAACAACTTTAATTTTTACGTAAGCCAAATATCCGTTGAAGCACCGCAGCCAAGTCTTCAATAACTTCAATTCTTACGTAGTATCCGTTGAAGCACCGTTGAATTTTGAGAATTACTCTCCCTGCAAATGAAAACTCGTTGCAGCAATACTCCTCTGGCATGTCTCCAAATTCGCACCGTAAAATCCGCAGCAAAAATTCCTCCACAATCGCACAGCTTGAACCATAGCTCATGATACCATTTGTTAGGAATTTGTTATGCGGCAAAATAACCAAAGCGATAACGACATGGACAAAGACATGCACAAGAGACAATATTTAACATGGTTCAGCATAGCCTACCTTCATGGATGAAAGAAATCAAGACACTATCAACATAGAGAACCCGAAGAGTACAAATACATGATAACCCATATAATCCCAAAACTCGGTGTACAAATCTCATAACCCGGTGGAACCAAAACACTCTTCCCAATATCCCTACAATATCCATCTCTACAACGTTGGCACAATAGTTGTAGAGAACATAAAAGTGGTTACATCTCTCCAGAGTAATTCCCCCTCTCTATCATTCTCATGTTCTCTCATTCTCTCATAATTCAAAAGGTTAAACCTAGTATATATTTATAGACCTAAATAATTGGTCACCAAGAAACCTTATTCAATAAGAACTCTACCTAAAATAGATATTTACTCATTAAAGTAAATCCTAATAACCAAGTAATTTTCAACCACTAGAACTACAATAAAACCCAACTTATTACCAATTAGAATTTGAGTCAAAATATAACAATGATGTCTTGAAAATGTTAAGTGCATGGTTTTGTTAAGGCATGATGTTGAAACAATGTTTTAAAAGTATCTTGGAAACTGTTTATCAAATGATGGTAAAATGGTTTTAAATACATTGATGGTTGTTGGTTTTGAGCATTCTTCACTATGCCTAGTGTGCTTATGCTCTTGTTTTCCATTAATGTAGAAAATAGAGTTTTTCGGGCAGCGACGAAGTGATGAAGGATTTTTGAAGACTTGTTTTCAAAGTATGGTTTAAACACATATAGTAGTAATAAAGGCAATGTGTCGAAAGAAGTTTTAGATGGGTTTTCGAAGAGCTTCATGTTGGTGCAAGTTTCAATTGTTGTTTTGGACTTGTAATATGTTTTAAGTAGTTGAGATGTGGATGGTTTTGTGTTTTGGTTGTGGACTAGGAAGCATGCCTACAGTCTTTGTGCTTGAGTGTGATAGATTGGCTAAAATGGTCCAAATTGCTGGTATGATGATGTTTAAGCATTCCAATGATGCTATATAATGTTTATATATGTGTTAATATTGTTTAGAATGAGATAAAGTGTCATATGTTGGACCTATAGGTCATTACAAGCCTTTGCGTACCAGTAGGGGTACCTCAGGATCGGTATGCAGGGTCTTGTTAAGGCTCAATTGGTTGAATTAGAGCTACGAGTACTGATACGCCTAGCCACCGTATCAGTATGCCTTAAGAAAAATATATGCTTATTTCGGTACACAAGTTTGAGAATCGGTATGACCTCTTCGATTTTAACATACCATACTGGTATGTGGGGTACCGTATCGGTACACATTTAGGTTACAGAAATCTTGAGTTTTGAAAAAATGTGAAGGAGGTCAATACGGGTCAAAGCTGTACTAGTACGGGTTGGTCAACATGTTGTATCGGTACAGTCTTGAGTGTATCGGTACGTTAAGCCGTTATGTCTGTTAATTCGTATCGGTACAGGCTTGCCTGTATTGGTACGCTATGTTGTTTTTTTATACAATATTGTTTTGCTAAAGTTTGGAATCTTGCAATTTGATCCCTGAATATTATGCATACAAATGAATGAGCTTAAATGATTGCTTTGAGTCGAGATTTAACCTAAGAGCATGAACTGGACTGAATTAAGGTTAGGTAATCTTAATTGTAACCAAGACCTTATAATTTTACAGAAATTATGTTTTGTTTTTTTAATGTGAAATGTTGAGCGATTGTTCACCGTTTTGCAATCTATTTTGAATGAGACGTTTTTCGCTAAAGCATGATCATATAGGATATTATTAAGTTGCATATAGACAAGATAAAAAGAAAAAAATGGGCCCAGTTTAGGTTATTAGTTCAAGTTTGTTTCGGCAAACCTAATGTGTTTCTTTTAGTCCAATTTCGACTAGGCCGGGCTGAAGGGGTTACATTTGGTGGTATCAGGGATAGTTTTACAAAAAAATTGGGATATTGTTGATGTTTTATGATGCTGATTGCTATGCACGATGATTGCTTATATGTGTGGTGTGTGAAATATGTCATGTTGGGGTATTCTAGGGACATATTGCCTTATTACTACAATTATGAAATAATTTTGGTTTAAAATGGAAGTCTTGAATCATTGCTTGAGCTAGCCTAATTGATTTTGTTTTGATGTAATTATCATGCCTTAGATAAGTTTATATACGATGCCCCAAAGGATAGAGTTACGATCTAGCAATAATGTTGTTGTAGGAGGGCAAGGAGTTGAGGGCGAGATTGTACATCCCGAGGGATTACTGCCTCTTCCGTCTAATTTTTCTGAGGGAGTAGAACAAGTACCCCTTGCACCACCTATTCCAGAGTTTGGTGATATGATGCCTTTGGTTTAGGCGATGACAAAAGCGTTCTAAGCCGCGATGGTTGTAGTTAATGTACCTGCACCGGCACTCATTGTTGTTGTTAATCTAGGGTTTCTGTTGGAGCATTTATGCAGTCTTGAAGAAGTTGAGTTTAGATGGTTGACACTCAAGGCATCCGAGGAGTGGATGGCCAATACAGAAATGATCCTGGTTCAGATGGGATGCAATGATGAGCACTAGGGTGTGTAGTGTCCTTGTTGTAGGGTGATGCATACAATTGGCGAACCACTGTGATTGCGAGTATGAAACCGAGTGATGTAACATGGAAAATCTTCCAAGCTAATTTTAGGAAGAAATATCTGAGAGTTAGATACTTGGATGAGAAGAAACATGAGTTTATGGCCTTGGTCTAGGGCTGTATGTCAATATCAGAGTATGAGTTGCAGTTCGTGAGGCTGAGCTAGTATGCACCTGAATTGGTGTCAGATGAGGGGCGTCACTATGAGTGTTTCTGATATGGATTGGTGCAGGATGTTAAGATGTATATTTTGGCCGCTGACTACACAAATTTTGATGTGTTGGTTACGGGCGAAGGATATTGAGCAGAGCTTGGGCTTATCTCATCGTTCTAGAGGTTCTGGCTCTGGGAAGAGAGCAACAGACTTTGGTTCCAGTGGTGATCAGACTAAGAGGCATTATGATCAAAGGTTTTGACCGGATACGAGAAGCGGTGGAGATGGTGCTGGTCAGAGATCGTATGGACAAAGTACCCAGGTTCGGGCAGCACATAATACTTGTTGGGTTTGTGGATTGAGGGATCATGTAAGGCGAAACTGTCCATGCTTGGCCAGAGAGGGGCATGCTCTTGTAGTTATGGTTGTGAATTCTTGTTGGAGTTGTAGGTCTATGGAGCATATAAAACGTGATTTTTCGTTGCTTGCTAGAGGTAGGCAGGCACCCACGCATGTTGCTTCACCGTTGAGGGGGCGTGGGTACTACCGAGAGAACTTTCAATGTAGAAAAGAGGGACAAAAGAATGTGGCGCACACTGTAGCTGTTCGACCAGAGAATGGTAGCTAGATAAGGTTTATGCGCACCGTACAAAGGTAAACGACACGGACTTGATAGCAGGTACCTTTACCTTGTGGTCTATGGCGTTATTATCCTTGATAGATTATGGTTTCATGCATTCATATATTTTGTATGAGCATGCGCATTTGCTTGGTATACCAGCAAAAATGCTTTACGTGGGTATGCAAGTAACGAGTTCTTTTGGGGAGATAGTTGTTACAAGAAAGTTGTATTAGATATGTCCCTTGATGGTTCAAGGATATGAGTTTGCAGCTGATCTGCTAGAGCTGCCGTTTCACGGTTTCGACATGATCTTGGGTATAGACTTGTTGTCTGAGCATCGGGCTGTCGTGGATTGCAAGAAAAAGCAGGTTTCGTTAAAGTTAGCTGATGATTATGAGGTGGTAGTTGTGGGTGAGAATGTTAAGTTCTTATCCAATGTGATTTTGGTCTTGAAGGAGCAAAAGTTGTTAGAATGGAGGTGTCAGGCATATCTAGCCTATGTTATAAATCTGAATATGGAAGAAGTACGAACTAGGGATATCTGTAAAGTTTGTGACTTTTTGGGTGTGTTTCTAAAAGAGTTATCGGGGTTACCACTTTGTAGGGAGATAGAGTTTTACATTGAGAAATATGATGATTCAGTTTCGGTGTCGATTGCTCCATATCGCATGTCATCAAAGGAGTTGAAAGAGTTGAAAATGTAACTCTGGGAGTTGTTGGATCATGGTTTTATCTGGCCTAGTGTTTCTCTATGGGGAGTACCAATGTTGTTTATGAAGAAGAAGGATGGCATGTTGAAGATGTGCATTGACTATCGACAACTGAACAAGTTGACGATAAAGAACAAGTATCCCTTACCGTGAATTGATGACTTGTTCGATCAATTTTAAGGTGTTACGGTGTTTTGTAATATTGATTTGAGATCTGAATATTACTAGTTGAAGGTTAAGGATGTGTTGAAAACTACTTTCTGTACGCGATATGGCCATTATGAGTTTTTGTTGATCCCTTTGGGTTGACAAATGCGCCTATAGCGTTTATGGACATGATGAACCGGGTGTTTCATGAATTTTTGGATCAATTTGTAATAGTGTTCATTGATGATATTCTTGTGTACTCTCGTACTGAGGAGGATCATGATCGACACTTACGGATTATGTTACAAAACTTGTTGGATAATCAGCTTTACGCCAAGTTGAGTAAGTGTGAATTTTGGATTAAAAAGTGGCTTTTCTTGGCCATGTGATATCTGCGGAAGATATCTGGGTAGATCCTAAAAAGGTTGAGACAGTTATGAGTTGGAAGCAACCGAAGTCCATATCGAAAGTCTGTAGTTTCTTGGGTTTGACATGTTACTACCATCACTTCGTGGATATGTTTTCAAGTGTTGCTGCTCTGTTAACTAAATTATTGCAGAAAGATGTACGATTTGAGTGGACAGAAGCTAGGCAACAAGATTTTGAGAAGTTGAAAGTGTTTGTGGTTTATAGTGACGCATCCTACATTGGGTTGGGTGTGTGTTGATGCAAGAGGGGAAAGCGGTAGCGTATGCATCGAGGCGGTTGAGGATGCATGAATGCAACTGCCCTACGCATGATCTTGAGCTTGCCGCAGTAGCGTTTGCGTTGAAGATTTAGAGACATTACCTTTACGGTGATAAGTGTATTGTATACACGGATCATAAAAGTCTGAAGTATTTAATGTCGCAGAAAGAGTTGAATCTTAGTCAATGCAGATGGTTGGAGTTGCTTAAAGATTATGATTTGAAAATCGAGTATCATCAGGGAAAAATGAATGTGGTGGCCAATGCTTTGAGTAGAAAAGCTGTTGTGGAGTTGAGAGCCATATTTGCGAAGTTGAGTGTGACCCGTGACAAGGGTCTTTTGGCAGAGTTGCAAGTAAAATCATCCTTATCGCAATTGATTAAGAAAAAGCAACCTTATGATGAGGCATTGGTATCGCATGTCAAGGACATCATGGATGGAAATCCTACGAATTTTCACTTTAATAATGATGGGGTGTTATGTTTTAAAGAATGGATAGTGATGCCTAATGATATGGAGTTGAGACGGATGATTTTGACCAAGGCACATAATAGTCATTTTGCTATGCACCCTGGTAGTACCAATATGTATCGAGCCTTGAAGGAAGAGTACTATTAGGTGGGTTTGAAAAAGGATGTGGCTGATTATGTTGCTAAATGTATGGTATGTCAGCGTGTGAAGGCTGAACATCAATTTTCTTCTGGGTTGTTACAGCCGTTGAAAATTTCGAAGTAGAAATAAGAGAGGATCTCCATTAATTTCGTGTTGGGGCTGCCTTTGACACCGACTAAAAAAGATTCCATTTGGGTGATTGTTGATCAGTTTATGAAGTGTGCACATTTTTTGCCAGTGCATACGACGTATTCTTCAGATAGGCTGGCAGAATTATATTTTGCTAAAATTGTAAGGTTGCACGGGATGCCCAAGTCGATTGTTTTGGATAGAGATCCGCGATTTACAGCGAGGTTTTAGAAATGTTTGCATCAAGCTTTGGGTACTTGCTTGAATTTTAGTACATCGTATCATCCCCAAACGAATGGCCAATCTGAATGCGTGATTCAGATTTTGGAGGATATGCTAAGATGTTGCATTATTGAGTTCCAAGGAACCTAGGAAAAGTAGTTACCTTTGGTTGATTTTGCGTACAATAATAGCTACCAGGCCAGTATAAAGATGGCACCGTATGAAGCCCTATATGGTAGGTGTCGTGCACCCTTGTATTGGGTTGAGGCTAGGGAAAAGTATGTTTCCATGCCTGATGTGTTGAAAGACAATGAAAAACTAAAGCTTATTTGTAGTCGGTTGAAAGAGGCCTCGTATAGACAAAAATCCTATGCAGATTTGAAGCGTAGAGAGGTTGAGTACTCTGTTGGTGAAAAAGTTTTCTTGAAAGTTTCACCTTGGAAGAAGGTGTTGCGTTTTGGCGCAAAGGGAAGTTGAGTACGAGGTTTATTGGACTGTATAGGTGTTGGAACGTGTTGGTATTGTCGCTTATCGGTTGAGTTTGCCTCCTGAGTTGGAGAAGATTCATGATGTGTTTCATGTGTCCATATTACGGAGGTACCGTTCGGATCTATCGCATGTTATGCCATTTGAGGATGTTGAGTTGCGACCGAACCTGTCTTATGATGAGGAACCTGTGGAGATCCTTGACTCCAGTAGTAAAGTTCTTCGTGGCAAGATGATAGATCTTGTTAAGGTGTTGTGGCGACATCGCAGTGTTGAGGAGGCCACGTGAGAGAGTAAGTCTGACACGGTTGCTCAGTTTCTTCATCTGTTTCCATCAGGTAAATTTCGAGGATGAAATTTCTTAAAGGGAAATTTATAATGCCCTGGTTTTTGGCCTAAGAGTTTTTAAGTGGTTTAGACGGTTCGTTGGATCGGATTAGGGAATTCGATTCAGATTCAATATTTAAATTGAATTAAATATTTTCGGAAGGGTTAAGAATATGGAAAAATTATCTAAAATCATTATTTATTATAGGAATGATTTTGGTGGAATCAATTTTACAAAAAAGGGTCTCGAAAGTGGGCATTTTGTGTAGTGACCAAAATGTAAAGTTTTAAAACTATTTTTAGTGACTGCTTTGTAAAAGGGACAAAACTTTGAATCTTTAAGGAGCTATTTAACCTAAAGTCTAATATCAGAATTTTTCCCTTAATTAGCTATTTTTAATTGTTTTAAAATATTATAAATGGATTGGAGAAGTAATTGATTAATTAAAAGCTTTGAAATAAAAATCTACGTAACTAACTTTTTTACAAAAGGATTTTCTCTCCAATTCTCACCAGCCAAACAACTTTTCTTTCTTCAAAATCTTTAGGTAAAATCTTCTTTTAATCAATCTTTTGATTTCAATTGAGATTATAATGGTTTTCTAACAAAATAAACTTGATTTCTCATTGTTTTGGGTTTGAAATCCATCTAATTAAGGGGAAAAGCAACTATTAGAGGTGATGTTCGTTCTTCTCCTCTAATACAAGGTTCTTTATTGAAGTTCCAAACTTCTTGATCCTTTATTTATGATTTCTAATTGTTTTGATGATTTAATTAAAGGAAAATTATTAAATCAAGGTTTAATTGATGAAATTGATTTAGCCTCGTAATTGTTCTATTTTTGTCATGTTTTGGATTGATATAGATCATGATTTTAATGTTGAATAATGTTAATAAGATGGCTTAATCATAGGAATCCCGGAGCTAGTTGAATTCCTAATTTTCTAGGATGCTAGTTATGTGTTTTTGAGGAGTTGTGAAGGTTTTAGGTATGCTGGAGGTATAAGGATAATTGTTATGTGTTTTTAGATGTTGTATGATGATAATTGATGAGCTAAAATGTTAGGTTATGTCTGGGTTAAGTTTGGAAGATGTTAGCTTCGGTTGTTGTGGAGTGTTTTGTGTTGAATGAATGTTGAGGATTTTGTGTGGTTGTGCTATTGATTGTATTTTAATACAATGTACCTTTGTTTTGCGTGGATAAAACAGGGAAGTTGGTCCTCAAGCTTGAGTCCTAGTTTTGAAAGCTTTGGAGGCGAGATTACCGTATAGGCAAGCGAGACTTTGCGTGTCGGTGAGTAAGAACGTGTTTTACAACTATTCAAAGGGTTGAAAGTTGTGTTTGGGAGTTTAGATCAAGCTTAAAATGCTGGTCTAAGCTCGGAAGTAAGCAAAGGAATAAATTCTCTCTCGAACTCGGTTTGGCAATTGGTTTTATGCACTTGTTTTAAATGGTTTGATTACTCACTGTATATGCATGTTTTGAGCATGGTTTAATCCTGGAAATTAATTACATAATGATGTTGATGCATTTGGAAGTAATGCATGTTTTGTTAATGTTTACGAACATTGATTAATGCAAGGTTTATTGCATTAGTTAAATGATTTTGATGGTGCATATGAAAACAGTGAGTTGTTGTTGATAAAATGAATTATATTGGCAAGTGATGGATCGAAAAGGTTCGTAAATATTATCGAATATAGTTGGCCGGCCATAAGATTGAAAGTGCATTATAAAAAGTCGCCTTGGATGTTGAGGGGTTTATGTGTACCGAATACTCCACTCAAGTACCCTAACGGTTGAGGGGTTTAATTGTACCAAAGACTCCCGTTAGTGGATTACACATCTGATCGATGAGTGGTGTTGAGGGGTTTATGTGTACTGAAGACTCCACCACGGGTGTCCGATGGAGGGGTTTATGAGTACCAAAATTTCATGTGTATGAACCTTGTAATTTCGATAGATTGTATGTTAAGTGTTGAGGGAACACTTGGTTAATGATCACTTGTAAGCCAATATAATTGATGATGTGTCATGAGAGGGATTATGTTGTTTAATGTGGTTTAAGAATGTTGTACTCTTTAAGCCTTGAACTGGTAGTATGCATGGGAAAGCTTAAATTGAGGGTAGCAAATGGGATTTTTTTTGTTGAATCCATGATACATGTTGCATACGGTTTAATATGTTGTTTTGGAAATGTTAAGTGCATGGTTTTGTTAAGGCATGATGTTGAAACGATGTTTTAAAAGTATCTTGGAAACTGTTTATCAAATGATGGTAAAATGGTTATAAATGTATTGATGGTTGTTGGTTTTGAGCATTCCTCACTAAGCCTATGTGTTTATGCTCTTGTTTTCCATTAATGCAGACAAATAGAGTTTTTCGAGTAGCGACGAAGCGAGGAAGGATTTCCAAAGACTTGTTTTCAAAGTATAGTTTAAACGTATATAGTAGTAATAAAGGCAATGTGTCGAAAGAGGTTTTGGGAGGGTTTTTGAAGAACTCCTTGTTGGTGCAAGTTTCAATTGTTGTTTTGGACTTGTAATATGTTTTAAGTAGTTGAGATGTGGATGGTTTTGTGTTTTGGTTGTGGTCTAGAAAGCATGCCTATAGTTTTTGTGCTTGAGTGTGATAGATTTGCTAAGTTGGTCCAAATTGCTGGTATGATGATGTTTAAGCATGCCAATGATGTTTAGATATGTGTTAATGTTGTTTGGAATGAGTCATATGTTGGACCTAGAGGTCATTACAGGCCTCTGCGTATCAGTACAAGGGTCTTGTTGGGCCTCAATTGGTCGAATTAAAGCTACATGTACCGATACGCCTAGCCACCGTATCGGTGCATCTTAAGGAAAATGCATCTTGTTTCGGTACACAGGTCTGAGAATCTGTACGAGCCCTTCGATTTTAACATACTGTACTGGTACACGAGTATCGTATTGGTACGCATTTTAGTTACTAGAATCTTGAGTTATGAGAAAATGTGAAGGGGATCGGTACGAGTTGGTTAACATACTATATTGGTACGGTCTTGAGTGTATCGGTCCGCTAAACCGTTATGTTGTTAATTCGTATCAGTACAAGCTTATTTGTATCGGTACGCTATGCTGTTTTTATGCAATCTTGTTTTGCTAAAGTTTGGAATCTTGCAATTTGATCCCTGAATATTATGCATACAAATAAATGAGTTCAAATGATTGATTTGAGTCGAGATTTAACCTGAGAGCATGAAATGGACTAAAATAAGGTTAGGTAATCTTAATTGTAACCAAGACCTTATAATTTTACATAAGTTACATTTTGGTCCTTAATGTGAAATATTGAGCGATTGGTCATCGTTTTGCGATCTGTTTTGAATGAGAAATTTTTCGCTAAAGCATGATCACATAGGATATTATGAAGTTGCATATAGACAAGATAAAAAGAAAAAAATGGGCCCAGTTCAGGTTATTAGTTCGAGTTTGTTTCGGTAAACCTAATGTGACTCTTTTAGTCTGATTTTGGCTAGGCCGAGATAAGGGGGTTACAGGAAAGACCCCAGGTACAGATGGCAACACCAACGTGGAACACTTAGGTGGGAACTCGTCTCATACCAAGGCTCCACTAGAAGGTTCAATTTTGAAGAATGCCCAAGTAGCTGGGGCATCTGTTAATAATCTGGTCAATATAGCACCTATTTCGAGAATGTGACTGACGTAGAAGTTCCTTATTTAAATCTTATCAATGAGATAAAGACAAGACTGAGAGCGGAGTTCGAAAAGAAGTTTGAAGAACAATGCCTTCAAATGGAAGTAAAAGTCAGAATGCTACAAGCAACCAACGATTATGGGGTTGATGCCGTGGATTTGAGCTTAGTAACTGATCTGGTTATCCCGCATAAATTCAAAGTGCCTGACTTTGAAAAATATTACGGGACCACTTGCCCTTCAGCTCATTTAACCATGTACTGTCATAAGATAGAAGCATTTAAAAGATGAAAAACTACTGGTTCATTGCTTCCAGAATAGCCTGATTGGAGCAGCCGCTCGATGGTATTCACAGCTCAGCCGGGCCAACGTAAAGTTGTGGAAGGATCTGGCCAGGATTTTTAGAGAATAATACAAGCATGTCAAAGATGTGATCCCTGATCGAACAATGCTACAAGGGATGACACAGGGGCATAACGAGAATATTCGACAATATGCCCAGAGGTGGAGAGATATCACAGCGCAAGTGCAACCCCCCGTTTTGGAAAGTGAAATCACTCATATTTTTGTGGATACCCTGCAAGGACCGTTATATGAGAAAATGATCAACAATGCATCTTTAAGTTTTGTCGAGTTTATAAATAAGGCAGAACCAATCGAGACTGCGCTCAAAAGTGGCAAGCTTAGAACTGGTGAAAGTTCGTAGAAGTTTTAGAAATGAAAAGACAATGAAGTAAGCAATGTGAGTACCTATAGCGATGTCCCTTTTTCGCTAAAAACGTGGATTTCGAGGTGTTTGTGATTTTTTGGATATAAAATATTTATTCCGTGGGAATTTTGAAAACCGCATTTTATTTAAAAATTGGACTCGCCACCGGCCACTTAGGTAGGCCGGACACCATAAAAAAACAGAGATTTGAAAACTATTGGGTTCGGGAGTCGGTTACGGATGGGGAAGGATTAGAACCCCCACACCGCCCAAAATTGGTACTTTAATAATTATCGCTTTATTAATATTAGATTTTCCGGATTAAAGTGACGATTAATTTAAAATTCGGTTATAATTGCGAATAAATTTTAAAGGCCCCGTTATCCGAGAGTAAACGCCCAACCACTATCACTACGCCTGATACTGGCCCCGTTTACGCTCGGATAAAAGGGCACCGCATTGACAATTTATATCTCGATATGCAATCTTATTGGGCAAAATATAAAACATGGCAAATAATTTAAATGCAATAAATATTAACATAACAGAATACTAATCTAACATAAATAAAATATTAAACTAAAACATACATATATACATATTAATCTAACTCATAAATAAAAACATATCTAGCATAAATAAAATACTAATATTCATAAATATTAATCTAACATAAAAACAAATTCAACATAAATAAAATACTATTCTAAAACATACATACATAAATATTAATCTAACTCATAAATAAAAACATATCTAACATAAATAAAATATTAATATAAAACACAAATTTAAAACATATTAAATATTAATCTAAAACATAAACACACAAAATAAAAAATAAGACTACAATTTTAAAATAACTAATACTTCATTAAATTATAAAAATTACAACACTAATAAAAAAGGGAAGAAAATATACCTAACTAGGAGCTCGAATGACGAACCCCGACTGAACCCCATCGAGATCTACCGCAACCCCTCCAAAAATATTAACTAGATCGGACCTAAAATAGGACCCTGATCGAATGTTGGATCAAACCAACTGGGGTCGAGGGCACTGCCCCCAACCCCGGGCCAGCCTTGCGGCCGGCCTAGCCCCCATGAATTGGGTGGCAATTCAATTGCCAATTTCATGGCCAAATTGGGCGTGAGAATTGTGTGTAATTGCTGCCTATTTATAGGCAAAAGGGGATGGGTTAAGGGTGACGTGGAGCACCCTGCTCCACGCAATTTTCTTCATTTCTTTTAAATAATATTTTTTTTTATTTTTTATTAATTTTATATTATTATTAAAATAATACTAATAACACTAAAACCCGGTCAAAATGAGTGATTACAGTTGCCCCTCTTTGCTTGTTCTTGTGAAACGAGGACAAAGCAAAGATCAAAAGCACTCATTTTTGACCTACTTTCTTGTCTTTGGCTTCGGAATCACGTGTTCTTCTGGAACTATCCGCTCTTCCTTAGCTGAATCTTCAGGCTCGTAAGTTCTTCCTATATAGAGCTTCGTCACCTTCCGATCTTTGAGTTATAGGCTCTTTCTGCATAGAACCCTTCACTCTAAAGCCTCGAGTTATGAGTCCCTCCTATATAGAACCTTTCATTCTGAGACGGTGCAGCTTGGAGTCCTTCCTATATAGAACTCTTCGCCTTCAACGCTGGTTTCTCCTATATAAAACCTTCTGCGTCGCTGATGGATTCTTCCGACTGGGAGTTCCTCCTATATAGAACTGCTAGTCTTCAAACCCTAGAGCCGTCAGTCCTTCCTATATAGAACTTTTGGCGTCTGAAATCTCAGAGCTACAGGTTCTTCCAATATAGAACCTTTCACCCTAAGACAATAAAGCTCGGAGCCCTTCCTATATAGAACTCTTCGCTTTCGACACAACGGGTTTTCCCTTTATAAAACCTTGTGTATCATGGGTGAATTCCTTCGACTGGGAGTTCTTCCTATATAGAACTGCTAGTTTTCACCCTGGAGCTGTAAGTCCTTCCTATATAGAACTTTCAGCTTCTGAAGCCTCGGAGCGGCGGATTCTTCCTATATAGAACCTCTCTCTGTAGGCGCTTGGAAACATATGCCTTTTGTATGTAGAACCACTGTCTTCACATTTGGGATTCACACCACGATGGCCACCGATGTCTCTTTGAATCCACAGATACCTGTCTAAGATAAAACAAAATGCTATGACAAATGAATTGACATGCTCCTAATCCTAGTGATGTCTGACTATTCATGATGTATGAGTGTCAATATCTTGGTGAGCTTGTTTTGGTCCTTATTCGATCTCATTGTTCACTTTCTCCTTTTTCACGGGCGTCGATACCCCACTTCACTGTCAGGTTCAACCGTTCCAACATTTCTTTTTCTCCATTTACGACTTGGAATTCTAAAGTGCCCTTTCGGGTTTTCGCTTTAGAGAGTTTTTTTCAATTTTTCTCTTTCTTTCTCTCTTTTTCGTTTAGCCTTTTTGTTCTAAAGTCTTACACCCTGAAAGGTCGTTCCTCAGATTTCTTCATCTCTTTACTTCTTCACTGTAGGCTCTTAAATCCTCATTTGAACATGCTTTTAAACCTTTTGTGCGAAAGGCCTTCTTGTCTTCAGGGTTATCACTTGTCTTCATAAATGATCCTCTGGTTCTTATATTATTTTTATAAGAACCATTGTCATCTTCTTCGCTTGGCGTTGCCCTATTCAACCACGGGCTCCACTGCTTTGAATTTTCTGACCCATCATACAGAGCCTTGATCTATTTCTAGTCACTAGGGTGAGCCAAAATGCTTCCATCCCCTGAGCTCATCCTTGATCTTCTCGTAGCACTTCGACGGGAACTAAGTCTCGGTCCCTATGCTTTAAATCTCATCATCATTCATTTTTAAAGTAAAGTAAAAGGCAATTTACTTGTGTATATTTCAAAAAATAATGATTGTTTGAAAAGATAACAATCATTTTAAAAATCACAACTTGGACGGGATACCAAACATTTTGAAAACATTGTTTGGAACAAATGCTAAACATCTTTTTCTTTTCTTCTTCTTTTTCTAAGGACCAAACATGCTTGGAGAATGGTAAACAAAATTCGAAGTGTATTGCCAAACATTTTTAAAAATTAATGTTTGGGGGAAATGGTAAACATCAAAACTTTGGGAGAAAATGTCAAACCTTTTAAAACATGTTTGCCCCCGAAATATCAAACACCATAGCGCACCTGCTTCAAGTTGCCAGATATCAACTCTAATGAAGCGCATATTTAGAAGATCTTGAACATTGTGGAGATATATGCCAATGTATAGTTTCTTCTAGTCTAATAGGCTTTTGAGAGGAACAACCCTACCTAGTTTCTACCCCGTTTAAGGTGGCACTCTTAATCTCACTATCTCACCATGCCCCATCATTCCCTTATTTGGGTGTCGATCAAGCACTTCGAAGTTTGACGTTCCTTGAAGCAAAGTTAACCCTTATAGGCGGAATGAAATCTGAAGACATTCTCATTCAACTTGGATATCTATGGATGACCAGAATGGTCTTTGGGGCTTGTAATGTAGGCCTTTGGTTTATGGTTAAGTGGAACAGTATTTATGTACTTGTGTAACTTGGATATGCCCATTATTCCTTCCCTTTTTTGGATCACTCTAGACTGCCCATTTTCAGGTTTTCACCCTATAGTTCATTTCCTTTCTTTTTATTGTAGGCTGCCTTGCATTCTGGCTATATACTGATGTTCGTTTTCTGTTCAAGGATGTTTGATCCTCCAAAACTCCTCGAAACTGAGATTTCTTGAATGAAGGACTACGAATACATTTCTGGGAATTCTTGTGATTGGCACGCCCAGATGAAATGTTATTCTTTCTTTCTTCTTTTCTTTTCTCTTTTTTTAGACTGTTCATTCTGGGTTTTTAGCATTGAATCTCTTTCTTCTTATTCGAGTCTATGAATGTATCCTTGAATCAACACGGATCTATACTGGGTATTGATGCAATCTTCCGCTCGGAGTTAATTGCCTCTCTGCAGCTCTTCTGATATTTACTCGATCTGGATTGCTTCGGCCTTCTGATTACCATTTATCTTCTTTTTTGGTTTTTCGTTTGGACATATCCATGTTTTCAACCACTTTCTTCTGGTGATTTTCTGATCTTCGTATCCAATTTGTATGGTCTCATCTGTGTTTTCTGGTAAAGTAAAAGAACATCATTCTTTGTCATATTAACAAATGTCCTGAGAATGCCTTCAGGGGGTAGAGGTTTAGGGTCAACTTTCATTTCAAGGATCTAAAATGACAAGTGCCTGAGAAGATAAATTCTTAAAATGGGAACTGCCCATTATCTAAACACTCGCTTTTGTTCCTCTGTTGGCCTAAGTAAACTAGAAGATACTCACATTTACAGTATCTCCACAACATTCAATCTCTTCTAAATATACGCAACTTAGATTTGATCTTTGGATCTGAAGCAAATGTACTGTTGCATTCAAAATTCGAGGACCTGGTATAGAAATGATATATGCATATGTCCATTCAAAAATGTGTGTATATGCATATGGGAAAACTAACCCCATAAAAATGAAATGTTTAAAGAATCAAGAATGTAAAAATGCTTTTCTAAATGGAAATGTGATTTTTAATTCTAATAAACAATGATTTTTTGTTGAGAATTTCTTTGTGAAATGATGAGAAAACCATAGGGACCTTTGGATTATCTCCAGGGTACTAACTCATTTTGCCCCTTCCAAGGTAGTGTAAGCTTGCCTCTTCTCTTGTTTTTCCACCGCTGGATCAATTCTCTCGTCATGACTCCCTCGTCAACCAACTTATTGATTTCTTCTATTAACAACCTCAAATTTCTTGGTGCCATACCCCGGTGCCTTAATGTAGAACTCATATGCACTGTATGGATTAAAACTATGGGCGATGAGCTAGGCATAACCTTTATCGGCCCGGAGGTAAGGTACTAACCCTTGACCAAATGAGGCCATATGTCCGACAAGGAATAATCCGAATATCTCTAAATATGTACTTGTTCGAGGAAATTTTCTTAGTGATTCGGGGGAATCTGCATGTCTTATTCTCTTACGAACACGAGAACCTTTGAAAGTGGTACTCGTTTATATCTTTCTTTCCTTCTGCTCTTAGGCATGTCTGGTCTTTTAAACTTAGGTCCCGGAGTGCATGTTTGATTCTCTCTCCGACTGTCATGAAGTCCTCAAAGCTGGCATTCATTTTCCAGAGCACCTTATCAACGAAGAAATAAGAAAGGTGGCATGTAAGTCACTTTCCTCTTTATCTATGGGAGGCTGCACCTGGGTCGCTAAACACAGACACCTTAAAGCACATTCCTTGAAGCTTTATCAGGTTTCATCTTCGTACCCTGGAGATACTGACGACTCGGTGCCAGGTCCAAAGCATATCATATCACGGTAGGTCCTGCTAGACTGTCGGGAAAGTATTGGATCGACAATTTTTCAATGCAGCCCTCCATCTTTTTTGCAGAATATGGTCACGTGAATCTTGGGGCATCTTGTTCCGTTATCATGCGCAAATCTGAAGTCTTTGGAATCCGGAGGAACGACCAAATCAGGTTCAAACATAGCTTTCTTGCATCAAAGGCATCAAACTTCTTTTTCTCTCTCTCTTTTTCTCTCGAGTCCATCTTCTAACTGCTCGAATCTTGATTTTTGAGTGTCTTGAATTTTTTTATTCACGATAAAACTCTAATTGTTCTTTGGATTACCCCCAGAAATTTTATGCAAGATAATGATAATGTTATGTAAAAATATGTCATGACTGTATGCAATGCAATGCAATCCTAAAATATAAACATGAATGCAATAAGGTATTGATTCCAAAAGTGATCCTCATAGAACGACGTTCATTGAGGACAAAAGGTTTCATTATATCAGATATTAGATATTCACAGTTACTGATAAGCTTCAGTGCCTACTTTCTTAACTTCATCTAGTAGTCCGGTCAGCTTGCCTCTGTAGTCCAACACTTGATCCACGTTCTGATAAAGCCTGCCACCTTGTTAAGCTGCCTTACCTGCTTGAGTAATATCGATCTTCGGGTCTTCATCTATCCCCTGTTTAGTCTTTTGTAGCTTGGAAGTTGCCCTTTCCAACTGATAACATCCTGACTTGATTCTTGCTTGACTAGTTTTTCTTCTTTCAATATTTCGAGTCGTCTTTCAACTAGACAACACCGTTCATCTATTCATTAAAGGTGACCCAATCTGATATTCTTAAACACTCAAGAAAGCTTTTGATGATCATTCTGCAAATTCAATTTTATCCAAGTTATCTCTCTCATCTGAGCTGGATGAACTCGAAATAATATCCCTCTCCTGGGATGCCCCTATCACTGATCTTCAAATTTAACTCGCTTGAGTGACCCACTTCGGTATTACTCGAACTTTGTCCTGGATATCGATTCCTCCTCAACTTTGCCCCTTGGGTGATTGTTAGCTCACTATAGAATTGGGGAACTCCGTCTTCGAAACCTAAAATCCTCATCGCGATAAGATCTTGAAGTCATTCCTCAGGGCCTCGCAATCCTCAATACCGTGACCCAAACTTCCTAAACGGTAACTGCCTCTAGCACGTGTGTAGTAATCTCTTGGATAAAACGGTCTCTTCGCTAGAGAGTTCAACGAGGTAACAAAGGTTCAATTTGTCGTATTTGGCTGACTTGGAGGTAGAATTCTGACTATCTCACTCTCTATTCTGATCCTTAATCGGTTCTTCTTTCAGTTTGATGGATCGCTTACCTTTCATTTTGATGGATCGCTTACCTTTTGTCAAAGCATTCATCTGATTCATCATGTCTTCCTTCAGCTTCTTTCAACTCTTGCACTTCACTTTGCTCATTACCAGTACCGTGTCTCCTTACCGTGTTTGACCTGAAGTCTTCAGATGGTTCTTCTTCTATTGTCTCCGATCTTGTTCTGGGACAAAACCCTGGATCCGTGCCCTCTAATATCTGACCAGATGACCCTTTGCCGATTATGAACAATTTCTGAGATTTGAGAGACCACTACGGGAATCAATAACCTATAAATGCGATAATGCATGCAAATACGATGTTGATTCTCGAATAGTCTTTGAAAAACTTTCAATAGAGAAAATTTATGTTTGCAAGAAATTAATAATGAATTACAGGCAACAGTTGAATTTATTCTGGAGGCCTTGACTTCGGGAAACAAAACCTGTGCTCGACGTCGTCTTCAGGATGATGGATGACTCTGTCTTCTCCTCTTATCCTATTCTATGGACTCGTGACGTCGTGATCTGTATTTTTGTGGCTTCTGAAAAGGACATCAGACAATATATTTTCTTCTGTAGATCTGGGTACATCTAAACAGGGATGGATTCTATCGATCTTAGGGGAGTACTTTAAAACTTTTTGGGGTTTAAATTAAAATTTTCAAGGATTATTTGGTTTAAAAATTCCCCCTTTTTATTATCAAAAAGTTTTAACTTACTTAAAAAATGAAACTTTTAATTTTCTTTTTGTTATTATTATTATTCTGAAAGTTTTATGAGGGAAGAAGTTTCAAAACAAAATAATTTCAAATTTTCTTCTTCTTTTTAAATGGTCAAATGTAAAGATTTAAAATTGGGGTTCTGCGGCCCTGACTGAATCTTCTGCGTCACGCGTGCCTTACTATCGTACTGTCTTCTTTCGCGATTGGTCTTTGCTCGGCCTAACTTGATACTGTAATATTATCGTTTCTGGCAAAACAAACTTTTCTATTTTGAAAGCCTTTTAATGAACTGTTCTTGAATCAACACCATGTCATGATATGCAACATGAATGCAAATAAATGCGTTGATTCCGCTGGTAATCACCCTTTCGAACGACTTTCATGGGAATTAAAGGGTCCATATTACAAAAAGGTCCATATTACAAAAGTAGTCCCTATTACAAAAAGAGTCTCTATTACAAAAAGTCTTAATTACAAAACAAGGTTCTACACATAAGCCCTAGCTCTACCTCCTAGCTCATCGACAGCTCTGAGCAACTTGATAAACATTGGTGCTTCTTCCATGTCCAGGGTTACGAAAGGTCAGAGAGCCGTGACTTCGGTAGCTAAGTCATTCACACGCCTTGCAACTCGTCATATGTCTACCATCAGGGTCTCGTGTGTATACTTTGGCATTACACGCTCGTTCGGCAAATTGTTACGTCGGATCTGTTGAGTAATCTCTGACCGATGTGACTGGATCGATGTTGTCCTTCCTAAGACACCTTTTTTTCCATGATGAAAGATTTTCTAATCGGGCAAACCACTTGAATCAACGCCTCTATGTAATGTGGATGCAATGATAATGCAACAAAAGTATGTGTAAAATAAAAATAAAAACACAAAAATGAGTTAGTACCTGATAAAAATAATAAATACATAAATAAATAAAAGGACAAATAAAATAAAATAAGGTAAACAAACAAAAAACCCTGTTTATCCCGTCTAAGACACCTAAGGTTATCCGCATGGCTCTAAAGGGGTGGGTTTCTATATGTTCTCTACATGTAGTGTTGGTGCTAGGAGGTACCCGAATTGTCCTTGTTGTCCTCTACTAAGAGTAGCAAGGCCCCCGATCATCACCCATTATAGGCTCCTTTCAACCGAGTTCAATTCAGGGGGACCCATTCGCTTATGCCCGTACGAAGGAACGATATCCTTACGAAAGCATAAGGTACTCGAGCCCCGAAGGTACTTGCTAGGCCCATACGGGAGAACGATATCTCCACGAAAGCATTAGCGTTTTCCCCCCACTTAAAAAAAAATGGTTTATATGCCATATTTTAAATGCGTTAAAATAAACATGCAATTATAACTGAATGTTAATTTAATAGTCACTTTAACCCGGAATTTCTAATATTAATAAAGCGGTAATTATTTTAAAAGCTTGACTCTCATTTATTTTTGAAAAACAAAAAATGGTCCCCAGCGGAGTCACCATCTGTAGCGATGTCTTTTATTTCTCGCTAAAAATGATGTGTTTTTTATTTTTTGAAAAATATTGGATTCCGCGTGGAGTTTTAGAAAACCCGCATTTTATTTAAAATTGGAGTTACCACCGGCCACTCAAGGTGGACCGGACACTGTAGAAAACCAGAGATTTCAAAATATCGGGTTCGGGAGTCGGTTACGGATGGGGAAGGATTAGCACCCCCACACCGCCCAAAATTGGTACTTTAATAATTACCGCTTTATTAATATTAGATTTTCCAGATTAAAGTGACGATTAATTTAAAATTCGGTTATAATTGCGAATAAATTTTAAAGGCCCCGTTATCCGAGAGTAAACGCCCAACCACTATCACTACGCCTGATACTGGCCCCGTTTACGCTCGGATAAAAGGGCACCGCATTGATAATTTATATCTCGATATGCAATCTTAGTGGGCAAAATATAAAACATGGCAAATAATTTAAATGCAATAAATATTAACATAACAGAATACTAATCTAACATAAATAAAATACTAAACTAAAACATACATATATACATATTAATCTAACTCATAAATAAAAACATATCTAGCATAAATAAAATACTAATATTCATAAATATTAATCTAATATAAAAACAAATTCAACATAAATAAAATATTATTCTAAAACATACATACATAAATATTAATCTAACTCATAAATAAAAACATACCTAACATAAATAAAATATTAATATAAAACACATATTTAAAACATATTAAATATTAATCTAAAACATAAACATACAAAATAAAAAATAAGACTACAATTTTAAAATAACTAATACTTCATTAAATTATAAAAATTACAACACTAATAAAAAAGGAAAGAAAATATACCTAACTAGGAGCTCGAATGACGAACCCCGACTGAACCCCATCGAGATCTACCGCGACCCCTCCAAAATTATTAACTAGATCGGACCTAAAATAGGACCCCGATCGAATGTTGGATCGAACCAACTGGGGTCGAGGGCACTACCCCCAACCCTGGCCAGCCTTGCGGCCGGCCTAGCCCCCATGAATTGGGTGGCAATTCAATTGCCAATTTCATGGCCAAATTGGGCGTGAGAATTGTGTGTAATTGCTGTCTATTTATAGGCCAAAGGGGATGGGTTAAGGGTGACGTGGAGCACCCTGCTCCACGCAATTTTCTTCCCTTTTTTTAATAATATATTTTTTATTTTTTTATTTTTTATTTTATTAATTTTATATTATTATTAAAATAATACTAATAACACTAAAACCCGGTCAAAAATGAGTGATTACAGTACCTGCAGCCCTAGAAATGTTATGATCACACCAAATCCGGCAATAACAACTCCACAAGGATCCAACAGAAGAGATACCAAAGGAAAGAAAGAGGAGAGCTTTACTCTTATACTAATAACCTATGGTGAATTGTATCCCAAGCTTGTTGAGGCCGACCTGGTCTGCCCTTACCATATCACTCCAATGCAACCCCTGTACCCTATGTGGTATGACCCCAAGGCACAATGCGAGTACCATGCAGAAATCACCAAACACTACATCAATAATTGCAAGGCATTTAAAACTGTGGTCCAAAACTTAATCAATAAGATAGTGCTGAAATTTGAATCCCCGAATGTAGCAGCTAACCCTTTGCCTAGTCATGGTGAGCAAGGGGTCAATATCATTGAACAAGAGTGCCATAGAAGGACATTAGAAAGTGTGGATGAAGTCAAATCCCCTTTAAGTTGGGTGTACAAGCAACTGAAGAGAGTCGGGTTAACCACACAAAATATGGAGATGGACGTTGAAACTGGAAAAGAATTTTGTGAACTTCATCAAGAAGGAGGACATAAGATACAACATTGTAAAGAATTCAAACAGTTGATCCAGAAAATGATGGATAATAAGGAGATTGAGTTTTTCCAAGGAGGATTGAAGGATTGAAGAATTTGGGTGAAGGAAAATTAGAATCATTTGTCAGGATTTTGTGGTGCACAAAAACTTCAGATTATTGTTCATCATTTTCTATCGCTTTTTGTTGTTGATATCATCTATGTTTTGTAAATTCTTTGGGATTAATCCTTACTTTTTGGCCCAAAGTAGCAAACAATATTTTGTAAAGGGCATATGTAATATTTTTTCAAAATCAATCAAATGGTACATGTTTCATGTGTTATTTTGTTTTTGACAAACATTTGTATTCTTTGATTCTTTAAACATTTCATTCATTATTATGGGATAGTTTTTTTCCCATGCATACATATATCATTTTTATCAGGGACTTAAATATTAATTGCAAGAGTAACTTGGATTTGAATCCAACGATCAGTTTCGAGCAGCTTATGTTTTAAGGAAAGTGAATACTGCAAGGACACTATAAGTGTGAACATCTTCTGTTCTATTTAGGCGGACAAAAAGAACAAAACGAGTGTTCAAGTAATGGACAGATCCCATTGAGTGAATTCCCCTCAGGAATTTGTCGTTTAAGATCTTTGAATCGAGTGTTAACCCTAAACTTCTACCCCTGAAGATTATTTTGATATCCATGTATGGGATGACGAGCGGCATTCCTTCACTTCCCTTCACAAATAAGAAAAATATCCATTTGTTGTCCCCCTTTTAGCCCGATCATTTCTTTTCATTAGAATCCAAACCAAGGATCACCCCTACACTAGGGGGCAAAGAGAACGAGGATTTTGTTCGCGAATTACAGTAGCCCAATTTTGACCACACTACAAAGATAGTGCTTTATGAATAAGATCAAGAAATGAGAATTGATGTACTGGATACAAAGACCAGAGAAAACATCAAAATAAACCATTGAGAGAAAACTTATTCTTGAAAGAGTTGGCTAAACCAAGTTGAAAGTTTGCCAAAAAGAAGGCTAAAATAATCAAGAGTGAAAGCACTAAGTTAGAAAGTGCAATAAAGGATATCAAGGGCCTTGAAGATTTGATTAAATTCGAATGAGAAGCGTATCAACATTCAGTCAAGATGCAAGCTACAAGAGAAGGAGATGGGCTCTAGGGTGAAAACCCAGAAATGGGTAGTCTAGAGCGATCCAAGAAATAAATAAAAAGATGTTTTCATTTGAGCACATTCCAGTCAACAAGTGCGGAGAAGATACTTCACCAGGAAGAAATGATTATTAGTCTCATCACCCTTAAACACTTATTTTGTGCCTATATATATATATATATATTTCTTTCATAACCGTGAACCATAGCCTATATTACAAGCCTACGAAGACCATTCCGATCATATATGGATATCTAAGTTGGATAATTTTGTCTTCAGATCACATCTCGCCTATAAGGGTTAACCTTTCCGAAGTGCCTGATCGACACCTAAATGAGGGAAGGATTGAGCATGGTTAGTTAGTGAGATCAAGATAGCCACTTAAATGGGATAAAAATTAGGTATGGGAAATGTTTCTTTCCGAAGCCTAATAGCCCAAAAGGGACTTCACATGTACATGTGTCACCGCAACCCTCAATGTCCTTTAAACATTAGCTCCACTTAGGTTGATATTTTCAATTTGAAACAAAAGCACTCTTGCACTTAATATTCGGGTGTCTAATTTTAATCTCATTTTTACAAGTTCATTTTTTCCAAAATTAATTATTTTCTCTAACTCATTTTTATAAGTTTTTGAATTGAAATGAGCTTAATGCCTTTTCGCCCTAAATTTTGAAAATAGGGTAGACTTTACACGATATTTTTAAAATAAGTTTTTTAAAAAATCATCTTTATAGTTTTTACATTAAAATGAGTTTAAGGTTGTTTCTCCCCCTTAGAGTCAAGAGAAGGAAAAAAATTTGCATCATGGATTCAAGAACAAGAGTAAACAACAAAATTTTGGGGCAAATTTTGTTGGGGCAAGAAGATAACCAATACATTCAATCGTAGAGACATTCTAGAGCCCAAATTCAAAAACATTAAAGTGAGCAAGATATGAGAAGAGCAATTTGGAGTGAGAATTTGAAAAAGCTTTGGAACAAAGAGGTGCAAAGATTATGAAGATTTGAACCAAACTTTAAGATGGGTTATATTAGCTGCAGAAAGAGCTTTAATACAAGAAACCTCGAGCTTCCTCAAAATGAGCTCACCCCAGGTAGTCCTTAGTTTGCATCATTCATGCATCATGAGTAGTTAGATATCCTTAAGTTAGGGGCATGCTAACCCACATCATTAATCTATTTTGTCTATTTTTATAAAAATCATTAAAGACGTCAATTAAGGAATGAAGAATTTCAATGAGAAGAATAGCTTCAGAACTCTAAGAATGAAGAATTTCAATGATAAGAACAGCTTCAGACTCTAAACTTTGGTAGAAGATTGAAGAATTTCTTAATGAGAAAAACAGCTTCAAGCTTTAGGCAACCAGTAAGACCTTCAGTGCATGGATCAGATATTTTCCCATTTTTGTGCACAGCCAAGATCTGACCATTGGATCAGATCTGATCTAACGGTCCAGATTGAAACAAGAAAGACCCTTCAGATCCCTCACGCGCGCGCGCCGTCCACCGACGTGCCCTTTTCGCTCTCGTCCCTCTACCACGTGGTGTCGTCACCGTATATCACGACGCTTCCTCACCGAGTCCCAACCACTGGATGTGCGCAGAAATAATAAAGAAAATAAATATTAGATTTCCAGATCTAATCAATCTCAACTCAACAATAGATTAGTTTTTATTTTTTATTATTTGTATGTAAGAATCAAATATAAATCCGGAAGAAAAAGCAATGTAAAGGGGAACCAACAATCAATACAAATAAAAAAGAAAAACCCTCACTTTGGAGGTAAAAAAATCTCTCATTTTTTTAGTTCGAATCAAAATAAATAAAAAGCAAGAATGATAACAAAAGGGGCTAAGGGTTTACCTGAGTTGGTCTTCGAGCCACGGTCATGCTTGGTGGTAGACGGTCACTTCAGCTCCATATTCTACGTCAATCGGTGTTCGACTTTTTGGGTTTTTTTTTTTTTTAAAAAGATGGTGTTTTAGTCTCAGTTTTAGGGATTTTAATGAATAAAGGCTTTGTTCGAAAAATAACTGTGGGTTTTATTTCTAAAAAGGAAAAAATTGGGAATAAAATTACCCAGATTTTGGTGCTGGTGAAAGGCGACGTACGACGATGCATAGCCAGAATCTAAAAACTCACGGCGGTTTCTGAGTATAAAAAAGAACACCACGGTGGTGTTCTTGGTTTCCAGATAGTGGATGAGAGAATTTTAGAGTTTTTTTTTATTTTTTTAAATGAGTTAAAAAATAATAAGTGTCTTATATACCGACTCTTTAATGAAAATGGGTCATTTCAAAATTTTAAATCCCTCTGCCCAGTTTTTTTGCGCCGCTACACACTGTTTTTGTTTTCTTTCATTTTGGCCACCAACTTTTAAAGCTGTCTTGTCCTTTCAATTTGGCCCTCAGATTTTATTTTTGTTTCAATTAAGTCCTGAGACTAGTGGTAAAATTACCCCGTAGTCCGTTTTTGCTTTTGGGGTTATTTATTTTATAGCCCTCATGTTACTGTTCTTTTAAATTTATGCATCTGTTTATTTAATTTTATTTTAATTTAGTCCTTTACTTATTATATTTGATCCATGTTATTTATGTTTTACGTTTAATATATTCTTGTTCGATGTATGTTATTTATGGTTGCTTTTTATGTTTTCTTTATCTATTCATGTGTGAATGTTTATTTTAACAAGTATTTTTATGTTGCATTATATTCGATGTTATCTGTTTTCCTTGTCTTTTTATTCGATTATTAACTTATTTCTATGTATGTATGTATGTATAGGAAAAAATATATATGTGCGTGTTATATCTTAGAATATGTTTTATATTTACATATTAATGTGTCATGTATTTCCTTTTCATACTTCTAATTGTCATTCATATGATTTTAAATATTTTAATTGGACATGTTATTAATTAATTGACCTAAATCCTAAAAAAAGGTATTTATTAATTCCGATATTTGTGTCGTAACAGTCCTGACTTAATGGATGTTGACCGAATATTTGAATTAATTCTTACCGTCCGAAGGTAAACTTAATTTGACTTAAAAGTGGATAAGTCATAACATCATTTTAATGTTTGCATCATGCATAAAGGCGATGTACGAAATTCGAACCTTGAATTAACACGACAGTCAGACTTATTCAATGTCGGTTTAATCTGGTTCGATGTATCGCCACCCTTATTAATTAAATGTTTAATTAATTTGAACCCACCAATTTGATAAAGCCCGTTTAATTGAAGTCTATATTCAATCAAGAACATTTAATTAAATTCAAATTAAATTTCAACAATTTTCATCGATTAAAAGCGACGTATAATTTGGTACCGATTTCTGGGCGTGATAAGGGTGCTAATCCTTCCCCATACGTAATTAACTCCCGAATCCTTTTTTTATGAATCTCTGGTTGTATTTTTATAGTGTCCGACCTACCTAAGTGGCAGGTAACGACTCTAACTTTTTATTTCCAAATACTAAATCTTATTTTCAAAAACATCTTAAAAATCTCCCTTTTCAAATATTTTTTTCCCAAAGCTTTTGGTGACTTTTAAATTTGATTTTCAAAAAAGTGAGTTTTTAGTTTCGTTAGAAAGATTTTGAGTAAGTTTTTTAATTGAATAATGACAAACGGGAGGAGTGGCTGTGATATTTTTTTTGTTAAAAAATTTAAATTTGATCCTGAAATAAATTCAAATCAGCAATATTATCTTTTTTTTTATCAATTGTACCTTCAAATCCATTTAATTTCAGCGATTCTCCCCCTTAACCGTTATTAACTAACAGAACTATTAGTCAATGCACATTTAACCGCCACATCACTCATTATGGACGTTAACTGGTGCGGATTGATGACATAGCTTAACTGCTGACGTAAATTTTTATTAATTTTTAATTTAACCCACTTTCCTTCCTCTTCAACTTTTAAACCCTAAAAAATGGGTCTTGAACTCCACTCATCAACCACTTCTACTCACTGTCTGACACTCATCTTTCACCTTATTACTCCCGCTGATCTCGAAAGTTTGACCTCGACACCGATGACTGTCGCCTCATCTGCTAAATGTTTCAGTTCCAAAACGAGGTTGATCTCGTCCCAGTATTTAACCCCTTCCTCACTAACAAATATTCATAAATTTTAGTAAAGATTATAGTTTTAAATATTTTGTTTTTGTTAAACACTTTATTCTGCTTCGCCATTGCCATAGTTATTATCTATGCAAGATGTTCGCCATTGCTGAGCTTAGTTTTGATTGTTTTGTGTTGGAGATGGACTTAACATGAAAATTACTTTCTCATGTTGTTTCTGAGTTTTGGCTCATCAATTTGCTTCCTTTCTAATTTTTATAAAAGGATATCAAGTTCAATTTTGACTGTTAAATTCTACAAATGAACTTAACATGGAAATTATTTCCCCTGATTGTATCTGGAATTTGCTTTTCCCTTGATTTTGGCTCATCCCTTTTGAGATTTAATTTTTTTAATACAAATCCAAGTCCAGCTTACCTTCGACTTTGACGATTTCCGACGATCGGAGTGCCCGTCCTTTAATCTTAATAGAGGCATGGGTTAAATTTAAAAAAAAAAAACTCTAATTAATTTTATTTTTTAAAAAAATTAATAAAAATCCATGTCAACAATTAAGTCGCGCCATCAATTTGCACCAGTCAGCATCCAGCTTGACATGCAACTTGAAAATAATAGGCGACATGGCGGTCAAATGTGCATTGACTAACAGTTCCGTTAGCCAATAACGGTTAAGGGGCAAAATTGCATAATTATATGGGTTTGAGGGCACAATTGATACAAAAATAAAGTAAGGGCAACATTGCTAATTTGGGTTAACTTCAGGGAAAAATTTAACCTTTTAGCCTTTTCTTTGAATTATTTAGTGCGATTATAATATAATATATGTTTATTAATTCTAGTAGTTTGATAATGTGCACATACCATGCAAACAAATTGTTCGAATCTGAGTCACTTAAGAATAACAAAATTTATCGATGATAACACGCGCCTGTATTGTTTGTTCCTGGGATTATGAAACCATGTATCTAGTTGGTTTGCTTGCTAGTCGTTGACAACAGTATATGTTGTCCATATTGTAGTCGTGTCTCGGTAATATCGTACGTGAAGGGTCTATACGCTTCAAGTTAAGTGTATTTGCTATAACTACTTTATTTTGTACTATATCAATCCAAATAAAAACTCGTGTTTGGTTTTCAATTGCGGTGAAGCTTGAATTTGTTATTGAATTATACCTTGGCTTGTTGTGGAGGTAATTGAAATTTGAATATCTAAAGGAGTTTGGGTGTTGAATTGTTGACTTAGGAACTGTTTATTGGCTTATTTGTAATCAACACTCGTGCAAGGGTACGAGATCTTGAACATTATCTGTTTTTCTATAACTAAAAGATTTTGGGTGTGAATATTGTTGACATAGGAACTGTTTACTACTTTATATGTACCCAACACTCGTACCCGTGCACAGGTACGAGAATACGACTCTTTTAAGATTTTATAGGAATCCATTTCTGGACATATTTATATACTACACTCTCACTTGAGTTTGAGTAACATAGGTTGTCATATTTGCTTCTTTCTTGGATTAGGCGTATTATCCGAAGCAAGAAAGTAGCCTTTTTGTTCTTCGATAAAACTTGTATTGGGCGTAGGAGATTAAAGTAATTTTGAACATTTATCTATACCCGGCATTGTAACTTGAGTTTGGGGTTAGGCATATTATCTGAAACAATAAAGTAGCCTTTTTTTGTTCTCTGTAAAGTTTCTATTGGGTGTAGGAGTTTAAAGCAAGCTTCCTTCAAATTTGGGATTAGGCACATTTAATAACGTACACACCATGCAAATAAATTATTTGAATACGAGCCATTTAAGAATAACAAAATTTATCGATGATAACACGCGCCTGTATTGTTCCTGGGATTATAAAACCACGTATCTAGTTGGTTTGCTTGCTAGTCGTTGACAACAGCATATGTTTTCTGTTGGGTGAGGGTCCCACTATGTGGGTAACCCATCACCGTTTCACCCCAAATTCAAAGGGGTTGTTGGTTGGCATGTCTCTCATATTTTTTTTGACTGTTTCAATTTTCTTGTTGCTTTATGTGGTGTGTGGGCAGAATTGAAAGAGATTAAGAAGAAAGCTCAGAAACGTTCGAGAGAAAAATAGGAGAGAAAAATTATTTCCAGCTTTGAGCAGTTTTAATCAACTCTTCGTTCGGAGGTCCATCCGTGGTTCGATTGAGCTGATTTTTGGACAGCAGCTAGGCGACTTGGTGATCTTAGCAGCTAGGCGACTTGGTGATCTTAACTTTGTACGGTCAGATTTTTCATCTGAGACCCGTAGCTTCCGAAATCCCCATTTTACAACAGCTGCGTTTTTGGTGATATTCTCTCATTTTACTCTCTTTTGTTAAAGACTACTTGTTATTAGCCTTGTTGGAGTTGAATGCTTGTTGTAGGTTGGATATTGTAGTCTTGTAGTTGAACATTTGATTATAGTGGAGCTTTTGATCGGACTCTAAAGTCCCGTGGTTTTTACCCTTGATTTAGAGGGGTTTTCCACGTAAAAATATCGGTGTCTCGATTTACTTGTGTTGTGGTTGCATTAAAAATTTGTGGTTGATTAGTGCTGCTAGAGAACATATTTGTAATATTATGCTTGCCATAATTATTGAATTGAGTTATAGGGAGAGAAAGAACACCGGTTGTGCTTCCGCTTAATTTCGGTTGTTCGGTTTCTTCCCAACAAACTGGCATCAGAGCTTGGTTATTGTGTCAGATAATTATGGAGATTAATACAAGCAAGATGATTATGTTGAATGGCACGAATTATCAACTTTGGCGGAATAAAATGAAAGACTTGTTGTTTGTAAAGGCTTTGCATCTTCTGGTCTTTGCTACTCAAAAACCCGATTCAAAAAGTGATGAGGAATGGGAATTTGAGCATCAACAAGTATGTGGTTATATTCGACAATTTGTTGAAGAAAATGTTTACAACCACATTGATCAGGAGACACATGCTCGCACATTGTGGGAGAAGCTTGAAAGCTTGTATGCTTCGAGGTCAGGTAACAACAAATTGCTTTTGCTAAAGAAAATGATGGCGTTGAACTACAGAGAATGAACGTCTACAGCTGACCATGTTAGTGAGTTTCAAAGTGTGATGAATCAGTTGCTTGGTATGGGTGTCAAATTTGATGATGAGATTTTAGGGCTTTGGTTGCTTGCTACTCTACCTGACACTTGGGAGACTTTTCGGGTCTCACTCATTAATTCTGCTCCAAACGGTATTATAACTTTGGATTTGGCTAAGAGTGGTGTGTTGAATGAAGAGGTTAGAAGAAGATCTCAGGGTTCTACATCACAGTCCGAGGTGTTGGTTACCGAGAACAGGGGGAGAAACAGAGAAAAAAATGACAAGGGTAGAGATAAAAGTCGAAACAAGTCAAGATCGAGATATAAGAATCTTGAGTGTCATCATTGTGGTAAGAAAGGTCATATCAAGAAATATTGCTACAAGTGGAAGTGAGAGAACAAAAGTGGTGGTGATAAAAACGATCGAAATGATGATAAAAAATCTGAGCGTAGTGCTACTGCTACTCGTGAAGATCTATTGGTCATTTGTTCTGAGAATTTGGTCAACCTAGCATGCGATGAGACTAGTTGGGTGATTGATACTGGTGCTTCAATTCATGTCACGTCAAGGAGGGATTTCTTCACATCTTATACTCTTGGTGATTTTGGAGTATTGAAGATGGGTAATGACGATTTGATTCCAGTTATTGGCATGGGAGATGTTAGCTTGGTGAGCAATAATGGAACAAAGTTAACTCTCAAGGATGTCAAACATACACCGGATATCCGTTTGAATTTGATTTATGCAGGAAAGCTTGATGATGAGGGATTTTGTAACACCTTTAGTGAGGGGCAGTGGAAGCTGACTAAAGGCTCCTTGGTTGTAGCTCGAGGAAAGAAGAGCTCAAATTTGTACTTGATGCAGGCTTTGACTTCTAGAGACACTGTGAATGTGATAGTAAATGACTCAACTGAGTTGTGGCATAAACGGCTTAGTCACATGAGTGAGAAGGGGCTTAATTGTTTAGCCAAAAAGAATCAACTTTCTGGGTTGAAGAATGCCACATTGAAGAATTGTGCTCATTGTCTAGCGGGGAAGCAGATAAGAGTTTCTTTTAGAAGTCATCCTCCTCATAAAAGATCAGAGTTGCTAGAGTTGGTCCATTCAGATGTTTGCGGTCCGATAAAGGTAAGGTCACATGGTGGTGCACTTTATTTTGTGACTTTCATTGACGATTGTTCAAGAAAGCTGTGGGTCTACACTTTAAAGTCGAAAGACCAAGTTTTTGAGGCATTTAAACAGTTTCAAGTGTTAGTTGAAAGAGAAACAGGGAAGAAGGTAAAGTGCATTCGTACTGATAATGGTGGCGAGTATACAGGGCCATTTCATGAGTATTGTATGCGAAAGGGAATTAGACATCAGAGAACACCACCAAAGACTCCACAGTTAAATGGGTTAGCTAAAAGAATGAACCAGACATTGATTGAGAGAGTCAGATGTTTGCTGTCAGATGCAAAGTTGCCAAGATCGTTTTGGGCTGAAGCCTTGAATATAGTGGCACATGTGATTAATCTGTCTCCTAGTGTTCCTTTACGAGGTGATATACCAGACAGAGTTTGGTTTGGTAAAGACGTGTCATATGATCACCTGCGTGTGTTCGGTTGTAAATCATTTGTTCATGTTCCAAAGGATGAAAGATCGAAGTTGGATGTCAAGACTCGTCAATGCATCTTTATTGGTTATGGTCTAGATGGTGAGTTTGGTTATAGACTCTATGATCCAGTTCAGAAGAAGCTCGTGAGAAGCCGAGATGTTGTCTTCATTGAGGATCAGACCATTGATGACATTGACAAGACAGAGAAAGATGATTCACAAGACAGTGGTGACTTGACCGATGTAAATCCAGTTCCCCTAGACCCTTCACCGAATCCTATTCAGGATGATGTACAAGGTGATATTAATAATGACCAGCAGGACATAGGTGACTTTGATGCTCCCATAGATGATGTTGTGAATGATCAACAACAAGCACCTATAGCTCCACCAGCAGTTTCACTTCGAAGATCTTCTAGACAACGACGATCTTCTGTCAGGTATTCTTCTGATGAATATGTTCTTTTGACTGACGGGGGAGAACCTGAATGTTATGAAGAGGCTATGGAGAGTGAATGCAAAGATCAGTGGGTTGAAGCAATGAAAGATGAACTTCAATCCTTGCATGATAACCATACCTTTGAGTTGGTGAAACTACCTAAGGGCAAGAGAGCTTTGAAGAATCGGTGGGTTTACAGGTTGAAACAAGAAGAAAAGTCTTCATCTCCACGATACAAAGCTAGATTGGTCGTCAAGGGTTATACTCAGAAAAAGGGGATTGATTTTGAAGAAATATTTTCTCCAGTTGTGAAGATGTTCTCTATTAGAACTATATTGGGTTTGGCAGCCTGTTATGACTTAGAGGTTGAACAAATGGATGTGAAAACAGCTTTTCTTCATGGTGATTTGGAAGAAGAGCTTTACATGAAGCAACCAGAGGGATTTGTTGCACAGGGAAAAGATGACTACGTGTGAAGTTTGAAGAAGAGCTTGTATGGTTTGAAGCAAGCTCCTAGGCAATGGTACAAGAAGTTTGAGTCTGTTATGGGGGAGCAAGGCTACAAGAAGACTACTTCTGATCATTGTGTTTTTGTTAAGAGATTCTCTGGTGATGATTTTATTATCCTTTTACTCTATGTTGATGATATGCTTATTGTTGGTCGTAATGCTTCCAGAATTGACAAGTTGAAGCAAGAGTTGAGTAAATCCTTTACGATGAAGGATTTGGGGCCAACAAAGCAAATTCTTGGCATAAGGTTGACACGTGATAGAAATGCCAATAAATTGTGGTTATCACAAGAGAGGTACATTGAGAAAGTACTTCAAAGGTTTAGTATGGACAGAGCTAAAGTGGTGAATACTCCATTTGCTAGTCACTTCAGATTGAGTGTCAAGCATAGTCCTTCCACAGAAAAGGAGAAGGAAGAGATGCAGAAAGTTCCTTACTCTTCAACTGTGGGCAGTTTGATGTATGCAATGGTTTGCACGAGACCATACTTGGCTTATGTTGTTGGTACAGTTAGTCGGTTTCTTTCTAATCCAGGCAAAAAGCATTGGAATGCAGTGAAGTGGATCATGAGATATCTTCGTGGCAATTCCAACTTGAAACTTTGTTTTGGTAATGAAAAACCTGTTCTTGTTGGATATACAGATTCAGACATGGCCGGGGACATTGACTCGAGGAGATCTACTTTAGGTTACTTGATCACTTATGCAGGGGGAGCTGTAGCATGGCAATCGAGATTGCAAAAGTGTGTTGCCTTATCCACCACCGAATCAGAGTTCATTGCAGCGACTGAAGCGTGTAAGGAGATGCTTTGGATGAAGAAATTTATGCATGAACTTGGTTTTACTCAAGAGAGGTATGTCTTGTATTATGATAGCCACAGCGCGATTCATCTTGGTAAGAACTCAACTTTTCATGCTAGATCTAAGCATATTGATGTGAGGTACCATTGGATACGAGATGTTCTTGAAGCTAAATTGTTAGAGCTTGAGAAGATTCATACTGATGATAATGGTGCTGATATGTTGACTAAAGCCTTACCAAGAGGGAAGTTTGAAGCATGCTGCTTGATGGCCGGCATGAAGACATTCCCCACATAGCGAGAGGGGGAGATTTGTTGGGTGAGGGTCCCACTATGTGGGTAACCCATCACCGTTTCACCCCAAATTCAAAGGGGTTGTTGGTTGGTATGTCTGTCATATTTATTTTGTTTGACTGTTTCAATTTTCTTGTTGCTTTATGTGGTGTGTGGGCAGAATTGAAAGAGATTAAGAAGAAAGCTCAGAAACGTTCGAGAGAAAAATAGGAGAGAAAAATTATTTCCAGCTTTGAGCAGTTTTAATCAACTCTTCGTTCGGAGGTCCATCCGTGGTTCGATTGAGCTGATTTTTGGACAGCAGCTAGGTGACTTGGAGATCTTAACTTTGTACGGTCGGATTTTTCATCCGAGACCCGTAGCTTCCGAAATCCCCATTTTACAACAGCTACGTTTTTGGTGATATTCTCTCATTTTACTCTCTTTTGTTAAAGACTACTTGTTATTAGCCTTGTTGGAGTTGAATGCTTGTTGTAGGTTGGATATTGTAGTCTTGTAGTTGAACATTTGATTATAGTGGAGCTTTTGATCGGACTCTAAAGTCTCGTGGTTTTTACCCTTGATTTAAAGGGGTTTTCCACATAAAAATATCGGTGTCTCGATTTACTTGTGTTGTGGTTGCATTAAAAATTTGTGGTTGATTAGTGCTGCTAGAGAACATATTTGTAATATTGTGCTTTCCATAATTATTGACTTGAGTTATAAGTGATGAGGAATGGGAATTTGAGCATCAACAAGTATGTGGCTATATTCGACAATTTGTTGAAGAAAATGTTTACAACCACATTGATCAGGAGACACATGCTCGCACATTGTGGGAGAAGCTTGAAAGCTTGTATGCTTCGAGGTCGGGTAACAACAAATTGTTTTTGCTAAAGAAAATGATGGCGTTGAAATACAGAGAAGGAACGTCTACAGCTGACCATGTTAGTGAGTTTCAAAGTGTGATGAATCAGTTGCTTGGTATAGGTGTCAAATTTGATGATGAGATTTTAGGGCTTTGGTTGGTTGCTACTCTACCGGACACTTGGGAGACTTTTCGGGTCTCACTCATTAATTCTGCTCCAAATGGTATTATTACTTTGGATTTGGCTAAGAGTGGTGTGTTGAATGAAGAGGTTAGAAGAAGATCTCAGGGTTCTACATCACAGTCCGAGGTGTTGGTTACCGAGAACAGAGGGAGAAACAGAGAAAAAGATGGCAAGGGTAGAGATAAAAGTCGAAGCAAGTCAAGATTGAGATATAAGAATCTTGAGTGTCATCATTGTGGTAAGAAAGGCCATATCAAGAAATATTGCTACAAGTGGAAGAGAGAGAACAAAAGCGGTGGTGATAAAAACGATCGAAATGATGATGAAAAATCTGAGCGTATTGCTACCGCTACTCGTGAAGATCTATTGGTCATTTGTTCCGAGAATTTGGTCAACCTAGCATGCGATGAGACTAGTTGGGTGATTGATCTTTGGTGCTTCAATTCATGTCACGTCGAGGAGGGATTTCTTCATATCTTATACTCCGGTGATTTTGGAGTATTGAAGATGGGTAATGACGGTTTGATTCCATTATTGGCATGGGAGATGTTAGCTTGGTGAGCAATAACGGAACAAAGTTAATTCTCAAGGATGTCAAACATGCACCGGATATCCGTTTGAATTTGATTTTTGCAGAAAGCTTGATGATGAGGATTTTGTAACACCTTCAATGAGGGGTGGAAGCTGACTAAAGGCTCTTTGGTTGTGGCTCGAGGAAAGAAGAGCTCAAATTTGTACTTGATGCAGAGCTTTGACTTCCAGAGACACTTTGTGAATGTGACAAAGAAATGACTCAACCGAGTTGTGGCATAAACGGCTTAGTCACATGAGTGAGAAGGGGCTTAATTATTTAGCCAAGAAGAATAAACTTTCTGGGTTGAAGAATGCCACATTGAAGAATTGTGCTCATTGTCTAGCGGGGAAGCAGAGAAGAGTTTCTTTTAGAAGTCATCCTCCTCATAGAAGATCAGAGTTGCTAGAGTTGGTCCATTCAGATGTTTGCGGTCCGATAAAGGTAAGGTCACATGGTGGTGCACTTTATTTTGTGACTTTCATTGACGATTGTTCAAGAAAGCTGTGGGTCTACACTTTAAAGTCGAAAGACCAAGCTTTTGAGGCATTTAAATGATTTCAAGCGTCGGTGAAAGAGAAACAAGGAAGAAGGTAAAGTGCATTCAGATCGATAATGGTGGCGAGTACATTGGGCCATTTCATGAGTATTGTATGCGAAAGGGAATTAGACATCGAGAACACCACCACCAAAGACTCCACAGTTAAATGGGTTAGCTGAAAGAATGAACCGGACATTGATTGAGAGAGTCGGATGTTTCTTTGTCGATGCAAAGTTGCCAAGATCGTTTTTGGGTGAAGCACGGAATACTGATGGCACATGTGATTAATCTGTCTCCTAGTGTTCCTTTACGAGGTGATATACCGCATGAGTTTGGTTTGGTAAAGACGTGTCATATGATCACCTACGTGTGTTCGGTTGTAAAGCATTTGTTCATGTTCCAAATGATGAAAGATCGAAGTTGGATGTCAAGACTCGTCAATGCATCTTTATTGGTTATGGTCTAGATGGTGAGTTTGGTTATAGACTCTACGATCCGATTCGTAAGAAGCTCGTGAGAAGCCGAGATGTTGTCTTCATTGAGGATCAGACCATTGATGACATTGACAAGACAGTGAAAGAGGATTCACAAGACAGTGGTGACTTGACCGATGTGAATCCAGTTCCCCTGGACCCTTCACCGAATCCTATTCAGGATGATGTACAAGGTGATGTTAATAATGACCAGCAGGACATAGGTGACTTTGATGCTCCCATAGATGGTGTTGTGAATGATCAACAACAAGCACATATAGCTCCACCAGCAGTTTCACTTCGAAGATCTTCTAGACAACGACGATCTTCTGTCAGGTATTCTTCTGATGAATATGTTCTTTTTTTGGTGACGGGGAGAACACGAATGTTATGAAGAGGCTATGGAGAGTGAATGCAAAGATCAGTGGGTTGAAGCAATGAAAGATGAACTTCAATCCTTGCATGATAACCATACCTTTGAGTTGGTGAAACTACCTAAGGGCAAGAGAGCTTTGAAGAATCGGTGGGTTTACAGGTTGAAACAAGAAGAAAAGTCTTCATCTCCACGATACAAAGCTAGATTGGTCGTCAAGGGTTATACTCAGAAAAAGGGGATTGATTTTGAAGAAATATTTTCTCCAGTTGTGAAGATGTCCTCTATTAGAACTATATTGGGTTTGGCAGCCTGTTATGACTTAGAGGTTGAACAAATGGATGTGAAAATAGCTTTTCTTCATGGTGATTTGGAAGAAGAGCTTTACATGGAGCAACCAGAGGGATTTGTTGCACAGGGAAAAGATGACTACATGTGCAGGTTGAAGAAGAGCTTGTATGGTTTGAAGCAAGCTCCTAGGCAATGGTACAAGAAGTTTGAGTCTGTTATGGGGGAGCAAGGCTACAAGAAGACTACTTCTGATCATTGTGTTTTTGTTAAGAGATTCTCTGGTGATGATTTTATTATCCTTTTACTCTATGTTGATGATATGCTTATTGTTGGTCGTAATGCTTCCACAATTGACAAGTTGAAGCAAGAGTTGAGTAAATCCTTTGCGATGAAGGATTTGGGGCCAGCAAAGCAAATTCTTGGCATAAGGTTGACACGTGATAGAAAGGCCAAGAAATTGTGGTTATCACAAGAGAGGTACATTGAGAAAGTACTTCAAAGGTTTAGTATGGACAGAGCTAAAGCGGTGAATACTCCATTTGCTAGTCACTTTAGATTGAGTGTCAAGCATAGTCCTTCCACAAAAAATGAGAAGGAAGAGATGCAGAAAGTTCCTTACTCTTCAGGCGTGGGCAGTTTGATGTATGCAATGGTTTGCACGAGACCAGACTTAGCTTATGTTGTTGGTACAGTTAGTCGGTTTCTTTCTAATCCAGGCAAAGAGCATTGGAATGCAGTGAAGTGGATCATGAGATATCTTCGTGGCAGTTCCAACTTGAAACTTTGTTTTGGTAATGAAAAACCTGTTCTTGTTGGATATACAGATTCAGACATGGCCGGGGACATTGACTCGGGGAGATCTACTTCAGGTTACTTGATCACTTATGCAGGGGGAGCTGTGGCATGGCAATCGAGATTGCAAAAGTGTGTTGCCTTATCCACCACCGAATCAGAGTTCATTGCAGCGACCGAAGCGTGTAAGGAGATACTTTGGATGAAGAAATTTGTGCATGAACTTGGCTTTACTCAAGAGAGGTATGTCTTGTATTGTGATAGCCAGAGCGCGATTCATCTTGGTAAGAACTCAACTTTTCATGCTAGATCTAAGCATATTGATGTGAGGTACCATTGGATACGAGATGTTCTTGAAGCTAAATTGTTAGAGCTTGAGAAGATTCATACTGATGATAATGGTGCTGATATGTTGACTAAAGCCTTACCAAGAGGGAAGTTTGAAGCATGCTACTTGATGGCCGGCATGAAGACATTCCCCACATAGCGAGAGGGGGAGATTTGTTGGGTGAGGGTCCCACTATGTGGGTAACCCATCACCGTTTCACCCCAAATTCAAAGGGGTTGTTGGTTGGCATGTTTGCCATATTTATTTTGTTTGACTTTTCAATTTTCTTGTTGCTTTATGTGGTGTGTGGGCAGCTAATTTCAATAGATTTGAGAGATTGAAGAAGAAAGCTCAGAAACGTTCGAGAGAAAAATAGGAGAGAAAAATTATTTCCAGCTTTGAGCAGTTTTAATCAAATATACGATTGGAGGTCCATCCGTGGTTCGATTGAGCTGATTTTTGGATAGCAGCTAGGCGACTTGGTGATCTTAACTTTGTACGGTCGGATTTTTCATCCGAGACCCGTAGCTTCCGAAATCCCCATTTTACAGCAGCTGCGTTTTTGGTGATATTCTCTCATTTTACTCTCTTTTGTTAAAGACTACTTGTTATTAGCCTTGTTGGAGTTGAATGCTTGTTGTAGGTTGGATATTGTAGTCTTGTAGTTGAACATTTGATTATAGTGGAGCTTTTGATCGGACTCTAAAGTCCCGTGGTTTTTACCCTTGATTTAGAGGGGTTTTCCACGTAAAAATATCGGTGTCTCGATTTACTTGTGTTGTGGTTGCATTAAAAATTTGTGGTTGATTAGTGCTGCTAGAGAACATATTTGTAATATTGTGCTTGCCATAATTATTGACTTGAGTTATAGGGAGAGAAAGAACACCGGTTGTGCTTCCGCTTAATTTCGGTTGTTCGGTTTCTTCCCAACATTGTCCATATTGTAGTCGTGTCTCGGTAATATCGTACGTGAAGGGTCTATACACTTCATGTTAAGTGTATTTGCTAGAGAGAGATTTCGGACTCTACATGGCCATATTAATATGCTTAGCTTCTAGTTTTGATTACCTTTAGACTTTCTCATTGCCTTCAAAGGAATATTTAACAGAAATTGGATTCCATTCATCTATTCTCAAGTTTGGTCGAATTTGGAGTAAATGAAGAACGAGGAATCTTTCCGTACTCGAAGCAAAAAAAAAATTGAAAATTTCTTGGTAAAATAAATAAAGAATAACTTTGACCCTTGGTAAAAGTTTCCCCCTATTTTCTTTTTGTTAATGTGTCTAAGGGATAACATGGATTCAATATTTTAACAATCAATCGATTAAGTATAATTTTATTGATATTATCGTTAGAGAATGTAAGATCGAACATATTTAAATATTTAATATTAAATTATAATTTAAGTCAAATTAAATTTTTCTATCGAATTAAATTTGATTGACTTTTTACGTGTAGACTAAATTCAATTTTTTCATATGGAGTACATAGAATCTCCACAAACTTCCCCTCCCTTTAATAGTTGAGTAGAGCGGTACCTTCTTTCAACAGAAAAATGAGCAGAGCAGTACCTAGAGAGAGAGTCTAACGTCATATTATCTGACATCAGCAAAAATATTCTAAAATGAAACAAACAATCCAAAGCAAGGAATCTCCAGAAACCTTCCTTTTATTTTCATTTGAATATAAATTTCTTGGCGCCACAATTTCATATCATCTCTCAGCTTTCTTTCATTCGATTTTACTTTTGTCTTTGATTTTCAACCTTTGAAATCTCTTAATTCTTTTGAATTATCTGGTAATTTCTCGTTTTGTCTTTTGATTTTTTCTATGATATCTTGTTTTTTTTTGTTCTATTTATGATCTTCTTGAATTCTTTTCTTTCTTTATGTTTTTTAATTTTCTCGTAATTCTTCTCATTTGTTTCGGTATCTCTCTTTCCAAGTCTGGTAAGTTTTTCGATCTCTTCTATTTGCTTTCGATTTTAATCTTCTTGTTTGTTCTCATCTCTTTGAATTCTTCTCCTTTTTTTCTTTTTATGTTTTGATTCTTCTAATAATTCCTCTAATTCGGTCTCTCTCTCTTTACACAAATCTGGTGAGTTACTCGATCTTTTTTATTTGCCTTTGCTTGGATTGATTCTCCGTTTATTTTTTCCTTTTCAATTCATTATTGGCTGACTCGTTTTTTTTCCTTTATTTGCTTTCTTTTATTTGAATTTGAAATTGTTTATATTTTTCTTTTGCACCATTTGAATTTGATCATCTAATTTGATAGTCATAGGATCATAGCTGATAGCTGTATAGAGTAAATTAACATTTCCTTAAATATAAAATAGTTAGTGTTTAACGTTCTTCTTATAAGAAAAGATAACTTTAAAACATATAAGAAAAAAGCTGTAATTATAATGTATTTTATTCAAATATACGATAGAGTATATATATATTTATATCAATAATCACGGTTGAACTTTATTAAAAAAAATAAAAAGTATCACAAATATAATGCACCTAAAAAAGAAAAAAAAAATGGGACTAAAACTGCGTTTGTGGTTGTGGTGGTTGTGGCAAACGGATTTATCGACTATAGCAATCCCAAACAACCCCTGGTTTGGCTCCCAACGGACATTTGTCCACCTTTTTTAACGCCTAAACGGGTATTTCAGGACAGCCAGATTTGTTGACTTTTGGCCAACGGCCGTCTCTCAAACGGGGCTGGGGACTGCAACCCCAATGGGAGCCTAAGTCCATCAAAAGTCTCCTACAAAAATAAAACATGAAACTCAAAAGTGCAATGAAAAATAACATTTCCCTTGAAATTGAAGTATATCCTCAAAGAATCCAAAAACTTTCATGAGTCTTCTTTATTTCTATCCAAACCAATATATATTAGAAAGCAGCATTTAAAAAAAATAGAGTTTAGAAGATCGTATTTTTAAATTTATATTTAAGTTTGTGTTATACATGAATTTAAAGAAGAGTCTTAATAATATAGAGTAATTTATTTTTTTCGATGATTCGAGTGCGAGCAACGTTGTTATAGGGGATGAGAAAGCAATATAAATAACATAGGAAGTTGAAAAAAGAGTTAAACAGAAAAATACTTTCCAAATAAAATGAAAAGGCATATTTAAGTGTTTAATATTATTCCAATTTAAAGGTGATGAATAATTTGAGTAGCTTAAACATTGTATAAAAATGTCTATAAAACTAAATATTTAAATGCAATAATATTTAAGTGTTATAAATGTTGATTCAAAATAAAAAGTTGAAATAACAAATGTTTTTACAATACTTGTAACCATTAAAGCAGCTATAGGAATTGGCTTGTGGAATTGCAGTTTGAAGGCAAATGGGGAAGACGATTAAGCTCTTTGGGTTTGCATCAGCCGTGACAATCGAAGAAGTGAAGCAATTCCTTGAGAATTACACGGGTGAAGGAACCGTGCAAGCGGTGAAAGTTGGGCAAAGAGAAGGCGCGAGAGCACACGCAAAAGTCCAATTCAAAAACGATGAAGATGTCGATAGAATCTTGTCATGGACCGCTAGTCGAGCACTCTGGCACAACGAGTCTTATCTGAAAGCATGGCAAATGAAACACGACATTACCCCACAACCAAAGCCCAAATTCGATCTCGTCAGCATCGATGACTTGATGTTGCACTTTGGTTGTCCAGTCTCGAAAGACAAGTTCTCTATACTTTGGAGTCAGGCTCATGTCTCCTTCAAGTATGGACAAAAAATGGACAAATTATACTTCTTTCTGTCTTACAATTCTGTGGATTACAAGCTGGAATTGTTCAATGACAATGTTTGGAAGATTGTGTTGCACTATGTGCCTGATCAAAGAAAGAAAGTTCTGCTCCTTCAGGTGTGTTTGAAATTAATTGCTTTAATTATTGTCTTATTATTACCACAGTGGATTATTGACTTAATTCTGCACCTTTCATCTTATATTCTAGCTACAGGGAGCCCCTCGGATCTATGAGAGAGATGCATCAGCTGTCAGCTCCTCAAGGGAAATTACAGAGGATGAACTGTGGGTTCGGGAAGTCGATTTCACACCAGGAAATTGCATTGGCCAATCTTTTGCAATATGTTTGGAGCTTCCTCGAGCAGTTCAACTTCCAAAGTTCGATCCCGGTTTGTCTTACAAAAAATTCGAAGGCAATTTTGATCTCGAGGAAGGATCAGCGTTTTCATCAAACACGGATCTTGTCCCTGTCATAAGTCCACCTCCAGGTTTTGATTTGGCTTACAACATCTTGTTTAAAGTAAATTCTTTGGTCCAACATGGTTTTCTTCCTCCTGCGGCTCTCGATTCTCGGTTTTTCGAGTCGGTCGATCCCCGCCGAATCGATACCGTGTTCATCGAGCATGCCCTAGATAAAATGTTCAACCTCAAAGATTGTTGCTATGAACCTGTTAAGTGGCTGAATGAGCAATACAAGGGATACCGCAACAAGCCTCCTAGACCTCCCGTTCTTCCTGAAGGGTTGGTGGCCGTGAGAAGGATTCAAGTGACACCTTCTAAGGTTTATTTCAGCGGTCCAGATATCAATCAATCGAATCGTGTTCTTCGAAGTTATATCAAAGACATTGATAATTTTCTTCGAGTTTCCTTCGTCGACGAGGAGCTTGGAAAGATACATTCGTCGGATTTGTCTTCGAGCACATCTGAAGGAAAGCCCACCAGGATATACCAAAGGATATTAGCGACTCTTCGAAATGGTATACTTATCGGGGACAAGAAATTCGAGTTTCTTGCTTGTTCCACAAGTCAATTACGAGAGTACTCGATTTGGATGTTTGCATCAAAGCCTGGGCTTACTGCAGAGGACATCAGAGAGAAAATGGGTCAATTCCATGTCATAAGGAATGTGGCCAAATATGCAGCAAGATTAGGCCAGTCTCTAAGTTCATCAAGGGAGACCCTTGAAGTGAACCAGAATGAAATCAGGGTAATACCTGATATTGAAGTCGAAACCGGTGAGGCCAAGTATAATTTCTCTGATGGCATCGGAAAAATATCAACTAAACTCGCCAAACAAGTAGCCAAGAAATGTTACTTGCAAAATACTCCATCAGCATTTCAGATCCGATATGGTGGTTACAAAGGAGTTGTAGCTGTCGACCCTTCGTCTTCAGCGAAATTATCCTTGAGAAAGAGTATGCAGAAATTCGATGCAGACTCTACAAGTCTCGACGTTTTGTCATGGAGCAAGTTTCACACTTGTTACCTTAACCGTGAAATAATCATCCTCATGTCAACTCTTGGGGTCAAGGACAACGTCTTCGAGACAAAGCAGAAAGAGTTCTTGGCTCGATTGGAAGCAATTTTGGTGGATCCAGAAAAGGCAAGGAAAGTGTTGGATAGGATATCCCATGGCGAAATTGCAAAGGTTTTAAGAGAAATGCTTCTATGTGGTTACAAACCGGATTCTGAACCATTCCTTTCGATGATGTTACGAACAATTCGTGCCTCGAAACTGCTCGATTTGAGGACAAGAACACGAATTCTGATTGAGAAAGGAGGAATACTGATGGGATGTCTAGATGAAACTGGGACACTCGAATATGGCCAGGTGTTTGTCCAATACTCTGACTCTAAATTAAGGCAATCTTCGAATGGTAGATCGAATCAAAATTGCCATATCGTCGAGGGGAAGGTCGTTATTACCAAGAACCCTTGTTTGCACCCTGGAGACCTACGCGTTCTAGAGGCTGTGGATGTCGTGGTCCTACATCACATGGTGGATTGTGTTGTTTTCCCACAGAAAGGCCCTAGGTATGACTATCCGATAATCAAAAAACACATTTTCTGAATTGTTTTTGAAGTATGTTAGTATTTGTCTTGATGTTTAATATATCCCCTGCTATTTTCGTCTGATTTAATTGATCCGGTTAATAAAAAAACTGAATTAACCAATCAATCTTATGATCAAACAGACCCCATCCGAATGAATGTTCTGGTAGTGATCTGGATGGCGATCTATATTTCGTTTCATGGGATGAAGATCTCATTCCTCCCTGCAAATTTCCGCCCATGGATTATCGTGCTGCACCACCTACAGCTTTGGATCATGATGTTACCATGGAGGTATTTGTTCAAATCAATAAACATTAATAATAATATTGCAGGAAGCGTGTTCGTACACTAGTACGCTCGATTATATATGGAGAGAGAGAGTACTCATACTTCTATAGATACATTCGAATATACATCTTACATAAGTGTAGAATACTGATACAAACTTACATATGCAGGATGTGGCGGAATATTTCACCAACTACATTCTCAATGATAGCTTGGGAATCATTGCAAATGCCCATAGGGTGTTTGCTGACAAGGAGCCAGCAAAGGCGATGAGCGAGCAATGCATCCAGCTCGCCAAGCTATCATCCATTGCCGTTGACTTCCCAAAAACTGGAATTCCGGCCAAGATACCGCGTCATTTACGCATCCATGAATACCCCGATTTCATGGAAAAGCCTGACAGGTTAACCTATGAATCACAGTCCGTGATCGGCCGGCTTTACCGTGAGGTGAGAAGCATCGAAGCAGAGGTCAGTACGACTAAACACTTCACCAAATCGGTAGCGAAACATTCGTACGACCCCGACATGGAATTCGAAGGCTATCTAGCTCATGTCAACGATGCATTGCATTACAAGAAACTGTATGACAATAAGCTAGCTAGCCTATTGCTTAAATTTGGGGTCAAAACCGAGGCCGAAATCATCAGCGGTTGCATATTGAAACTGTCTAAATATTACGATCGAAGGATTGATTTAGACAACATCAATTTTGCTGTGAAATCGCTGAGACAAGAAGCAATGAGTTGGTTTAATGAGAAAGTGGGTTCTAGCCCTAGGGTAGAGGATGTGTTTGCAAAAGCTTCAGCTTGGTACCATGTGACATATCACCCTAACTTTTGGAGTTTATCCACTGATGGGGCTGATCAAGAACATTTCATTAGTTTCCCTTGGTGCATATATGAAAAGCTTCTTCAAATTAAGAGAGAGAAAATTAGGGAAAGTTCTTCCCAAGATTTCAAAACCCTAGAAATTAAAATCAACGATGGGGATTGGGAGTTGAATTCTAATGAGAAACCCATTGGGAAGAAAACTAGAACAAAATCTTTACAAGTTCCCAAATCTCCAGATGCCAAAACCGTGGGCGAGGACTTGAATTCTGGTGAGAAACCTGGTGGATCGGGTTATTGTACATTCATGTGAATCAATCAAGGCATTTCAACAACTTGTGCATGTCTTTGACTAACCTTGATACACATGTACCTAAATATATGTCCATAAATTATTTGTAATTTCTATTTCTTTTCTGAAATGACCTCCAAGAACTAATCCTCTGCTGTTTTATATTTATTAGTAATATATAAATCGTTCTTATCTCGTATATGATATCATCAGTTAACCTGGTAGTAAATATAAATATTTTTTAATGGAAATCTTACACATTTTACGTGAAAGTAACACAAAAGCAATACAAAACTCATTTAAGATTACTTACATCTTCCATCGGCTGACTGCAAAGATATCATCAGCAACGAATGGAAATAAAAAAAAAAGTTAGCATATTATCAAATAAAAACGTAGAAAAAAATTATTAAATAAACAGAAAATTAAGACTTTACTTAAGAAATATCAAACTTTTTCCTACTTGATTCAACATATTATATATATATTCTTAATTTATTAGTACTCGTATAGTGTTTCTCTAAAGTGCTTTCTTGCTAACATTTGTATTTCATATTGATTCTCCCATTGAAAATGCCTAGCTGAGACATTCTAATCTCTTAGTTTTACTGTATTAATTTAAAGATAAATTGTATAAATCCTCATTGAATTTTATTCTCGAACCTATTTTGATCACTAAAGTTTTAAAACGTTCAATTTACTCACTGAAATTTAGACATTGAACATTTTTTTTATCACCCCATTAATTTTTTGACAATGAATAGCCATTCAATTTCTTTCCACGAAATACATAAAAAAAATTCATAAACTAAAAACAAAAAATAATATTTGCCCAACTTGTTGATAACGAAATTGTTAGAAACGAAACACCTTTTTCTTGTAAGTGTAGCTTACCTTCGATCATTCCAATGCACACTACAATTGTAAATCTCAAAACCATTTGATTTCTATAATAAATAACCAATCTCCCCGCCATCATGTTCTTGCATCTCCACCCCACAAAAACACAGAAGAAACTCATTTCGGTTTCCTTGAAAGCCATGAACAAACGATTCCAACAAGCTTTCACCGCTTTAAAGGAGCATACATGCGTCAATTATGCTAAACTAGCCACCGCCGGTGGCCTCGGCAACGTCGATCTCATCCTCGTAAAGGCAACGGCTCCCAATGACTTACCGCTGCGCGATAAATACGTCCATCAGCTTCAGAAGTTGTTCTCCATTTCCCCGCCTTGTTGCCGAGCTTTCTCGCTCAGCTTCGCCCGTCGTTTTGGGAAGACCCGAAGCTGGCGAGTCGCCTTGAAATGCTTACTCCTCCTTCACCGGTTGCTTCGTTCGTTGCCGGAAGACAGCCCTTTCCGAACCGAACTGTTGATTAACCGATCCAACGGTTCCACCTCCTTGTACCCCTGTCGTTTCCAGGATGTTTCGTCGTCGAATCCCGAGAGCTTCACCATGTTTATCCGATCCTACGCTCATTTGCTAGACGAAATCTCCACCGAAGATGATCATCGCTCCCGAATGCCCGAAAGTGACGAAACGGAAGAAACCGGAAGGGTTCTGGAGATGTTTTAACGGATACAAAGCCTGATCGATCGAGTCATGGATTTCCGACGCACTGGTAACGCAGCCCGAAGTTTCTTGATTCAGACAGCGATGAAACACATCATTCGGGAGAGCTTCGTGTGTTACACCGTGTTCCGAAAGGACATTGTTCTGGTGTTGGAAAACCTGTTCCAGATGCCGTACCGGAGCTGCATATCGGCTTTCGGGATATACAAAAAAGCAGCCTTGCAAGGAAACCAGTTGTGGGAGTTTTATCAATGGTGTAAGCTGATGGGAGTCTGTGGATCCTACGAATATCCATTCGTTGATCGGATCCCACTGATTCAGATTCAAGCTCTTGAAAGTTTCATCAAAGGAATGTGGGAAATTACAGATGAAGACGATCATCGATCATCAACGGTTGAGAAGGTCGATCATCTAGAAAGGGAGCCGTTTATTCAGCTAGATGATCGCCCGCATGATGAAAGTGATAACTGGGAAGATATATTGGAAGCTTCAATTGATGGATTCAACGACCATAGCCATGGAAGTGATGAATGGATGATTCAAGTTTATAATCCTTTTGATCCTGCAAAATACGTTTGCAGTGACCCTAAATATTCATGGGGACTTTGATTTCATGCTTGCACTTGGATACAATTTTCCAAACCATTTGATTAAAAATAAGATTATTCATTTAGGGTTTGTTTTAATACTTATTTGCCCATTCGAATCTATAACTTTTAAATTATTATAATAACAATAGTTTTAACTGAATTAAGAGTCAAATGTCTTATTCATTCAATGTAAAATAATCTATGCGAAAATGATATGGGAATGGGTCGAATTAGGTTGGGTGTTTGACCATTCCTCCATTCGTACTTAAGCTGATATGCTTTATTCGGCTCGAATTTGACTCAAATTTTGGGATAAAAACTTAATACTAATCTGACCTGACACATAAAATAAATTTATTTGTATTCGGTAAAATAAGGAGAAATTTAGAAAATAGAGATAGGATATTATAGTAATTATAACTAAATTTATTTGATATTGTGTTGATATAGTCGTTGAATTCTTACTGATGTGACAATCAATGTGTGAATGATAATGTGATAGAGAAAGTTATTTTTTAAAAAATTCAAGCATGTTATGAATATTTATCTATATGTATGTCTATCATAATAAGAACTTTATCAAGGAGATTTGATTTACTTTATCATTAGAGATATTATCTTCATTAATTAGAGCTTAATGTATTATATACTTCTTATGCCTATAAATAGATGATTTGATGAATGCATTGTACACACTTCAATATTTATAATAAATACAAATCTCCTTCTTTCTCTCATCTCATTGTTCCTTTATTTCTGTTGTTGTTCTTCATTATTTTATTCATAATACATTATCAGCACGAGTTTGCTCGGAAGATTTTAGTCAAAAATCAAGCCTCTTCAAAGACGGTAATTTTTTGATATGTTTCTCTTTTTTCTTCTATGTTATATTTTTTAATTAATTAATAAACACTATAATAATAATAATAAATCAATTATATGTTGTGTTCTTTTAACACCTAAAACATGTTTTATTATAAAAGGTTTTGTTATATTAATTTAATGCTTAAAGCATGTTCTTTAATTAGTTAATATGTTCTCTATTTTATTGGTTTAATCTAAGTATATTGGTTGGACATCTCATTCTGCGAGGTTGTTGGTCTCAAAGAAAGTTTCTAAAGGACCTTGTGAACTGGTTTAACAATGCCGCGTACGATGATTAAATCTTTGTTCTCTGTTGGTTTGTATATATATTTTTTAAAGATAATGATATGACGTAAAAAAATTTGGGCATATTCATTATTATATTAATTTATATTTGATCTAATTTGTTTGTTTGTCTTTTATAGTACATCAATGTCGAATCTTGCAAAATGGAGTTTGTGGCACTTGATAATTCTGGAAAGAATTCTTTATCCTAGATCTTAGGTGCCGAAAGACACCTAGATGCAGATAGTCTAGGAAACACTATTAAGGAGGGGAATACAAAATCTACTCAAAATAAGGCCAAAGCCATGATACTTGTTCGTCGTCACCTCCATGAGGGATTGAAATCTGAATATTTAATGGTGAAAGATCATCTTATTCTTTGGAATAGTCTAAAGGAAAGATATGACCCTCAGAAGATTGTTATTATCCCTAAAGCTTGATATGATTGGTTGCATTTGAGATTGCAAGATTTTAAATCAGTTAGTGAGTATAACTCGGCTATGTTTCGAATTACTTCATAATTGAAGTTATGTGGTCAAAATATTACTGATAAGGATATGTTAGAAAAAACATACTCCACTTTTCACGCAAAAAATATTGTCCTACAGACACAATATCGTGAAAAAAGACTTTAAGAAATATTCTAAGTTAATTTCTTGCCTTCTTGAGGCTGAGCAAAACAATGAGCTACTGATGAAAAATCATGAATATCGTCCAACTAGCTCCGCTTCATTCCCTGAAGCGAATGCGATATTCTATAGCAGAAAAAATAAAGGACAAACTAACAATCATGATCATAATTATGGGTGTGATCGTGATTGTGGTCATACTCATAGTTGAAGAAATAGACGAGGTAATAGTTTTAAAAATAATTATAGGCACCACAAATGGAACAATAAGGATGGCAAGAGTGCAAAAGATCAATCCAAAAAATAAGAATCTATGTGTCATCGATGTGGCAGCTCAAATCATTGGGCTCGTGCTTGCCGTATGCCAAAGCATCTTGTGGATCTTTACCAACAGTCAATAAATGGCAAAGGAAAGAAAGTTGAAAGAAATTTTGTTTATGTCAATAACAAAGATGATTATGGCCTTGACAAAGATAATTATGGCATTATTGGCGCTGACAAAGACAATTATGGCTTTACAGATATAGATGTTAATGATTTCCTCATTTATTTACATACTATTGTAAACCAGAAGTTTACTGATAACTTTACTATAGCATGGCCGGTTAGGCCATCCCGGTTCAATTATGATGCAAAAAATTATTGACAATTCATGTGGTCATTCATTGAAGAATCAACATATTCTTCAAAGTAATGCCTTTTCATGTGATGCTTTCTCTCGAGGCAAACTAATTATTCGACAATCACCAGCTAAGATAGATTATGAATATATCAATTTTCTGAAACGGATACAGGGTGATATATGTGGGCTCATACACCCTTCTTGTGGACCATTTAGACATTTTATAGTTTTAATCGATGCATACATGTATCCTTGTTATCAACCCGCAACTTGGCATTTGCGAGGTTACTTACCCGGTTGATAAAGTTACGAGCACATTTTTCATATTCCCCTATAAAGACGATTCGTCTGGATAATGCTGATGAATTTACTTTTCATGCTTTTGATGATTTTTGCATGTCAATTGGAATAAGTGTTGAACATCCTGTAGCTCATGTTCATACACAAAATGGTCTTGCAGAGTCATTTATCAAACGAATTCAATTAATTGCAAGATCATTACTGATGAAGTCAAAACTACCAATTTTTGCATGGGGACATGCCATTTTACATGCAGCATCACTGATTCGCATCAGGCTAGTAAGTTATCATAATTTCTCCCTATTACAAATGGTTTTTGGTCATGAACCAAATATTTCCCATCTTAGAATTTTTAGATGTGCGGTATATGTTCCGATTGCTCTACTACAACGCACAAAGATGGGTCCTCAAAGGAGATTGGGAATATATGTCGGATTTGAATCCCCCTTGATAATTAAATAACTTGAGCCTTTGATGGGGAATTTATTTACAGCTTGATTTGCTGACTTTCATTTTAATGAGTTGGTTTTCCCAACATTAGACGGAGAAAATAAATAACTGGAAAAGAAATAAGTTAGAATGAATTATCTTTATCTCATTTTGATTCACGTACCCAACAGTGTGAACTAGAAGTTTAAAGGATAATTCATTTGCAAAACTTAGCAAATCAATTGCCAAACTCTTTTGCTGACCTTAAAAGAGTGAATAAGTCACATATACCAGCTGTGAATGCTCCGATTAAAATTGATTTCCTAGAAGGACAAGCTCTAGTTGCTAATGAGTCAAACGCACGCCTGAAGCGTGGTAGACCAGTAGGTTCCAAAGATAAAATTCTTCGGGAAAAAATGAGCTATATCTTGTGATGGTCCTATTAAGGAATCAAAGAATTATAAAAGTTCATGAGAAGAGATTAAAAGGTCTCCAGAAGAGACATTAGACATGACTCAGGTACCTGATAATGATGAGATCTCAATAAACTATGTCATGTTTGGTAACAAGTTGAACCGAAATAAAATCGACGTCGATAATACTTTTGCATACAATATATGTAACACCCCGATCCTGCCCCGGATTCGGAGCATCACATTCGGGTCATCGAAAATCGACCCATCAAAATTTCTTGTTTAAAATCACAAGTTGGAAATTCTCAAAATAATCCATTACCACAAAATCCACGTAGATAATGAGATTAAAAGGTTTACAAAACATAAGTTCCGAATAAAATACATCGTTTGACCAAATAACAGTAAATCAAAATAAAATACAGACTCGACTGTGGTAAGGTCCTATGAATACAACAGCCCAAACTAGACATCAAGTATTGTACTCTGAGATTGGCTCGGTGCTAGGAAATCTTCCTCGATGTGCTCCTTCAAAAGTAACCTGTCCACCTACGCACGGAATAAACCATAATTCCGCACGGTGAGCTAACAAAGCTCGGTGGTACATTTCTACTCTACGGAAAATCATGAATATCACAAAACAAGCATGCATGATAAAAATAATCAAGAGCGCACAGAAAGGCTTCTCAACATCTAAAGATCATTGTCTAGCCTACCCTAGCAAGAAGTTACAACTGTCTCAAGATACCACTATTGCAAGAAGACCACTAAGCTATCCCAAGCTTACCATACGAGAGGTCCCACCAACCATTGAGTTACGTCTCGTACCCTAATCACATAGCCCAAGGATTATCTAGCCTATACTCGAGATCACACAGCCCATCGAGTTACTCGAGCTCACACAGCCCGTCGAGTAACAACCCTACCCTGATCACATAGCCCAAGGGCAAAATAGCCAACATCTAACATCCATACAACAACGTTAATAACATACATTCCCTAATGGCCAACAAAACCCTACTATTTTTCCGTGCTCACACAGCCGTCAGGTTACCCATGATCACATAGTCGTCGGGTTAGGATCGTATTAGGATCACTATAGCCACGGATACATCCTAGACATACTTGGATCACAATAGCCACAATCAGTCTTTCTCTGAGGTCACTTAACCATTAGGTTACTCGAGATCACATAGCCCTTCGAGTTACTCGAGCTCACATAACCCTTGAGTTGTATTTCCATATCCTGGTCACATAGCCTAAGGATAGGTTTCAAACCACATCCATATCACATAGCCCGTAGATACATCGGATGTACTCAATCACATAGCCCGAAGTACCTATCCCCTTATTTAAGTTCCCTTGTACTGACTCTATGACATCTGGATTCCTAACTAAGACACATATGTTAACACATGCTCCCCCGAGCATCAATATATCTCACCGAGAGATAAAAGGCATCCAGCCAACCCTTACCAATGCCTCAAGGCATGACTCATTCGTTACACTAATCAATATATGTCTTTAGGATTTATTTACGTCTTTCTCGTTAGATTATCTTATTATTTGCGGCAACCAGCCCATGTGGGCGTCCCTTCAGCATACAGCAAGGACCTCAATCTTCTACATAGCATTAGCCGATCCACCACGAATCTCTAAGGGTGATTAAACAAGCGATCTACTTAATAATTACCAAGCCATTAACATTTATTTCTCACACGGGGTTTAACTCTACATTTCTCAGCTTTAGAATTCATTTTACACCCTAACAGGCCCCTAGGGCCCTTTCCCTAGAATTATAGAACCCCAGAACACGAACTCAACTTTCTAGGGCAGATTGCCCAGCGAGTATCGATACTCCAAGGTGAGTATCGGTACTGCCCTCTTGGTATCGATACTCTACCATGAGTATCAATACGCTAACTAGGTTTAAAAGAATTAGACCACAAGCCGTATCGATACGCTATATGCCGCACCCGTACGCTTTATCGGTACTAAGATTGCCCCGTACTGATCTACCCCCGTACCAGTACTCTCACATATGCGTACTGGTACGCTAAGCCTCTCTCAGACAATGCAACAGTATGTACCGATACACCCCTAGCGTACTTATACGCCAAAGCGTTATTAGAATCCTTATTAAGCAAGGGGTACCGATACACGAGAAGGCGTACCGGTATGCCCTTCATAATCTGTCTCTCCTATAACGAAGGCGTACCGATACGCTACCACCTCGTATCGGTATGCGAGCCCAGATTTTAAAATCTGTAGCTCAGAATTTCCTCAATCCCACCCCTAACCTCTATGGTTAAGTCCTAAAATGATCCTACAAGTTATTGAGAGTATAATACATGGTTTTTTATCCATTTTACGCCTTATCAATATCTCATATTTGATTTATCATTAATGGGGGTTTAAGCTTCTAAAACCTCAACCATACAACCCAAAACTATAAACCACACAAGGCCATCATCTTATGAGGCTCATGAAATGTAGGAGTCAGAGATATACTGACCTCAAGCAAATATTCACGAACTAAGGCAGCAACCAAGCTTCTTCCACCTCTTTTTCCTTGCTTCAAGCTTTAAACCCAACTTCCACCAATGCTGGAGATATTTACCTCAAAATATAGATTTTTGGGTGATGAGCAACTTCCCCTCAAACCTCAATTCGAGATTCCCACTCAAACATCCAAGATTTCTCCAAACTTAAACACTCACCATGAGAGAGAAAGAAGGAAAAAGATAGCATGAAGATGGGGGCAAGGTGATATCACCCTTGTCCCTTTTCCCAGTAGAAAAATTAAGGCTCCAACAGCCTTTGTCTTCCAATATGACTTTTACCATATTACCCTTCCTCAAAGCCCATCATAAACCAAGCCCAAAACCACCAAGCAAGCCCAACAACGCATGGAGGCCCATTATGGCCCAACATCTCAGCCCGATGTGTCGGTCCAAGACCCGAGTCAACGCCCATTATTGACTCAAAAATCTGAGTCATTACAATATAGCACTGGAGATTCTGGATGATTATGTGGATCATGAACCATTGTCAATTAGACAATTTAAGAAAAGAGATGATTGGCCAAAATTGAAAGAGGCTATTGAAGCAAAACTAAAAACTCTTTTAAAAAAAGAAGTATTCAGACATATAGTTCGTACACTGAAAGGTGTAAAACCTGTGGGGTATAAATGGGTCTTTCTGAGAAAGAGAAATGAAAAGGGGAAATTGCGAGATATAAAGCTTGTTTGGTTGTACAATAATTCTCACAAAGCCCTAAAATCGATTATGAAGAAACATACTCTCCGGTGGTGGATGCGACCAATTTTAGATTTTTGATTAGTCTGACAATATAATAGACTTACTTTCTGATTAATGGATGTTATTACAACCAATTTGTATGGGCCTCTTGATAATAATATTTACATGAAACTTTCGAAAGAATTTAAACTGGCTGAAGCAGTTAATTCAAGTTCTCGAGAATATTATTTAATCAAATTGAATAGATCCCTTTACGGATTAAAACAATCTAGGCGCATGTGGTGTAATCGTCTCAGTGAATACTTATTAGCGGAATGCTGTAAGAATGATCGAATTTTCCTGTGCATTTTTATTAAGAGGTTTATCTTCAAATTTTTCATTATTGCTTTGTATGTTGATGATTTGAATATCATTGGGAGTCCAAAAGAGATCTCCTTAACAATTGAATATCTAAAGAAAGAATTTGAAATGAAAAGATCTCGGAAAAATAAGATTTTGTCATATTGAGCACCTAATGGATGGATCCTTGTGCATCAATCAACATACATAGAAAAAATGCTAAAGATGTTTTACATGCATAACGCATATTCGTTGAGCAATCCTCTGGTTGTTAGGTCACTTGATGTTAACAAAGATCCATTTCTTCCTCGAGAAAAGAATGAAGATATTTTTGGTCCATAAGGGCCATACTTAAGTGTTATTGGTGCATTGATGTATACACGACCCGACATATCATTTGTTGTCAATTTGTTGGCAAGATTTAGCTCATGCCGAACTCGAAGACATTGGAATAGGGTTAAACACATATTCATTATCTTTAAGGTACGAAAGACATGGGATTATTTTTCCCTAATCTATCCAAAACAGATCTGGTTGATTTTGTGGATGCATGGTACTTATCTGATCCTCATAATGTTCGATCACAGACTGTTATGTTTTTATGTAAGGTGGTACCGCAATTTCTTGGCACTCAATGAAACTAACAATTACTGCCACTCCCTCTAATCATGCTGAAATTTTGGCTATCCATGAGGCTAGTCGTGAATGAGGGTGGCTAAGGTCTGTAACCCATCACATTCAAGAGAATTATGGTTTACACTATGGAAAAGTAGCTCTGACAGTCTTATATGAGGATAATACATCCTCCATTTCTCAACCTAAAGAATGATACATAAAGGGTGATAGAACAAAACACATCTAACCAAAATTCTTCTTCATTCATGATCTAAAGAATTGAGACATTGATGTCTAACAAATCTGTTCATGTGATAATTTAGCATATCTATTTATTAAGGCACTCCATACTGCTTTGTTTGAGAAGTTAATTTACAACATCGGATTGCGTCGGGCCATATATCTTATGTGATGTTTTCATTAAGGGAGTAAATACGCGTTGCACTATTTTTCCCTTAACCGAGGTTTTGTCCCAATGGATTTTCGTGGTAAGGTTTTTAACGAGGCAACATGTTATGCATATAAAAAATGTGTACTTTTTTCCTTCACTAAATAAATTTTTTTCCCACTGGGTTTTTATCTTAGTAAGGTCTTAACGAGGCACATTATCTTCATAGACAGCCAAGAGGTGTTATGAATATTTATCTATGTGGATGTCTATCATAATAAGAACTTTACGAAGGAGATTTGATTTACTTTATCATCAGTGATGCTATCTTCATTAATTAGAGTTTAATATATTATGTACTTCTTATGCCTATAAATAGATGATGAAGGCATTGTACACACTTCAATATTTAGAATAAATACAAATCTCCATCTTTCTCTCGTCTCCTTGTTCCTTTATTTCTGTTATTGTTCTTTATTATTTTATTCATAATAGAGCTTTAGGGATGTAAAAAGTTAACCCGACCCGAAAACCCGACTGAAACCTGCTCGAGTCAAAACTTGGTTAGACCTGAGGATGTGATGGCCCGAAACCGATCTGTAACCTACTGTTGTTGACCCGAACCTAAGTTGGACCTATTACTGTAGTAACCAAACTCAACCTGCATCCGACAGAGAATGACCTGAGCTCGAACTAAACCTATTATTGTGGAACCGAAACCCAACCTGCACCCGACTGAAATGAACCTGAACTCGAGACTGACCTGGCAGATAACCGATATTACCTGACTGTATCGACCTAGGATCTGATTTTACCCAACCTGTTTTGAACCCAACTTGTTTTGAACCCGAGTTGTTAATTGACCCGACTTGTTTTGAACCCGACCTGTCATTGACTTGAACTGATATTGACCTGGCTTGATATTTACCTGACATGTAATTGAGGAAGTCTATGATTTGATGATTTGGTGAAATTAAAGTGTTGATAAATGTAAAGTATTAAGTGTTGATAAATGTAAACTATTAATTTTTTAAATCAATTTAAAGTGTTAAATAATCTAGTTGTTATATATACATATATAATCAATTAAAATATAAAAAAGGAAATATTAGATTTAGATATTCATTTAACACTACTAAGTTTGAAATTTTGTTAAATAATTCAATGTTTGTAATAATTCAATATGCTTAGTGTAATCACTCATTTTTGCTTGGGTTGTATAATATTATAATGTATGTATTAGTATTAGTATGTGCGTATATGTTTATGTCATTATTGCATTATTATTAATATGTGTTTATGGGTATGTGTATATGTATGTGGTATATGAATATATGTAATGTATATGTGTATGTTTATCAATATATTATATGTAATGCATAATTGTATGTATATTATATGTATGTGTAGCTTGCTTGTATGTATTTATTATTATTTTAATGTCATTAATATTTAAATGTATGTATGTGAGTATGTATATTGCATGTATTATCTATTATATATATGTGTATGTGTTTATTATTATTATTATTATTATTATTATTATTATTATTATAAGTGGGTTGTAAAAAACAGATGAATTAAAAATGGGCAGGAATTTTTTTAGGGGTTGAATCGGAGCTTTACACATATTCACATAATTCCCAAATGGAGGGAAAATTGACCATATTTCAATTTCAAAGGAAATTGACTTAACAACTAAGTTAACAAATGGAGTGAAAAATCCCGGCCATTTTTAGGGGTTATTTGCACTTTAGGTCATTACTAGTTTAGGAGATTTACACTTAGTTCTTTTTTTATTCTTTAGTTTCAGTTTGATTCATTTTAGTCCCAATTTTAGTTTAGTTTCCTTAGACCTTTACGTTTAGTTTTTTTTAAGGCAAAAGGTCAAAAATAGCCCCCAACGTTTTATCATTTGGTCATTTTAGCCCTATTCTTTTTTTGGTGCAAACAAGCACCCAACGTTTCATTTTCATTCAAATTTCACCATTGTTGGTTGGAAATCGTTAGTTAACTAGCGGTCAACGCCTGAGGCTGACGTGGCATGTTTGCATGTCATGGGAAGATGACGTAGCGATGGTACGTGGCACTTTGCTGACGTGACATTTTAAAAAGTTAAAAAAATTAATTAATTATTTTTTTAAAAAATATTTTTTAAAATATTTTTAACCAATCGGATGATGCCACATGGCACTTTGCTGATGTGGCATCATCTGATTGGTTAGAAATATTTAAAAAAATATTTTCTTTAAAAATAATTAATTATTTTTTTAAATGTCACGTCAACAAAGTGCCACATGGTATCACCACATCATCTCCCCATGCCATGCAGACATGCCACGTCAGCCTCAGGCGTTGACCGTTAGTTGGCTAACGGTTTCCATCCAACAAGGGTGAAATTTAAACGAAAATGAAACGTTGGGTGCTTGTTTGCACCAAAAAAAGAATAGGGCTAAAATGACCAAATGGTGAAACGTTGGGGGCTATATTTGAACTTTTGCCTTTTTTTTAATTAGATCCCCCTTCATAAAATTATTTAATAATTAAACCTTTTAAAGGCTCAACTTATTTCGGTGGTACCCAACCCAAAACGCCTGATAGTGACTCCAAACGTTTGACGAGCTTTTGAAGGTCCAATTTATTTTGGCCCGAAAAAAAGATTTTGGGGTTGAGGTTTGGGGTTTATGGGTTATTGTGTCAAGTTGAGTGTTTGGGTTTGGGGTTAGTTTAGGGATTAAGAGATTATGCTTGCACTTTTATTATTAGTGATTGTAAAATTTAGGTGTTTAGGTTTGTGGTTTAGGGGTAAATATGTCAAGTTGAGTGTTTGGGATTATAGGATTAGTTTAGGGATTAAGGGATTATGCTTGCACTTTAATTATTAATGATTGTAAGATTTAGGTGTTGAGGTTTTGGGTTTAATGGTAAATGTGTCAAGTTGAGTGTTTGGGGTTATGAGATTAGTTTAGGGATTAGGGGATTAGGCTTGTACTTTAATTATTAGTGATTGTAAGATTTAGGGGTTGAGGTTTGAGGTTTATGGTATAATATATGTTTCAAGTTGAGTGTTTGGGATTATATGATTAGTTTAGGGATTGGGGGATTCGAGGATTAGGCTTGTACTTTAATTATTAGTGATTTTAAGATTTAGGGATTGAGGTTTGTGTTTTAGGGGTAAGTGTGTCAAGTTGAGTGTTTGGTATGGGGTTATGAGATTAGTTTAGGGATTCGGTTTGCACTTTAATTATTAGTGATTGTAAGATTTAGGGGTTGAGGTTTGGGGTTTAGGGATTCGAATTGACCCCTATTTATTTTAAAATTTCTAATATAGTCCAATGTTTTTAATATAATGATATTTTTGTTCGTTATAGTCCCAAAACTTTATTTTTAGCCGAAATTGACCCATATATATTTCTATTTTTGGTAATTTAGTCGAATGATATTTTTGTTTATCCTAATCCCTACAATTTAGTTTTTAGCCAAAATTGCCCCATATTTATTTATACTTTTGGCAATTTGGTCCAATAATATTTTTGTTTATTCTAGTAGCTAAAATTTAATTTTTACTCCAAATTAACCCCTATTCATTTTTTATCTAGTCCAATGTTTTTAATATGATGATATTTTTTTCATTATAGTCCCTAAAACTTTATTTTTATTCCAAATTGACCCCTATTCATTTTTTTGAATTTAGTCCAATGTTTTTAATATGATGATATTTTTGTTCATGTTAGTCCCAAAAATTTTATTTTTCACCGAAATTGACCATTATTAATTTCTAATTTATGTAATTTACTCCAATATTTTAAATATGATGATATTTTTGTTCATTATAGTGCCTAATATTTATTTTTAATGTGATTCGTGTTCGTGAAAGGTGTTAAATAATTCACTCGAAATGACCCTATCCAAAGTCTATCGACTATTTGTACCAAACTCAAACTTAATACGAATTCAAAACCTGAATTAACCATACCTGAAATGAAACCGACTTGAAATTACCCGACCTGAAGTCCACCCGAGTCCAAATTAACTCGTCAATTAACTGATTTGGACCCGAACTGTTTTGACCCGGCCTGAAACTGACCCGACCTAAAATTGACCCGCACCCGACCCGAATCGAGTCAAAACATCAAATCAACCTGAATGACCTGCATCCGATTTGATCCGACCTGAAACCCATCCAATTACATATTTTTACATCCTTATAGAGCACTAATTTTCTTTGAAAGTTGGAAGGATTATTTAATTCTTAAGCAAAATAATCATAAAACTTTTAAAATAATAAATAAGTATTTTAATTTTTTATAAAATAAGTGATAGATTATTGAAAGTAATAAAAATTTCAATAATATTAAAAAAACATTTAAAAGTATTAGAATATAAAAAAGTGTAAAAAAATCAACCTTTTTTACTAAACAAGTCTTCACTTTTGTCAACTCAAGTTTTTTTTTTGTCATTCCTTGAATACAATTTTAATAAAATCAACCTTACATTAGAGCAATTATCTCTTATAAAATAATCTAGTATGGTTTAAAATTGATGGGTAAAGACTGCACCTATGTGATGCTCATTACTCAAACCATTATTGTCTTGCTATGTCGGTTGCTTTTGAAAATAAAATATAAATCTTTGGATCCAAACTAAAAAACTCATTGACACTAATTTGTTGCATGTTATGCCTTATTAATTCTTAAATTATAGGAAAAACTTAATAAAAGATGATTACTCTAATACAAGGTTAATGTCATTAGAAATGTGCTTAAAATGACAATAAATTTTGTACCGATAAGAGTTAAATATTATCTATTAAAAATTTTCAAAATTTCAAGCTTGTTTTTCTTCCCCACTTTTGTTGTTCTAGGGCTAATATCAATTTTGAAATAGTAACAAATATATTAATAATATTTAAGCTTAAAAGAAAATGATTTAATATTCGAAATCCGCGTTTATTTTTATTTACAAATATTTTGACAGGTTAATAATTTATATAAAAGTAACGACAATTATATTTGTACAATAGTTTGTTATAATTTATCACATTTTATATCGTATTTTTATTTTGTTCATGTGGTAGAGTGATGATACCTCAAAGGATATGCATTATTTATGTATGATGAAAGCAAATGATGGGGTGAGAGACCAAGCTCCCAATACCATTTATTTCCATACTCAAAATCAAATGGTTCACCTCCTTTCTCCAAAAGGCCTAATTTGCCTAACAATGCCAACTTGCCAACCTCTTCCCACAAAACTATTTTATGTGCGGTGGGACCTTAATTTACTTGTAGGGCTCACCAAGAAATTTGATTCTATTTTAGTTTGATTATCGTTTAAATATATTCGATTCGATTTAGTTTTTGATTCATAAATTAAAAAATTATAATTATTTGATAAAATCTGATTTATTTTTATTTATTTAGATTTTTAATTTATAAACCATAAACTTCAAAATGAAAACCAATGAACCGAGCTGATCCAATTCCATTCTATTTGGTTATGTTTGATATTTGGTTGGATTTCAGTTTTACTCCCAAAAAAAGAGCACTCCAATGCAATTGCAATTTCTTTTTCAAGACCGAGTTAAACGATTATCACCCTATTTAATGGTTTTTTTTCTTATTAAGTATAACCAACTTTTTATAAGATTTTACTGTTTTTGGATAATGAAATAAAACAAATATTTATCTAAAAAAACTTTTTATAAGATTTAAATTCAAATTGATTCGAATTTAAAAATCTCTTGTTTGAATCCCGTTCCATAAACAAGTCTACATCTAAATATCGACATGAAACAAAAAACTAAAATACAAATATATATATATATATATATTAAAATGGATCATTTAGAGATAAAGATGGCATGTATCTTGACATAGAAGCGAAGGAGAAATGAGTTCAGATAAAGAGAAACAGACATATGAGTTTGCATTGGCTTTTGTGGTTTGACATGTCCGGAATAAATGGTGTAAATTGGTATAACTTTTAAACCGACTTCTGCATTAAGTCTAATTCTGAGAGGTCGCATTCTATACTAAAAAAATTTTATGAAAATATTTAATGATTAAACGTCCAGATCAAGTAATAATTATAACCCATACATGGATAATAGACATAGTCAGTTTAAACCATAACAGAGTTTAATTATAAAATAATGTCACATCGGGCAAAATATCAAAGTAAGTAGTATCAAAATATAGGCTCATGTCACCGTAATAAAGACAGTTTGGAAGATGAAAATAATATAATAAAAGAAGTGTACTGAATATATCGATCCTCCAAGTGCCAAGTCCATAAAGCCTATCCAAAAGTATCTGAAAGGGAAAGATTTGAGAGTATGAGCTTGAGAGCTCAGTGTGTTCCAATAATTACAGATAAAATATTTTTAAATAATTCAAACATGTATAAATTAATACAGTAAAACATGTTACAAGGGCAACCAAAAAAACTCGATTATATTTCGGTTGAATGGATCTGTTGTATGATTCCTAAGAATTATCGACAGTCAAAGTAGAAAATAATGGGATGAGTCAAAAAGTAATGAAGTAGCCAACAATTAAACCCAAACCAACGCATATGGCTGTGATTAATTGACCCCAGCGGTGGCCCGTGCCTTGAGGATATTTGATCTAATAAGTTGAGTAAAAAAATTTGAATTTATCAAATTAAAATTTTTTATTTTACCGTTTAAACTTTATTATTTTTAAAATTAATATTATAATTCATATCTGTTGCTTTTTATAATTAAGAAAACAAAAAATAAAGCTTTCTTTTATACACTTTCCAAAATGATTTAACAGACAATTTTTATCGAGGTTGCTGCAACCACAACAATACTAAGAATTATATTATTAATTGGAAATATCTTTAAGAAAAAAAAAGTATGATTAACGCTTTTCGGATTCAATCAGATTTCATTACTTTTTTATTAGTTTGATCCGATTTCTGATTGATTCAAATATTATTTAATTTATAATATTTGTCTTATGGATCAGAGTCAAATTATTAAAAAAAATTATTGCTTCCATCGATTAATTGTATCCAATTTTATATCGATAGCGGTGAGTAAATTTGACTCAATACAAAAAAAATCAAAATTTTCGATTTGTTGTGAAAATTTTGACTTAATTCGGATAATAATTTTATAAATTCGACTAAAAATTCAAATAAATTTGAGTTATAAAATAAAACTTTAAATAACTCAAAAATTTTAATAATTAATAGATCAATTTTCAAGTTCGAGTCGAGTCATTACTCTTCCTGATATATGTATATCACATATAAAAATACATGTATATCATATATGATTATAGAAAGTTTCGAACAAGAGCCGGTTCGAGCCTCAGCTGCTCCTCATTCGGCCTCGCTCAACCGCCCAGCCTTTACTCGGTAGCAACGGACATCGTCTCCATCTTTTCACTTCATGCCTACTGCCGATTGGTCCGGCCCATCCCACCACCAACAGTCGGCCTCGACCTCCCGATCACGGTGAAATCCTAGCCCCATCCCGGCTTCAGTGCCTCCTTCATGTTCCATACACACTGCCGCATCTTCCCATTACATGCACTCGACAAGCCCCAATCTTCACGACGAGGTAAACTCTGGATTTTATTTTGTTCAGCCCTTGTTAATTTTCCACCTTGTTTTTGGTTATACAGATAACATCAACACCGACTTTATGGGGGAGGCTTCAATAGAACAACCCAATGTCGACAACGACCAACCAACCTCGTCCTATTCTAACAGCGAGCGACCAACTTCACCTTCATTTGTTACCAGCGCCGGTAACGACACTATACCAACCGACTCGAACGCTGGTAACAATGAAAACTCTGAATGTTACCGCTGCGCCCGCACTTATTCTGTACCAATCGAAGAGGCTTTGAATGGATACTTAGACTTTGAAATTGAGGAGCTAAAGGAAAGATTCTACAACTATAAATGAAGTCAAATTCCTTCACTCACGTTCTTCCCTTTCAACCCCCACTAAGCACTCATTTTCTAACCTCCACCAAAACCTACCATTTTTTCCTTGATAGATAGATCTTTGAGTAGTGACTATCCTTCTCTCAGTGACCAAACTGAGATTCCCACTTAAAATAACAAAGATTACACCTTTAGACTTGGCTCATAGGAGGGAGATGAGCTTGGATGAAGGGAGAAGACAAAGAGACATAGTGAGATCACCAAAATAACTTTTTGCAGAGAAAATAATAAAGCCCCTCTCTTCCACCCTTTTCAAAAAGATGAATTTACCCCATTATCACTCATTCACTCTCCCAACCCATCACTCAACCAAAGTACAAGCCCAACAATCTTAAAGCAAGCTCACAAGGGCTCATAAGGCTCAAACTCTCGGCCTAAATGCAATGCCATGTTTTAAGTTAATCCTATCCTCGAATTCTAAAATATGGGTCGTTACAATCAACTACCATGCTCCAAGAAAATAGCCTATCCTTAGTAGGCAATCTTCCAAGAACAACCATCCGGGCAATAATGACATGCCGAGGGATGTGAAGAGGGAACCAGATCAATTTATGCCAACTGACCCTTTCCTTACTCACTCTTACCTCCAACTAAGCCTGCAAAATAGTCAAAGAATCACTATTTAAGATTTGTTGAGCTAAATAACGATCCCTGATATTCAGTAACTATTTTCAAATCCATTCATCGAAAGTTTAGGAGCGAGCTGCCAAAATGTAGTTCTCTTCAAGACATAAACATTGGTCCAAACGACCCACAGCGAGCCTTGGCCAGCAAGCAATCTCTTACCAGAATCATCGTACAAGTAATATTTCAGTTAAACAGCTCATGCAGCCCCAAACCACCCTTAGACCGCAGAGAACATATCAAATCCCAGTTGAACCTATCACCAGTCAAAAGAGCCTCATACAAAGCTGATTGATAGTTTTCAGCACTGCTTTTGGGAGGATGAACTGCCTGCACCAAAAATTTTGGATGCCAAAAATCGTTGATCTGATGAGTTCTAACCTGCTAGCAAAGCTCAACTTTAAAGAGGGCCATTGTTGAATCTTGCTTAGATTTTCATCAAAAGAGGTTGGCAATTCTTAATCGACAAGTTCCAAAGGCACACCAAGATATCTAACACACCAAGATATCTAACAGGAAGGGCTCCATGCTTGAATAGTAGCCAGAGTGATATTTCTCACATCCTCGTCAGAAGTGAACAATTCACTCTTTGTGGCATTGAGACGCAATCGAGACATCTTATAGAACTCATCCAATACGCAACAAATGCCTACAAAATACATTTTATTATTAATTTTATTCTTTTAAAACTACATTTTTATTATAATCATGGAATGCGATTGAAAATGTTTTTTCCCCTAATTTTTTTTGCTTTACAATAAACTTATTGAATATAATAATCTGGCCACTTTATCCCTCCTCCAAGGCTTCCAAGTAATAAGCTTGAATGTTGAAGTCTTAGAAGGGGGATAAAGTGTCACAATTTATAAATAATAAGAACAAATAATAAAAATAATAAATGGACACAGACAATAGTTGGCAATACCAAAGAAAGAATGCACGTCATTAGGGATTAAAATAATAATCATCAAAGATTTTTAGGAAGTTCGTGGCTGTGCTACAAAGCCATGAAGAGGTGGTGGTGCGGTCAGGGTTGGCTCGGGTTCGGGTTGTGGCGCGACGTTTGCTTGCTGTCGACTTCCACTATGACGGGGAGGAGGCGGTGGTGAAGGGCAGTCGTTTCTGGTTCATGCGGCGGAGACGCTTGCTAATGTCACCCTCTGCCACGACGGGAAGGAGGCTGCTGAGGGAGTGGCAGCGAATCAGAGCTGCTGGAAAGGGGCACGAACTCTGGCGCAAACCGCCGCTGTCCGGTGAGGTTGACCGGAGGTGCTTAAGGGAGCCGCCAAGCTTGGTCTCGGGTGCGCACCATGGGTGTAAGGTCGAATGAGTTTGGGCTGGGGTTTTGTGTTGGCCGAAGTTGATGGGGAAGGGTAGGGCTGGGTGATTTAGAGGAAATAAGGGTGTGGTTTGTTTTTTTTTAGGTTATCACGTGAAAAGGGAGAAAGAAAGAGAAAATTTTGGTCAAATGGTGTGGGATGTGATAGGTTATCAGAGGTGGGGTCCATGGGTGGTTTAAAATTTGAAAGGAAAATGAGTGGGGAGATAAGGATAAAGTAGTCAATTTGTTAAGTATATTTTGAAAATTAATTTGTGGATGGGGTAGGACCTGCGTGTGAGAGAAGCACAAAAATGAAGCACTTGCCACTCGTTTTCATGGTGGTGATGTCCCCCTTTTCGTACAATCATCACCTCGAATCCGATTATACTGGATCTGCTAGATTTATTCGAGTAAAAATTTCAGTGCACCTAAAAATATTAAAAAGAAAAGAAAAAATAAGTAATAATAATAATAATAATAATAAATAATTGAAAATGAATCAAATAACGAAAAGTATAAACAATGGGTTGCCTCCTATTTAACACTTTTTTTAATGTCGTTTAACTCGACGACCTGAATCAGACTATAGGTTCTTTCAAATTGAGTTCTTCGACTAAACCAATTGAAGCATTCTCATAATACGGTTTTAAACTCTGATTGTTAACTTTAAACTGCGCTCCCTAGTCGTCTTCAATTTCGATCGCACCATGAGGAAAGATTTGAGTAACTGTAAAGGGTCCGAGCCACTTTGATCGTAGTTTACCTACAAAAAGTTTAAGTTTGGAATTAAATAACAAAACTTTTTGTCCTACAGCAAAAGATTTAAAAGAAATATTTTGATCATGAAAATCCTTAGTCTTTTCTTTAAATATCCGAGCGCTATCGTAAGCGATTTTACGAATTTTCTCAAGTTCCTGGATGTGCAGTTTGCATGCTTCACCGATTGCGTCCATTTTTATGTTACATTGTTGCACTGCCCAATACGCGCGATGTTCTAATTCAACCGGCAAATGGCACGGTTTTTTGAAAACAAGGCGGTATGGAGACATTCCAATATGTCATTTATATGCAGTTTGGTATGCCCATAACGTATCGTTTAATTTAACACTTCAGTCTTTATAATTCGGCTTTACAATTTTCTCAAGTATTGATTTAATCTCACGGTTTGACAGTTCCGCTTGCCTTTTGGTTTGTGGATGGTAAGATGTTGCAATTCGTTGAGTCACTCCAAACTTCTTCATGAGAGCATCAATTACTCGATTAATAAAGTGTTTTCCCCTATCACTTATTATTGCTCGCGACGTGCCAATCCTGGAAAAAATGAAATCTTTAAGAAAATTAACTGTGGTTTTGGCATCGTTATTCCCGGTAGCCTTAGCTTCCACCCACCTAGATACATAATCTACAACAAGAATTATGTAAAAATTTCTAAACAAATAAACAAAAGGACCCATATAATCAATTCCCCAAACATTAAATATTTTGCATACATAAATTGGGTTAAGCGGCATTTCATTCCTACGGCTTAAATTTCCTATACGTTGACATCTTTCACATGATTTAGAAAATAAGTACGTCTCGCGAAAAATGTTGGGCCAGAAGAAACCACATTCAAGAATTTTGTGCACAGTTCGCTTTGGTCCAAAATGACCGCCACATGAGTAAGAATGACAAAAGTTTGGTATTGAATTTACCTCATCTTCGGCGATACATCGCCTAATTACCTGATCTGAGCAATGCTTCCAGATGTATGGATCGTCCCAAATATAAAATTGAGATTCTCGCTTTAGTCGGTTAATTTCAGCTCTCGGTAGATCTAGTGGTAACTTACCTATGGGCAAGTAATTGACCACATTCGCGAACCATGGTGTAGTTTTTTGTGCCATCATCAACCTTTCTTCGGGGAACTCATCTTTAATCGGTTGATCGGATGCAGAAAGGAGAATGCGACTCAAATGATCTGCTACGAGGTTTTCGCATCCCTTTTTATCTTTAATCTCCAGATTGAACTCCCGAAGAAGTAAGATCCAGCGGATGAGCCTTGGTTTCGATCATTTTTGCTCATCAAATATCGCAAGGCTACATGATCAGAAAATACAGTAATTTTAGTTCCAAGCAAATATGATCAGAATTTTTCTAGAGCAAAAATAATAGCAAACAATTCTTTTTCCTTTGTTGAATAATTTTTCTGGGTTGGATCTAAGGTGCGAGATGCGTAAGCTATAACTTTTTCAATTTTTTGGCCAAAAATGGCTACAACACTTGTATCTGACGCGTCACACATTAGCTCAAATGGATATTCCCAGTTCGGCGGTTGAACAATCGATGTCGTCACAAGTTTTTCTTTTAGTACATCGAACGATTCCTTGTATTTCTTGTTGAAATAAAAGACTTGATCCTTCTAAAGTAAACTGCATAACAGTTGTGCTATCTTCGAGAAATCTTTGATGAATCTACGGTAAAATCATGTATGACCAAGAAAAGAGCGAACATCCCTCACAATTGTGGGGTAAGAAAGTGAGCGTATAATATCGATTTTAGCTTTATTTACGATAATCCCAACAAATGAAACAATGTGTCCTAATATTAATCCTCTATCAACCATAAAATGACATTTTTCATAGTTTAACACAAGATTAAATTCAAGAAAACTTCTTAAAATATTTGTTAGATTTAATAGACACTCACTGAATGAATTACCGTAAACTGTGAAGTCGTCCATAAATACCTCAATTCCCCTCTTGATGTAATCATAAAATATGCTTACCACACATCTCTGGAACGTAGCTGGTGCATTACAGAGTCCAAACGGCATCCAACGATAGGCGAATGTTCCGAACGAACATGTAAAAGTCATTTTTTCTTGATCTTCAAATGCCACAGGGATTTGGAAGGAACCTGAAAATCTATCAAGACAACAACAATGAGATTTACCAGCTAAACGTTCTATCATTTGATCTATAAATGGTAATGGAAAATAATCTTTTCGGGTTAGAGAGTTCAACTTCTTGTAATCAATGCAAACTCGCCATCCATTCTGAACTCGTGTTAGAACTAACTCACCTTATAAATTTCTAATTACTGTAACTCTAGTCTTTTTAGGTACCACGTGAATTGGACTTACCCAGTCACTGCCTAAAATTGGGTAGATTACATCTGTATCAAGGAGTTTTGTATCTTATTCCTTACAACTTTCATCATTGGTTGGTTTAATCGGCGCTGACCTTGTCGTGACAGTTTCGCTCATTCTTCGATCTTAATTTTGTGCATACAGGTTGAGGGACTAAGTCCCTTTATGTCCGCGATGGTCCCTCCGATTGCCTCCTTATATGCTCGCAACACCGTTACCAGATCATCTTCCTCTTCTTTGGACAGCTTGTTGGAAATAATTACCGGTAGTGTCCCTTTTCCCCTAAAAGCGCATATTTAAGGTGATCTGGCAACTGTTTTAGCTCAATTTCTGGTGCCTGAGAGATCGAAGGTAGAAGTTTAGATCGTGAATGTGCAAGATTTAACTCATTATTAATTGAAAAAATATATTCAAACTCCCTAACATCATCTTCAAATTCTTCATTTCTCTGCACATATCATTAATGAAGTTAGTCTCAAAATATTCTTCAACGGCAAATTCAACAATATCGACAAAATTTAAAGTAGCAACATTATTAGGGTATTTCATTACTTTATAAACATCAAACTTAACAACCTCACCGTCGAATTTCATTGTAAGAACTCTACTTATTACATCAATTTTTGTATGGGTTGTGCTTAGAAAAGGACGTTCTAGAAGAATTTCTGAAGAAGTGTTGGACCGATCGTTTTCCATATCTATCACATAGAAGTCTGCCAGAAATATGAGGTCATTTACCTTTGCTAGAACATTCTCGAGGAGTCATTCTGGATATATTACGGATCGATCAGCTAGTTGTATTGTCACCTTTGTATCTTTCAAGGGCTCAACAAACAGTGAGTTATATAGAGAAAGGGGCATAACGTTAATAGAAGCCCCTAAATCGCACATTGCACATTTTATACCAACATTACCAATTTTGCAGGGGATGGCAAACATACCTTGGTCTTTTAATTTTGGCGGTAGCCTTCGCTGAAAAACTGATGAGATGTGTTCTTTGAGATTTACTTTTTCGATTTCGGTAAGCCATCTTTTATTAGTGTATAGATCTTTTAGGAACCTGACATACCTTGGTACTTTTCAAATTACTTCAAGGAGTGTGATATTGATTTTCACTTTTTGGAACACATCTAGGATCTCATTCTCTTCAGCTTGTTTGTCTCGCTTTACCAACCTCGACGGGAAATGAGGTGGTACGACATAGGGGGAAGAATAGAGGACGAACCTGATGTATCACGCTGGATGAGGGATTATGTTTTCTTCTTGTCTTTCTTTTATTCGTCTTCTTTCATGGCTTTCAGTTTGACAGTGGTGCCACTTCGAAGTGTGATAGCGTTGACATTTTCTTTTGGGTTTGGCTCAGTTTGAGAGGGTAGTTTACCTTGAGTATCGAGTCGCCCTACTGTATGGGCCAATTGGGTCATTTGCTTGTCCAACTCTTGTAGATGGGCCTTGGTGCGGTTCTAAAACTTCTCTTGAGATATCGTCAATCATTCAACAATGGACTCCAAGGATGATTCCGTCTGCTGATAAGGCTGCCTCTGCTGGTGTACTTGATTTGGTCTTTGGTTTTGTGCGTAATTAAAGTTCGGATGATCTTTCCATCCTGGGTTGTATGTATTAGCATTAGGATTGTATTGTCTCTAGGGAGGTTGGGAAAATTACCTATGGCATTTAATTGGGAAGTGTCTTCCTCTTGTATCATCGGGCAGTAATCTGTTGGATGTTCTGGACTCGTGCATATCCTGCAAAGTCTAGTCGCAACTTTTTTATCTGCAACAAGGGATTGAACAATTTCAGTCAATTTTATTTTCTAATGAAACATTACTTACCTCGTGAACCCTCATAGAGGGTTCACTAGAAGGGCAAAATTGTTGGGAGTTAGCGGCAATTGTAGAGATTAGAGTTCTTGCTGCTGTTAGGGTCATGTTCACAAGTGCCCATCCACTTGCTGCATCGATCATCTTCATTTCCATTGGAGATAGGCCTTCGTATAAATACTGAAGAAGTGTTTGTTCCGATAGCCTGTGTTGAGGGTAATTTACGCACAACTTCTTGAATCTCTCCAGTAGTCATATAACATCTCACTATCCTTTTGTCGGATACTTAAGATGCTCCGCCTCAGTTCATTTGCCTTAGTCGCAGGGAAAAACCTGTCAAGAAAAAGCCGCGTCATGTCAGTCCAAGTTGTAACAGAATTAGAAGGTAGGTCGAATAACCAATCCTTGGCAATATCAGCTAAAGAAAAAGGAAAAACGCGAAGTTTTATTTGGTCTTCAGATACTCCTTGTGGTTTTGTACTCAAACAAACCATATGAAATTATTTTAGGTGTTTATACGGATTTTCGCTTGGCAAACCATGATAGGTAGGTAGAAGATATATCAAGCCTGTCTTAAGTGCGAATGGTGTTTCTCCATTCGGGAATGTAATACACAACGGCTGTTGATTGTGTGGTGCCACGACAAGTTGGCGAATAGTTTGATCTTCGTCAGCCATTGGAATTTGTTCGTTGTCGGTGTCCTCAAAGTGTGTTTCGGCTGTGGATGATGATTCTAGTTCTTGTAAGAATCGTTGGTGTCGTTGTCTTCTTTCCTGAAGTGTGCGTGCAACCTTCGGCCAGCTGCTTCTATTTCTAGTTCAAAATCTGCAAATTTGCCCGGATTCTTCCTGGTCATAAATCAAAGCAAACAATATTAGTAACTTTGCCGTAGTCCCAGACAACGACGGCAATTTGACAAGCGTCGTGTTTTTCAAATATAATATTCCTTAATTTCAGAATAAATAAATAAAAACGTAGTATAAAGAAGAAGGGTCGATCCGCAGGGACTAAGAAGTTTCCAATATTGGTCCGAATCGATCTTTAACAAGGAAACCTGCAAGTAAAAAAAGGTTTAGCGAAATAAGTTGAATAAATCTAAGCAAACAAAAATGATAAATAAAGGAAAGTAAATAGTTGAAAGTAACTATGATAATATATAGCCTCCAGCTTTGCGTCGCCTCAACTCGTTTCGATCACTGAAATAGATTTTACTTTGAGTTCTTGCCGGTTACAGCCTACAAGGCCCAACCCTTGTAACTTGCTCTTCTCTATGGTGAACTAATTTTTCAAGGTCAATCCTTAGAATTTAGCACTTTTTTGGATTAACGACGACAATCGATGCTAATGCCAATGTTGTATTCTGTGCTGGAAAAGCTCGTACTCGGATAATTTTGTCTCAACAAGAATCGTATCCGATCTTGATTTCCTTTAGCAGACCGCCGCTAAGTTTGTTCTTAGGGAGTTGAATTTGCTACAAGCCTACTCTTGTCCCAACGGTAGATCAAAACGTTGATCAAACCAATGCGCGCTTTTGGAATGAAGGAATTAAGATGTTTAAAGGAAAGGCCGATTGCCAATCCAGTAATGCCGAAAATCAAGAAAAAAATTTGAAGGTATGAAGAGCTCTTGCAATTCTCATGAAATGAATTGGGTTTCGCTTAGCTATCGTCTAATGGTAAATTTAGCTAAACATGACTATGGAAGAAATCATACTTAGCATTAAAATAAAGAAAAAGAACTTAAAAGAATAACGTAAGAGAAAGGAAATTTATAAAGCTTTAAAAACATAAACAAGCCAAGAACAAGAGATGATTTTCTAGCTTACCCCAAGGGGTATTTATAGTATCTTAAAAACCCTAAGATAACCCTAAAATGATAAAAGATAAATCCAAACAATATTTAAATTAAATACAAATAATAATCCCAAGTTTAAATTTTAAATCTGTCTGATAAGCTATCAAAATGCGTCTGATAAGCTATCAAAGTGCTGATGTCATCTTCTAAAAGCGCTGACGTGGTGTCCACTCAAAATTCTTATGCCCAGATTAGTATCATATTCGCATCTTTAGAGGCATATTTAAAAATGAAAAAGTGAACATTTAAACTACTCAGTCAGAGTCTATTTTTAGACAAGTTTTAACAAAACTGTGTTGGCGACAAATGCAGAAGATATAACAATATTCAAATTTGGATAATATGACCTATATATCCTCTGATTCTCTATAACATCAAATCCATAAATATTTCTTTATCTGCATAAACGTAATGTTTTTTTTTTAATTGAAAATGAAATGAAAAAGGAATTCGGTGGCAAAGCTACAATATGTCGGCAGGTGGGGACAGAGTTGGATAACGTTACCTGTTTTCAAAAGGAAGGGAATATAACAGGGAATGGATTATGTTATTTTGATTCGGATATATCAGATATAGAAACAATAATATATTTAAACAAGAGATGTAGCCTTTCACCTTTTCCCTGTACATCAGAGGAAGGTATTAAGTTATTTTGATTCAGTTTCACCTATGGGCTACAGAGAGTAACTATTCCAATTCGAGTATAAGTATCGGATACGAAATATCGAATATCGTATCCAAAAGCACGTAATCTTCCCAAAGCGAAAAATAGCTACAGCTTATCCCAAAACCATATCCAAGAAGCCTTGTAAACCGGATATCATAAGACGACCATAAAACAAAAAGGAAAAAGAGAACAAGGTGTATAGCAGAGAGAACCCGGAAGTTCCGCTTTCCCCTTTGTTCCCTCCAACATTACTGCTTTCAAATGTCCCCCCCCCCCCCCAACCCCCCCCAAAAAAAAGTCTCCAAGTCTTCACAGTTGCTTTGGATTCGACTTGTCCTCTCTCTCAACTGCACCAGCAGTTTTCCTTTATACTATTGTTAGTTTTCATCGTAGCTCACCCGCTGCCGCTTCCATCTAAACTATCATTGCTGTCTTGGTTTCGAGATTTTCCATCCGAGCTACCCCCAGGAGCAGTTGTGTGAGGATCGGGTTTTCGAGAGCCATTCTCTTTTTCCAGTGGGGATGTTGTGTCAACGGGAATGTTGAATTCAGTTGCAGTAGATCGCGATAGTCGGGGTGATGAATTGTCAGAGCCTGGTGGAGGTAGGAAAACTCCAATGCCGGGAACAGGTAGATGAGGTGGAGGATGCCTTGGAGGAGCAGCTGGCCAAGTGGTCGAACCAGGTGGGATGGGAACCCGACCTGAGAAAGGAATTGCAGGAGCAACTGGAGCAGGCACAAATAAAGGTTGAACACCATTTGGGGGTGGAATTTGTGGCCGAATGGGCTGGACTGCTAGTACACCAGTTGTTGGTACCACTGCATAATGCTTGGGATAAGTAGCATGCCGAAAATGTTTGGGTGATCTATTACCTGGCAGACCCTGTTGTGAAGACTGAGAAAGCAAAGGAAAAGAAGTTCTTTGATTGTCAGACACAAACTTCCTCGGTTGATACTTGGTAAAGGTAACAAGTATACGTTGCTTTCGGACAGAGGGCAGTGCGTGCTTGGCAAAACCAGCAGATTTTCCTTCCAAAACAAGGAGAGATCTGCATGTAGTTACAAAATAACACAATCTAAAGGGCCATAAAACAAAAGAGTAGAATCCAATGGAACTCGAAATACGCTTGAAGCATTAATACCGGAAAATACATACATACATATTATTCAATTCTAAACATGCACCATTTTTGAAGGATCATGAATGTGTTCATATTCGGAGAAATGGAAAAACGATTACCCAGGTGAAAGAGAAAGCTTTAGAGAGCCTCGCAAGTCTCCGGGATGATCAACTGCAATTACCCTTCCGAAAGTAATGTCACATACGGTCAAGAACAGGAGGCAAACAGGCTTTCCGAACCAAGGTGGCCAAGTGCGAGGCTGTGAATGATCCCCCTAGAAAGAAAAAGCCACCATAACTGTATCGTTAAAGCTTAGCTCATTTTATATAAAACCACAAGAAGCACCATCTTGAACAACCTCATTATAGACATCGATGATACAAGAGTTGGGCTTTGCAGTCATAACTTGCAAGTCGACCAAACGTTCAATAGCATCTTGCAGCAAGGCTGGAATAGCTTCCATTCTCCGATCTGCTAAAACTCAAAGAAATTTAAAAAGAATTAAAATCAATTGTTAAAAAGACTATATAAGTCAAAAAAATTAAACATATAGAAACATACCTTTGGAAGTCCCTGCAGCAGTTTCATCATCTAGAGGTGCATCTGCAATTGGAAGGCCCAATTGAATCATCTCTCGGCCATGTCCCTTCATGGGTTTTTTCAAAGCCACGTATGTCTGACCTGTTTCTTGTCAGGTTGTCACATAATGTTAGTAAAAGAAATACTATCACCTTCTACCTATGATAATCGGGCTCAGGTATAAATGACGGAAACCGGTATGTGCCCAACATACTTTTAAAGCTTTTCAATTTATTTAGAGAGTTCCATCCCCATACCCATGTCCGAAAATATGTTTTCTTTTAGATGATTCAGAAAATTGAAGAGTCCAAGCAACGGTCTTCTATTGTTCCCAGAACAGTCCCTAGTAGATGCATTCCTATAAGAGGTCAAATTTATTGTATATTTATAGGAATTTCTTTTCTAAAAGCTGCAAATACTTATCTAGCATTAACACGTGCATGGTGGTTTATCTAGACAAAGTTTGGAGCCTTTTTTATTATTTAATGTCGCTCATAGCTGATGAAGGTTTGCCAATAAGGAAGGCCAAACAAGTAGACTAAACTAGGTCGCTTAAAATATGTTAAAAACATCGGCAATGTCCGTAGCATGCTAAAATAGGTAAATCAGTTAAAGCATAGATGGTAGAATTAAACAATAACTTTTCTTCGAAGTGTGATGGTCATCCTATTCCTTTTCAGTATTCTTATGACTTCGGAAATCGAAATTGACTCTTAAAGTATAGATAAATTAACCGAGGAAACAACTAGAAGTTTCCAAGGATCAAATGAAATTTGGGAAGAACTAATTCCTTCTTGTGGTCCAAAAAGAGACGAACTTTGAGAACTTGCCTTGAAATTGTCCTCTTCTCCCTGCAGCCCTAAAATCATTTACCAATGAAACGAGATTTGATACTTCCTTCGCATCAAACAGTTCCTCATACAATTTTAGGCGATTCACCCCATAAGGCATATAAAAATAATAAGGGAAAGAAGCAAGAAGCTATCAGTTGATCTAGAATTTCACACAATATAATCATTGAAGTCAAAGGAATTACCATATTTCCATCAAAAACCTCATTACCAACTAAAGTTTTAGGACTCATAGCAAGATTCTGCTTTCCGTTCAGATTTTGAGAGGAATGTAAATTGTTCTCTGCAAGATCATTCACAAAGGAAAATTAATATAACACCACACACTGAAACTATATGTAAAACTCTAATGCACTATTAAAATGCCTGAGTGTTCCCACACATGCTACAACAACTAAATACTAACAAGTTTATTCTCGGTCTTTCTAGCAAAATATGTAAGGGGAGGATTCTCCCCTAAAGTGAAATAAATAAATTTGGATAAGCTGAATTCTAAGGCCAAAAAATTAACATTAAATGTACAGCAACTCGAACTCGTGCATAGTGTAACATCCACTTTCAGAACCTTACAAGAGCTAAAAGCAGCCCATCATGTCAAAATTATGCATTATCAGGTCAAAGTGGAAATAAAGAATATGATAGCTATTTTCAGAATACGAAAGCTTGCTTTAAACTCCTACACCCAATAGAAACTTTACCAAGAACATAAAAGACTGCTTTCTTTTTTCAGATCATATGCCTAACCCCAAACTCAAGTTAGAATGCCGGATATAGATATAAGTTCGAAATTGTTTTAATCTCCTTCGCCCAATACAAGTTTTATCGAAGAACAAAAAGGCCACTTTCTTGCTTTGGATAATACGCCTAATCCAAGAAAGAAGCAAATATGACAACCTATATTACTCAAACTCAAGTGAGAGTGTCGGATATAAGTATGTCTGTACATGTCCAAAAATGGCATCATAAACAGTTCCTATGTCAACAATATCAACACCCAAAATCCTTTAGATATAGAAAAACAGATAATGTTCAAGATCCTTGAAGAGTCATATCCTCGTACCCGTGCACGAGTGTCGATTACGAATAAGCTAGTAAACAGCTCCTAAGTCAACAATTCAACACCCAAACTCCTTTAGATATACAAATTTCAATTACCTCCACAACAAGCCAAGGTATAATTCAAAAACAAATTCAAGCTTCACCGCAATGTGAGCCAAAACAGATACAAAAGAAAGAAACATGAAGCAAGTAGTTAACCTGATTTATCCTCCACATTCCCCACCTCACCACTCGATTTAACATCCTCACATTTCTCAGCCACTCTATCATTCCTCTCAGACACCGTCGAAACAGTCAATTTCACATCACTATCCGCCATAGAATTCTGCATTTCTTTAGCCACCATCTCTACCCTATTTCCCTTGAACCCAAAGGTTGATCTTTTATACTCCTTTCCCCCGACTTTCCCTTGATCATAACGCCTTTGCCTCTGCCTCCACGCTGCCTGTTGGAGGGCGTACGAGACATCAGCGACCGGAAAGTACTGCTGCATATGAAGCACGGGATTCCAAGTATATCTCCTTTGCTGAATGGAAGCAATGACGACTTCATACTCACCAACCTCCCCAACCTCACGCAGATGATTACAAAGTAAGTCGATCATGGCATTGGCAGCGGCAAATTCCCCACGCAACCAATGGATAAATCCATCACGCTCGTCAGGGAACCATTGCCGGTGATGGTGCTGTTGGATTTCTCCTCCAACCGCAGCAGCTCCGCCGCTTCCGGCGGCCCCAACGGCACCAGCTCCAGCTGGAGGAGCTGGAAACTGCATTTTATCAGATGAAACTACGTTTCCTGATGGCATTACAATTGAGATGAACTCTAGTAAACCAATCCAAGAAATTACCCAAACTACTAAAACAACATATAAATTAAAAAATCACAAAACAAAATACTTATAGCTCAAAATAATTCAACTTCAAAACAATTCACAGAACAAAAAATATTAACAACTGGGGCTTCATTGATTTCCTTAAAAGATTTGCAATGAGAAAAGAAATGGGTAGCTAAGATGTGGAACTGCGGTGGGTTTAGTCTAGTTTAGCTAAGATCTGGAAAAGGGTTGTTTGGCCTCTGCTTTTGTTGTGTGTTCTTGGAGATGATTGTTGGGTTTAACATCAAAAAGGAAAAACAAAGAGATCTAAAGATTTGGGGTTTTAGTGCATATTTTGGGTCGAAAATAAAGGGAGAAAAAGGAGGACTTTCTGGTGTGAAAAGGTGAAAAATTGGATCTTTATTATCACTCAAAATGGCTTTATTTGATCACTCTTTTGTTCTTTATGGCAAGCGTTTTTAAGTTGAGATACTGTGAACTGAGGGTTCTGGGTTTAACCGACTTAATTCGTAGGCTTTTATCGAGTTGGTTCAATCTATAAGGTTAGGGTGCAGCAACTTAGGGTTGGGCTAAAAAAATGGTGATTTTCGGTTGAAACCTAAATCGAAATTATTATGTTGTTTATAAAATTTTAAATTATATTTTAAATTCTTAATATTTTATGTTAAATTCTAAACTCATAAGCTTTTATCAAGTTGGTACAATCTATGGAATAAGGCTAGGGTACGACAGCTAAGGTTTAACTAAAAATTGATAGTTTTCGGTTAGAACTTAATTCGAAATTATTATGTTGTCCATAATATTTTAAATTGTGCCTAGAATTCTTACTAAATGAGTAATATTTTAGGTTAAATTCTTAACTCGTAGGCTTTTATCGAGTTTGTTCAATTCAATCTAAGAGGTAAGGCAAGGGTGCGGAGCTTAAGGTTCAGCTAAAAAATGGTGGTTTTCGGTTAGAACCTAAATTAAAATTATTACACTGCCCATAATATTTTAAGTTGAAACCTAAATTCTTACCAACTAAATAACGTTTTACATTAGATTTAATCTTAATTTAGGCCTATCCTAAGCTGCTGCAACCTAGAACTACCCAATATATGTATGTATATAATATTAAATTTTTAAATATTTGTATTAACTTATACGGTTAAATCAGTTTAATTGATTAAAATATGAAGTTGATATGTTAGATTGATTTTTTTAATGTTTTTAACTGATCCAATTAGTTCTTATGATTTTTTTAACCGATTTTTTTTCAATTCTCGATTTACCGGAATGCATTCTAAAAATTATTGACGAAACTATCAAGTCTTGATTCAATTAGTTGAATCGATGGATCCAATCCGATTCTTACGACATTGGTTTTAGAACAAAAAGTTGAGGAAATCATCACCCAAATTAAATCTGTGAAAAAGCCAGAGATAACATCAGATGATAAAAATAGAATGGGAGCAGTAAATGAACTTACACATCTATAAACTATATATTAAAAGAAAAAAAGGGAAGGAAAAAAAAAGTTTGCAGGTTCATGCATCTATAAACATAATGATACATACATACATGCATGCATGCATGCATGTGTTCTTCCCGTCTCTATACACAAAAATCAAACTGAATGCAAAGAGAGGTGAAAATAATGGCCAAACAATGATTCTACCAAAGGCCTTCTTTTGTTAGATGGAGTCAGCTCCTTGGCGACGGTGGTGGCGCCTGCCTCCTCCGAATGTAACCGGAACAAACTTTTTGAGTCTTTCGGCTTCTAAGGGATCGAGTACGCACTCGGGCAGAGGAACTTTGTATCGGGTTTGGTCGTAGCAATAGGAGTATGTCATGTGTTTCTTCCTGAAGCTGTCCATCTTGCTTCTTTGTGATGGAGTGATGAAGGCAAAGAGTTGTTTGGGACTTGGAGTGCCGTCGCACCTCTTTGACGAAAACTCGATCGGATCAACTGCACAGCCGTGAAGGATAAAGTCGGAGAATTCGGCTATGTAAGGAGCATATTTGTAACTGACTCGATATTTTCCACCGTTAGTAGCCCAATCCGACCCATCCCATATTGTGGCATACAGAGACATTGGCTTAGAGGGGAAGTCTCCACCCATTGCTGCTGTTCTCTTGAACTCTCTAATGGGAATATTGTCTACATAAAATCTGCAAATATCAAAAACAAAAAGCACAACACCACAGTTATAACTGGCACAATATAAACCGGAACTGCAACTAATCTCCAAAAGTTTCATCCTTTCTCGAAGCAAACAGACCGATCTCTGGCAGAATACGTAACGCATATGCTATTAAAAGGAAACTCCAGTTGGATGAAACAGCGGATACCATTATAAGCCAAACCAAAGCACATATTGTACACAATGAGTATGAACATCATATTGAACTCTAAAACAGCAATCATACGAGATTCATCGAAAACAACATGAACACGACTTGAGTGAAACATCATCCGTAATGACAGGCACTAGAACAAATCGACATTAATTCATTGATTACTGCTTAATAGAATCCAGAACTACAATCCCAGGCTAATATACTAATATCCTATAGTTTCATCCTTTCTCGAAGCAAGCAGACTGTTAACGCATATGCTATTAGACGGAAAAACCAGTCGGATGAAACGGAAGATACCGTTATAAGCAAAACCGGAGCACATGTTGTACACAATAGACATATCTCCGAGAACAAGAAACCCCACATATCAAACTCTTCAGAAACAGCAATGTCCACACTCCACACTCAAACATACAAAATTCATCAGTTAAATATGTCTTGGATTTAACAAATATGTAACGAGAAACGAAAGCGACACCGCGACAAACTATAGAATGAACTGGGGCGGATAGATTTCGATGCTTACGTGATCCGAGAATCGGTCCAGAGAGTGCTGTACTGATGAAAATCATCAGTAGGATCATACCAAAGATTGTATCTCTCTTCTCTGCCGAAACTGGTGCTTCCATTGCCATAAATATTGGTTTGAATCCTCCAATCTTTGCCTCTAATGTTACCCAAGAACTCAAAATCTATTTCATCATGGTTCTTCTCAAACATATCACCATTTGACATCTGTTATCACCAAAAAGAAAAATAATCTTCAGTCAAAAAAAAGAAAAATAATCAAGGGATTCTTTCATTCATTTCCACTATTTATGCCCTCTAAAATGAAATTCTTTGCAAACTCATGTGAATACAAGGTGTTTGATAAGTATTCTAAGCTCACATAGAAAGCAACCACAACTCCAGCAGTGTAATCAGAAGGCAGCTTTATTGAAGCACTGAAGTAGCCATGCAAGTAAAGGTCTTGTGACACAAACCCAGACCCTGTTTTCAAAATCCACCATTAAAGCATTGAAAAAAAGCTTTTTCCTTTACTTAAACAACAAAGAGAAACGACCCAAAAAACAGCAAAAAGAAATCAATGAACGAACCTGTTCTTTCATTCAAAAATAAACGAACAGCTTTACCATCCCTTTGAATGACTAGATTATCGTCTCCAAACAAATGAGTGTATCCTTCATCAAATGATTGAATTTCGAAGCTGTTTTCAGACCCAGAAACAATAACAGATACCAAAGCCAAAACCAAAAACAGAGAAGAACACAGATAAGGTGATTTCATCACCATTTTTGACACTTTTTATGTTTTGTTTTTCTCTGGTTTGCTCTTTCAAGCTTTATATAAGAAAGAGAGTACACTGGGAGAAACGTAAAAGATTGTCATTTCATGAGAAATCTGTTCAAATTTATAGTGCATAATTAATTAGTGGTTGCATTTAAATATAATTATATAAGAATTATTATCGCATTCACTGAGGTAAAATCTTTTTTATTTTTATGAGCGTATTAGTTTTAGTATTCAGGAATTTAGTTTAGTATTTAAGTTTTAGAGTTTTAGATTAGGTATTTAGATTTTAGAGTTTAGAGGTTATGGTTTATGTTTAGGGTTTAAGATTCAATCTATAAACTTTAAATTTTAACTATAAACTCTAAATTTTAATCATAGTCTATAACTTATAAGCACATAAACCTAAACCTCTAAACTGAACCCTAAATCTTAAAACTTAGACGCTTGTAGAAAAAATATTTCTAGAGCATAATATAATTACACATTTATTACATAGATAAATTAAATTTTAAACGTTCTAAAAAAGTAAAGCTCGCGAATTATTATTAAACTATTTTAAAATATTTATTTTTGTCATTTAATTTTAAATATTACAAAAAGACATTACATTGTCGTTAGAGTGACAAAATGTATTAATCATAATTAAAGTTTTCATTAATTTTTCTTTAGATAATTGATTTTTATTACCGAAGAAACAGCAAAACTGCTACAAAATACATCAAATCCACACAAAACAAAAACAACCTATGTGACTAAACAACCTATCTACCCTCAAAATATACAATTAATCCCCAATTCTGACATAACTATATATCTATGTGATCTTTCATGTGTATAACTTTTCCACTTAATCTCGTGTATATTACGTCATGTACACAAGAAAAGATAACAGAAGGAGTAGAGGAGACAGAATCGAAAACTCAACGATTTTCTCTCTCCAAGCAAAGTAAATAAAAGCACTTTATGCAATCCTCAAGATTAAAGCAATCAAAGACTCCCCCTTGTAAAACTTCACTGCCCAATCAAACTCCACTTCCCAAGAGTATTCTTCCATGAAAATACAACAATATCGTAGAATATCCTTCCAAATCACCTTAGTGCCACAACAACCAAAGAAAAGATGATTTCTGGTCTCATCAATATTTCCAAACATAACACAGGCAATATCAATATAACACCTTCGACTCGAATATCACAAATTAGGCCTCATGCCCAATTCAAAACCATAAGAGTTTGCAAGTAGATTTAGCCCAAAACATAGTCATTCATAAAATTCTTTAAGTTGGAATGTTTCAGAACAGATAAACCGAATTAAAATGCTACATGAGAGCTCCATTTTAAAATGCATAATTAAAGTATTCGACGCACAAGTTAAAATACCAAAATAAGAGTTACAATACAACACATAGGGTCCTACGAATACACAACCTAATTAATTTAAGTATTGTACTTAGACAACAAGTCGATACTGAGATCTTACTCCGATGGTGCTCCAACGATTCATGCCAACTTACTAACCTGCGAAAGGAAACAACAATTTCGAACATTGAGCTAACGAAGCTTAGTGGATACACTTTCACTCAACTATGCTTCATGCAAATCATAAATATAAGCAAGTAGTTAAAGAATGACATCATGGCATAAAATAACAACATTGGTGCTACCTCTAGCCGCCTAAGCACATAACAAAACGATAAAAGATATTAACCACACACATAGCACATGGTACACCATACCAACAAACCTAGAGTGAGGCCTAGTGCCACACAGCTTCAGGAACGTACACTCTTAGGTGAGTTTCAGTACCACACAGCTTCGGGAATGTATACTCATGCTCGAAATCTCTTATCGAGCATCTTCAAATGAGACCTGGTGCCACACAACTTTGGGAATGTACATTTGGTAATCAAAACCATGGTGTTGCAACACACTCATACTCTCATTGGGTATTTGGATCCCATCAATCAAAGTAACCCAATTACACAAGTGCCCTTACTTGGCACGTAACCATACATTATCCACAGAGGATCCATATGGTTGTTATTACCAACAAGTCACCCAATGTTTATCGAGTTATTACTCATTATGCTCGTATATAAGGTTAATTTCTTAGTTTCTCAATTTTACTATTCATTTTACCACATTAGAGTTCCATTGGGCCCTAGTCCTCGAATTATAAGTCCCTTAAACTCAAAATAAACTTTTCGAGCAGATTACCCAACGAGTACCGATACCCACTTAAGAGTATCGATACGCTCTAGTGGGTATCGATACCCACTTATGCATATCAATACCCGGCTTGCCTTCAAAAGAGGTTTAACTCAAAACCCTATACCGATACACGAGGCCATGTACCGATACCCCAGGTGTACTGATACACTCCTAAGCGTACCAATACCTATTTTGGCTACTAGAATTTAATGGAACAAGGGGTATCGATAGGCCTGTAAACGAACCGAACGAACACGAACGAGGGTGTGTTTATGTTCGTTCGTTTAACTTTAACCGAACAAGCGAACGAACACAAACTTAAACAAATAAAAAATTTCATGTTCGTGTTCGTTCATGTTCGTTCATTAACATGATAAACGAACATAAACAAACACAAATGAACATAAACGAACATAAATGAACACAAACGAACACAAGCGAACATATATAATATGTTAAATATTTAATATTTTGAGTTAGTTCGATTAATTCGTTTAATTAAGCAATTTTAAACCAAATTAATCGATAGTTGAAATTTGAAAAAACTTTTAATCATTAGCCGAAACCTAAAATTATCTAATAGATTAACCAAATTTTGTTTTAGTTTGGTTGGTTAGTTTGGTTTAATCGAACAAGGAACACCCCTAGACATATGTGAATAAATTTAAATGAACATAAACGAACGGACATAAATGAACGAACATAAACGAACGGATTACCAAACGTTCACGAACATAAATGAACGAACAAGCCCTTTGTTCGTGTTCGTTCATTTAATTAAACGAACAAAAAATCTTGTTTATGTTCGTTCGTTTAATAAATAAACGGACATAAATAAACTTCCCGCCGAACGGTTCACGAATGATTCACTGAACGTTCGGTTCGTTTACAACCCTAGGTATTGATACCCCCTTAGGCGTACTGATACACCTTTCCAATTTGGCTTGCTTTTAGCCAATTTAACACGGGGAACCAATACAAATTCAACCCGTACCGGTACTCAAACCCAAAACTTGCTTTCTAGAGTTCAAAAACATCCACCAAGCCCTCAAAAACCAAAGACAAGACCCCAAATCGAACTTACAATTTATGGAAGGTAGTTTAAGTGGTTATCTACCATTTTAAGCCATATTAACACCTAATTTAAGTTTAGCCATTAATAAAGACTCAAGCATTTCAAAAACCCAATTTATCAATCCAGCAACAAGGCAATCACATTGGTAATTTCCAGGAATACAAGGGAGTTAGTAGTGTACTAACCTTGATGATAAGCTACAAACGAAGCTCTAAGCCAACACCTCAAGCCCTCATCTTCTCTTGAGCCTTGGAAGCTTCCCCAACCTCTTTCACTACAAAGAGATGTCTGTAATGACCCATTTTGGTCCGACCCATACCAAATTACATAGCCCATTTACCCAATTAAAAGTATGATCCATTCAAACCCATTTACAAATTAATTCAGGCCCCTTTAACCCTTTACACCCAAAAGCCCAACCCCAAATTACATAACCCATTTAAATATAGCCCAAAAAACCCTAATCCTAATATCCTAAACTAACCCTGGCCTTCAATCACCGCCATCCGAGCCGCCGTCACCAAAAGCTACGCCACCGTCGCGCCACATGCTCTGATGCCACTACCGACAACCAAAAAACCCTTAATATATATATATATATATATCCGTAGATAATTATCCTTATCACCCCACCGCCATAGCCTCCATACAAAACCATTCATCTCCTACCACCGCCCACTATCCTTTGCAGCCACTGCCCTTTCTCATCTGCCATCATACCCTTATCCTCACCACCCTTTTAAAGTGGCAGCCGAGAGCACTACCCACCTCCGCTATAAATTTGGCCACTGCAACAACAAAAAAAAGGGAAGATTAGAGAGATCTGGAACCAAAAAATAGAGAGTGATTCAAACATGTAAAATAGAAAGGTTCGGTTAAATAAAAGAAAGAGGAATTTTTAGTTTTAAAAAATAAAGGGCACATATTTTCTTTCCAATTTGGAGTAAAGAAAAATTGAAAGGAAAAAATATAAATTGAACATATTTGTTTAGATCTACTCACCTAAGGGTGTTTTGGGCAAAATCTGACATCGAATTCCAAATCGGAGCGCCAAAAGAAGCTGGAAAGTCGCTACATTTACACTTCCGGCCGTCGGCGATGACCACCGTCAGTGACTGGGCTGGCTGAGAGAAAACTAGAGAGCTCTCTAAATTTTTTAAAATCAAATGTATCAAAATGACTTTTTTGTTCAAATTAAGTATTTAAAATGATTTTAAAACGACATTGTTTTGGCATGGTGACCCGCGCTCAAACCCGACCAGTCTAGGAGGATCCGCGTATTTTTTATAAAAGGGGAAAAATTTTCTTTTTGGTCCCTCCGCAAGGGATAATCAGTTTTGTTGTCCCTAAAATTTTTAAAGCTTTTCAATTTGGTCACTGAATCAGATTTAATTAGGTTTTCAATGGGTAAATTACCCTGTTGATCACTCTGCCACAAAAATGTTTTCAAAATGGGTCTGACGCATGGTTTAATTATTTTCTATGTCCTTGTGATTTTGGAAAATCTTACAATCTGGTCTCAAAATTCAATCTAATTATACTCATTCGGTCCCTCCTCCCTATTTTTATTATTTCTGCAAGCCTTGGAAGAAGGTGACGTGGTTTGGGTAGAAAAGAAAACTTAGCTGAGGTTTTGTAGACCATACGAGATTGTTGAGCATGTGGGTCCTATTGCTTATTGTTTGAGTTTCTCCTGTGTTGTAGGGGTTTCATGATGTGTTTCATGTGGCGATGTTACGAAGGTATCGGTTGGATTCCTCGTATGTTGAGCCGGTAGGAGGTATTGTTTTGAAATCTGAGTTATCTTATGCGAAGGACCCGGTAGAGATCCTTGATACCAGCAGTAAGGTTTGCGTGGCAAAATGGTTGAGCTTGTTAAGTGTTGTGGAGACACCGCGATGTTAAGAAAGCCATATGAGAACGTAAGTCAGAAATATTGGAGAGCTTCTGCTTTTGTTTCCACTAGATAAATTTTGAGGATGAATTTTCTTAAGTAGGGGAGAGTTGTAACGCCCTGATTTTAGGCCTAGCAATTTTTTGGCTTGTTAGATGGTCCAATGGACCGAGTTAGGATTCGAGTCAGATTTGAGAGTAAATATTTTTTGGTAAGATAAAAATGTGGAGAAATGGTCAACAATCATATTTTAATATATGGTTAATATTGGTGAAAACAATTTTGGAAAATGGGTTTTTGGAAGTGTGGCATTTTGGTTAGTGACCAAAATACAATTTTCAAAAACTGGTTATTAAAGGTGACTAAAATGAAAGGGATCAAACTCTTAGAATCCTTAAGGAGCTATTTTACCAAGTTTTTTCCGGTGATTTCTCCTATCAATTAAACCTTTTTAACATGTGTTTTAAAAGTTAATTAAATGGGAATTTGGTTATTAAAAAGTTAGTTATCATTTTCAAGAAAATTGATGTAACTTTTCTCTCCACTTTTCTTTTGCCAAACACTCAACTTTTCATCAAAAAATCAGAGGTGAGAGATCATTTTACTCAGTTTATTGATTTGTAATTGATTCTTTGACTTTGGTTTACAAAACCTCATTGAAATCTTGAGTTTTCTTAGCTTTAAACAAGCCAATTGAGAGAGAAATCACACAATAGGGGTAAGGTCCGTGATCTTCTCTATTGAATGGTTCTTTATTGATATTCTCAAGTTTTTGATCCTTAATTTATTGTTTATAATCTGATTTTGTGTTTCTATATTGAATTAGTTGATTTAATTGGGTGAATTTGATGAAATAGTGAAAGATTCATATGGGACCTGTTTTCTAATGTTAGAGATTGATTTTAATCATATTTTGGATGTACAATAATCTTGATAAGTTGTTTTATCAATGGAATCCCGAAACTCTTGAATCTCTAAGTATTTAGGTTGTTAGAATTGTGTTTTTGTGGAGTTATGGTGGCTGTTTAATTGCTGGAAGTATATGAATGAATCAATCTTGTTTTTAAGTGTTAATTGCTGATTAAAGAAGTGTTAGATTGTTAGATTGTGTATGGGTTGTGTTTGGAAAGGATTAGATGATGATTTCAATTGTTGTGGTTGGGTAATTTTGAGAGGATTGTGGAAGTTCGTGAGGATTTATTGTTGTACAATTTTGAATGCATTGATATGCATTAATCCTTTGTTTTAATATGGTTAAAACATGGAAGGTTGATCCAAAAGTGATCGATGAAGCTTTGGAGGCTTCGGACACTTGCTTTCGCGTCGGCGAATCGAGGTTTCACGTATCGATGAGTGAGAACGTGGATTCCGGCTTTGGAATGTTTTAAAGGTGGTTTATGGGAGTTTAAACTTAGCTTGATACACTGGTTTAAACTCAGAAGTAAGTAAATGTGGTTTTTCTCTCTCGGTCGTGCTAGTGTGAAATGGTTTTTATGCACTTGTTTTAATTTACATTGAGCCTACTGTTTAAGCATGTTTTAAAGTATTTGAGATATTGTTTCTAAGCATGAAATGCTGAAGGATGCACATGGTAAGTGATCCTTGTAAGTATATGGTTTATACTTGTGGTTTAAAGTATGGTTGTTGCTTTGGAAAATTGGTTTGGTTAATGCTTGTTAAAAACAGTAAGGTAAATGGTAAATGGTTACTTATATTGGCAAGTGGTGTGATTTTAAAATTGTTATCGGATATAGTTGGTTGGCCATAGGATTGATAGTGCACTATAATAAGTCTCCTTGGATGTTAAGGGGTTTAGATCTGTGTATCGAAAACTCCATCCAAGTACCCTAACGGTAGAGGGTTTTTACAATACCGTATACTCCCGTTAGTGGGTTAAGCATCTAACTGAGGTAAGGGGCTGGTGTCCCCTTGGGTTAAAAGTGTACCCGGTTGTTTAGGTACTGCGATTGTAATTGTATCGCTATTCCGGTTGAGATGGCTTAAAGTGTTGGGTAAACACTTGTTGAATTCGTGTATTCGATGAACTGTTTTTGTAAAGGAAGTTGGTTAATGATCACTTGTGGGCCAATATAATTGTTAATGTATCATTGAAAAGTTTATGTTGTGTAATGCGATTTATACATGTTTACTCTTTAAGCTTTGCATATGGTTGTTATGCATGAGAAGATTTAAATTGAGGTTGAGCAATGAGACTTGCTGTTGGTTAATGATACATGTTGCATATGAGTTAATATGCTAGTTTTAAAGATGTTAAGTGCATGTTATAAAGGCATGATAATGTTTTAAAGGATGTTTGAAATGAGTTTTTAATGTAATGTTGAGAAATGGTTTTAATGCATTGATGGTGTGTTGTTTTTGAGCACTCATCACTAAGCCTAGTGTGTTTACGCTCCTTTTGTCCATCAATGCAGAGAATTAAAAGCTTGAAAGGCAATGAGAAGCAAGGGATCGGTACAAGACTTGGTAACCAAAGTATGTTTTGAGTTAGACTATAAGTGATAAGGGCAATGTGGGTTTTCGTTGTTATTTGGGAGATGTTTTGTTGAACTCCCTATTTGGGCAAGTTTGTCTAGCTGCCCTTGAGTTGTAAATGGCCTTTATGGTTTGATTTTGGTGATGATTTGGAGTTTCATGTTTTACTTGAATGGTTTTATAGGTTGCATGCCTATAGATTTACATTTGATGCAAGATGCCATGAAATAATGTTGAATCTGTGATGTTATGTTGTGGTCTGATTCTAATTGTGTTGGTTGTGCTTTAGGAACATGTTAGAATGTTTTGGTAAGGTTGAAAGCATGTTAAACTAGTAGAAAATGTCATTACAGGCCTACGTGTACCGGTACGTAAGGGACCGTATCGATACGGATCGACAAAACAAGACGTTCAACATCAGTACGAGTATGTGCGGACCGATACAGTTAAGAAATTTAAGCTTGGTGTACATGTACGGGGTAAGGTGTATCAGTACGGGAACTCGTTACTGGAAAGTTACTTTTTGGGAAAAACCTGTAAACTGAAACATTAAGGGCTCGTACCGGTACGGTTTTAATATTTCACAAGCTGACATGACGTACCGATACAATAAACTGTGTATCGGTACGGGTGGCTACTCCGTATCAGTACGACTGTGATCGTATCGGTACTGGTGACCATTTTTACAAGTAATGTCATGGATTCTAGTTTCTGGTTTCTTGCGTTTTGGTCCCTGAATATTGTGGATGCAATTGAATAAGTTCGAATGATCGTTTTGAGATGATTTTTGACATGTAAGCATGTAACATGTCTAACTAAAGTATGGTAACCTAAAATTGGGCTAAGTTATCGTAATTTTTAGAATTTGCAATTTGGTCCCTAAATCATGTATATGATCGATTGGATGTCAATTCGACGTCCGATTGAGATAGGTTTTCACCAAAAATCAGTATGCACATATAGGATAAAAACTTTGTATCTAGATAAGATAAAAGAAAAAATGGTCGGGTTCCAGGCTTAATTCTTTTCAGTTTACTTCGGTAAACCTAATATAGATTGCTCGATTCAGTTTTACGACTAGGCCGGGTCGAGGGGGTTACATTTGGTGGTATTAGAGCCAAGTTTGCGATAGTTGGGAGTTGTTTTGATTGTTTTGATGTTATTATGAGTTGTTATTTGATGTTTGATATGCACGGTGATTGTAATATGCACGATGGTTGCTTTATGTCATGTTAGGGGAAATTTGGGGAACCCATTGCCTTATTACTATAGTCTAAAATGTATGATTTTGAAATGGAATTCTTGGATCATTGCTTGAAGCTGGCCTGACTATTTTTGTTTTGAAATAAATATCATGCCTTAGAAAATGTGTTATGTTACAACCGGTAGGAGAAATGAGAACTAGCGTGAAGCTGTTGCCTTTGGGCAGTAGGTTGAGGGGAGTGTTGTGTCTCCTAGAGGTTTTCACCCCGAGGTATGTACCACCTGTACCGGTTGGACCAGTGTTGGGTGATATAATGCCTTGATATAGGTGATGTTTTGAGCTTTTAAGCTGTTGTTGCTAGAGTGCGTGTGTTTGCACCGGATGTTGGCAAATGAGGTTGCCATTGGAATATTCTTGTAGATTGGGAGGAATTGTGTACCGTGGGTTGTCACCTAAGGCATCCGAGACATGTATGACCAGTGTTGTTCAGGTTATGGATCGAATGAGGTGTATTGACACCTGTAGGTTGGGATGTGTTGAATCCCTATTGCATGATGATGTTTTTAGTTGGTGGAAAACTGTATCTGCGAGCGTAGAACCCCATGATGTGGATTGGGAGTCTTTCCATGCTATCTTTAAGAAAAAGTGTCTGGGGTATAGACACTTGGATGAAAAAGAACGAGAGTTCATGACTTGGGTTTAGGGCCGTGTGTATGTGGGTGAGTTTAGGGTACAGTTTTTTTGGTTGAGCCGGTATGCTCTTGAATTGGTACTGATAGAGAAGTATCGCTATGGCCGATTCTGTTATGAATTGGTACAGAATGTTAAGGTGTATATGTTGGCTTCCGATTACACCATTTGGAACGTGTTGGTACACGGGCGAAGTACACCAAGCAGAACCTGGATATCGCCCTGAGTTCTGGCCCTGACAAGAGAATTGCGGAATCTAGTGCTACCAGTGTTCAGATTGAAAAGAAGTGTGATAAAAGATATCGCCCTGAGTTAAGGCGAGGTGATGATAGTGCTGGGTGAGGACCGCGAGGTTAGAGTATCCAAACTAGAAAAGTATTTAATACGTGTTGGATATAAGGATCATTGTGATCTCATGAGGCATGATTTTCCGCATTTGATATGTGGAGTGTAAACTCCTGTGCTTTTCATTGTTAACGTTTGTGGGAATTGTAGTTTGAACGATCATATCGTAAGTGCTAGATGTGGGAATATAAGTGGCTAGTTCCTTTGGTGAGACGGTTGTTGCGAGAATGATGCTTGAGAATGTCCTTTGATGAGTTAAGGTCTTGAGGATGCGGTTGTTTTGTTGGAGTTGCCGCTCCATGATTTTTGATGTAATCATGGGTTTGGATTAGTGGCTAGAACACAGAGCTGTGGTTGATTTTGTATCCTAGCGAGTTGCCTTAAAACTTGCTGATGATTATGAGGTGGTAATCACGGGCGAGAATGTTAAATTTTTGTTTAATGTTGTTTTGGCGCTGGAGGTGAGTCGTTTGGTGGATTTTGGTTACAAGGTATTCCTAGCCTATGTTATGAATCCGGGGTCAAAGGAAATTCATGCTCAGGATATTCGTACGGTATGTAAGTTTCTGGTGTTTTCGAGGGAATGACCAGGTTTACCATTGGATTGAGAGGTTGAGTTGTATGAAAACACAGCTCTGGTGTCTATTGCTCTCTGTGCATGGCTCGAGAGAGTTGAAGAGGTTAAGGAAACAACTTCAGGATTTGCTTGATCAAGGCTTTATTAGGCTTAGTGTTTCTCCAGGGGTTGCGCTGGTGTTGTTGTGGAAACGAGGGATGGCACGATGCGGATGTGCATTTTGTTTTTAGTGGCTGAACAAGTTGATGTTATGTTAATCAGTTTAGGAATGCTTCAGCAGTTTGTAAGATTGGTTTGAGGTTTGGGTGTTATTTGTTGAATGTAAAGGATATGGTTGTGTTTAGATTTTCCTCATGTAAGGTGTACGACAATGTGCGTTCTTGGTTGTACCGTTGGTTTGATCAATGCATGGGTTGTGTTCATAATTATGATGAGTTGGGAGGTCCATGAGTTTTTAGGTTAGTTGGTTGTTGTGCTTATTGATAATCTTTCTGTGTATAGAAGTACCGAGAAGGGTTTTGATCGATAAGTATGGATGGGTTAGTAGATTTTTAGGGAGAAGAGAATGTTGCTCTTTGTTGAGAAGCACGAGTTTTGGGTATGTTGCAAAGAATTTTGGTTCTAAGGATGTTATTAGTAAGTGTGAACAGATAAACATGCACAGTGCAAAAACACTTATATGTATATGTAAATATGTCAGTACATGCATACATTTGGGCATGACATTAGAGGTTTTGCATACATACACATAGACATCTATGAGGGCATATAAGTAGCCATGCATACATATGTTCACACTTATGGATGATTGATTGGAAATCAGTGGAGTTGTGGTGTAAGTGAGGTAGCGTGTGTAGGTAGCTTTGGTAATATGGTTCTTGGAGTTCTCAAGGTTTCGAGAGGATGTTAGAGATTGATTCTTGGGAGATTGGTGATAAGTGTTCAAAAGTACTATTTTTCTTACCCTTTTTACTCATATTATTGTTAGACTTAGGCTCATATTAGTTGCATAGTTAGCCATTCATGCATTAATCCATGTTTCCTTCAATCGTTGAGCTTGATTACATAACTTGGTGATTTTTGTGGAAATAGATGCTGCTTTGGTGTGTTTTTGTGTGTGTATGTGCAGGATCACTTGCCAAAGCAATGCCGAGCTAGTTGCCAGGGCAATGCATGAAGGATATGCCGAGCTAGTTGCCAGGGCAGTGCATGAAGGAGACGCCGAGCCAGTTGCCATGGCATTTGTCGACAAAGACCAAAAGCAATATGGATGTCGAAATTCATGACTTTACAAGCCCAAGATGACATGGAGCAAGGCCCAAGCCCAAAGGAATTTGATTGCCATGCAGAGATTAAAGAAGAGTTAAATTCCAAGAAGATAGGAGAAGTTCTAATAGGAATAAAATTATAATAAAGAATTATATTCTTTAAAGATAATTTAATTCCAAATCAAACTCCTCCTCAAAGAAGGACTTTGGCCTAGCCCTATAAATATCAAGGAGATTTCGACAATTCCATAGGGAGAGCAAGAGGGAATTTCGACAACTCCAAGAGAGGAAGTAAGGGGAATTTTCGGCAAGCATCTAGGGCAAGGAATTTTCGACAAGCTTCATCTTTTCTTCCTTGTTCGATTGGGTTCATGCTAGGGATTGTTTATCTTGTGTTTCTTTGGAACCTAGACATGAACTAAATTTACTTGGCTATGGTTATTGTGTTTTGTGATTGTGAGAAACTATTGGTTTTTGTTTAGGTAATAAGAGTTTGCACTTTTCTATTTCAAGGTTTATTCATTCTTGATTCTTATTATTGTTTTTGCAGTGAATTGGGAGAGGATCTCGTGATTTCATCCATTTATCTAATATCGGGAGAGTTAGATTCAAGAAACGAATGAATATGATCTTTATTCAATCCAATGATGGTGAAGATTAATCCGGCTTAGGAATAAGTTAAGGATTTCAACGGCTAAGAGGAGTGCAAGATTGGTTGTTGTTCACCCTTGATTCACGCAGGGATGTATTATCAAGGCATGCACAAGTAGCTAGAGTTTCGACTTAGGGATAAGAAGAAACCATTGAAGAACGCTCCGCCGAACCTTGAAGTTGCTGCCCGATCGCCCAAGTAGTTGCCCAACTAGTCGCCTGGGCAACCATCAATTAGTTGCCAAGGCAACCCCGTCGTGCAAGCTGCCACGAAACCGAGTTGCCCGTGCACTCTTTTACCAAGACAATCCAATCGGCTATCACACCTCAACTCACGATAACCTAGCCTATCTCTCTCATTCGAATTCATCTTTTCTTTTACTTAATTGCTTTCTAGATTAGTTATTAGTTAAAACTTCTATAATCCTTCACTTGTGTTTTTACTTTTTACGAGTGCAAGAGACTAGATTCTTGAAGTGGCACCAATCCTCGTGGAGACGATATCTTTTATACTATAACTTGCGGCGTGTATACTTGCACAATTGCGTAGCACTTATTACGCGCAACAAGTTTTTTTGGCGCCGTTGTCGGGATTGGCAATAGCGACTTTGTTTTTACTTTCTTGCATTTTCTTTTTATTTTTCTTGTTTAAAATTCAAAGGGCTAACAAACTTTGGTTTTGCATTGGTATATGACTGGCGAGACCGACTTCACAGAATATCCCTTTGATCCGTAAATCGAACGAACCTTACAAAGACTTAGACGAAGGATAAGAGAAGCAATGGCAAATCAAGACGGCAATATTAATCAAGATGTTCGGCGGGAGGAGGAGTGATTCTTGCAAAGCAGAACTATTCGAGACTATCTTGAAGAAGTTCTTGATGGACTTAACCGGGAGTTGTCGCACCCGAAATTGAAGCCGACCACTTTGAGTTGAAACCGTAATGTTTAATATGATCAACACAATAGGCCAATTTGGCGGCTCAAAGAATCAAGATGCACGACAACATCTGAAATCTTTCCTCGAGATTTGCAACTCGTTCAAGATACACGGAGTCACCCCGATGTCTTACGATTAAGATTATTCCCCTATTCACCGAGGGATAGGGCGAAAGCATGGCTAAATAGCATTCTGCCGGATCCATAGCATCTTGGACTGATCTTTGTCGTGATTTCCTTGCTAGATTTAATCCTACAAATTTAATCGATAAGCTTCAGAACGACATTACTTCTTTTCGGCAGCGGATGATGAATCCATGTACGAGGCTTGGGAGCGATATAGAGAACTTCTACACAAATGCCCTCTACAGGATTCCCGGTGTGGACTCAAGTAACAATGTTTTACAACGCCGTGAATACACCAACAAGGATGATGCTAGACGCCTCGGCAAACGGCATACTCTTAGATAAGTCGCGGAGGAAGCAATGCAAATTTTAAACAGGCTGGCCAAGAATGATTATCAATTCCCATCTACTAGAAGAGGAGGAGTTAGCGCCAAGCCACAATACATGAACTAGGATCATCAGATTCAATTTCGGCACAATTGGCGCTTTAACCAAGATGGTCCGAACATCAAAAAACCAAACAACACACATGAAGTCAAGGTAATGGATTCTTTTTGTGAGTTATGTGGCGATAACCATAATTCTTTCGAATGTATGCAGAATCCGAATCTAGCTTCTATGTGGGGAATTACAATCGGGCAACAACATGATGTCAAATACATACAATCCAGCTTGGAAGAAGCACCGAATTTTTCATGGAGTAATCCCAACAATGCTCTAAACCAGAACAATCAGAATGCACAAGCATCGGGATTCCAGTGAGAATATGCCCACGCAGCAGATGCCGCAGCAACAACAACCGACGACATCTAGTTCTTTGGAAAATTCTCTAAATGCTTTTATGATGAAAATTGAATCTTATATGGTGAGAATAGTAATTTCATAAAAAGAAATGATGCTTTTATTAACAGGACCGAGATGAGATTGCAAAACCAAGAGGCGGCAATCAAATCATTGGAAAATCAAGTCGGACAATTTGCTCAAAATCTGAACACTAGACCACAAGGAGGTTTACCTAGCGATACTGAAGTCGCAAGAGGAACTGGCCATGAGCAATGTAAGGCAATCACCACCGAAGTGGCCAACAACTTAGAGAGGTTCAAACCCGCTCATCAAACAAAACTCCACAAAAAGATCAAGACGAATCTAGCGGCAAAGTCTCGGATCTTTGAACCAGAATTGCCTGCGGCAACCGGCAATAAGCATGCCTCGGCAACCGATGACGCCTCGGCAACTTGCGATAAGCACGCCTCGGCAACCCCAGTTGGTAACGTATCGGCAACTCCAGATGTCCCAAAGCAATGCCGTCAATCAGGTTTCAAACCAATGAAAGGATAGAAGATATCCGACTTCCACCACCATTCCCACAAAGGTTGAAGCGACAAAAGCAAGAATACCAATTCAAGAAGTTTCTTGATATCCTAAAGCAAGTCCACATCAACTTGCCATTGGTGGAAGCAATTGAACAAATGCCAAACTATGCCAAGTTTCTTAAAGACATTGTGTCCAAGAGAACAAGGCTAGGAGAGTTTGAAACAGATTTGCGCTGACAGAGGGATGCATGGCAATGTTGCACAATTGCATGCCGCCCAAGTTGAAGGATCCCGGAAGTTTCACAATACCCTGTTCTATTGGAAATCACTATGTCGGGAAAGCACTATGCGACCTAGGGGCTAGCATAAACTTGATGCTTAAATCGGTTTTCGAAACTAGGAATCGGGAAGGCAAGACCTACAAATGATTATCTGCAGCTAGCCGGCAGATCCTATGTGCATCCGAGGGAAAAATCGAGGACATCTTGGTAAAAGTTGATAAATTTATTTTTCCCGCTGACTTTATTGTTTTGGATTGTGAAGCGAGATGAACATGCGCCTATCATTCTCGGGAGACCATTCCTAGATGGGGAGAACTTTGATTGATGTTGAAAAGGAGAACTCACAATGAGGGTGAATGACCAGCAGGTAAAACTAAATGTGTTCCAAACACTAAGGCATGCCGATGATCCGAGAAGAATGCCAACTACTTCATGCCACGACGAGTTTAACCGATGAGGAATTTAGTTGCCTCGGCAACTACATTGCCGATCAAGAGAAACTTGAGGAGTATGAAGAACCGGTCGATGAGGAACAACCAGAAGAGGCAAATTGGCTAGTCAATCGACCAGGTACATACTTTGAACCACTGGACTACTCAGGTAAGGAAGGTAAGATCGAAAAACCCTCTATCGAAAATCCACCAATTCTTGAGTTGAAACAATTGCCAGAGCAACTGAAATATGTATACTTAGGGATCGATAATACATTACCTGTAATTATTTCCTCTAAGTTACAGCCTGAGCAGGAAAAGAAGCTGATCAACATGTTGAAGCTACATAAAAAGGCAATAGGGTGGACAATTGCCGACTTGAAGGGAATTAGCCCGGCGATGTGCATGCACAAGATCTTGTTGGAAAATGATCACAAAGCTTCAATTGAGGCCCAGAGGAGACTGAATCATGCCATGAAAGGGGTTGTAATGAAAGAAATCATCAAATGGCTTGACGCCGGCATTGTATACCCTATCTCCGATAGTACGTGGGTAAGTCCGGTACAATGTGTACCGAAAAAGGGAGGTATAACAGTGGTAAGCAATGAAAATAATGAACTTATCCCAACCAGATCTGTGACCGGTTGAGGGTTTGTATGGACTATCGAAAGCTAAACAAAGCCACTAGGAAAGATCACTTCCCATTACCCTTTATTGATCAAATGCTTGACCGTCTTGCGGGTAAACCTTTTTCTTTGTTTTCTTGATGGTTATTCAGGTTACAATCATATTGCCATAGCACCAGAAGATCAAGAAAAGACAACCTTAACATGCCCCTACGGTACTTATGCCTTCCGAAGGATGCCGTTCGGATTGTGTAACGCCCCGACAACCTTCCAAAGATGCATGATGGCGCTCTTTTCAGACATGGTTGAAGACTTCCTTGAGATCTTCATGGATGATTTTTCGGTTTTTGGTAATGACTTCGACGGCTGTCTCGGCAATTTAGAGAGGGTGTTAGCAAGATGTGAAGAAACGGATTTAGTCCTCAATTGGGAGAAATGCCACTTTATGGTAGATGAAGGAATAGTGCTCGGCCACAAGATTTCATCCAAGGGAATTGAAGTAGACAAAGCCAAGGTGGACGTGATCGAGAGATTACCCCCACCAAATTCGGTTAAAGGAATTCGAAGTTTTCTCGGACATGCAGGTTTTTACAGGAGGTTCATTCATAATTTTTCTAAAATCACTAAACCTTTGTGTAATCTGCTTGAACAGGATAAAGTCTTCGATTTTGATGATTCTTGCACTCAAGCATTTGAAACCCTAAAGAAAAAGCTTGCCTCGGCACCCATTGTCGTTCCACCAGATTGGACGCTACCTTTTGAGCTCATGTGTGATGCAAGTGATTTCGCGGTAGGAGCAGTCCTAGGCCAACGCACAGGTAAGACCTTCCATGTGATATACTACGCTAGTAAAACTCTTAATGATGCTCAAGTGAATTATACAACAACGGAGAAAGAGTTACTAGCTGTAGTTTTCGCATTTGACAAGTTCCGATCCTATTTAATTGGTACAAAGGTAATTGTTCATACGGACCATTCGGCAATCAAATACTTATTTGCTAAAAAGGATGCTAAACCTCGTTTGATTCGTTGGATATTACTTTTACAAGAATTTGATATTGAAATTAAGGACAAGAAAGGAACAGAAAATCAAGTGGCCGATCACTTATCACGTTTGGAACGCAATAGAGAGAAGGACGCGGATCTAGAGATATGCGATGCATTCCCGGATGAACAAATTCTAATTGCCTCGGCAACCCTCAACGCCTCGGCAGCCCATGACGCCTCGACAACCATGGATGCACACGCCTCGGCAACTCTCGACGCCGCAGCAGTCTTTGACGCACACGCCTCGGCAATTTTGGGAGCAGACACTACGGCAGCACATGCCTAGGCAATACCCTGGTACGCAGATTTAGTTAACTTCCTTGTTTGTGGTATTTTTCCGTATGGCATTACTCACCAAGGGAAGAAGCGGTTCCGCCATGATGCTAAGCATTACTTTTGGGACGAGCCTCTTTTGTTTAAACAATGTGCAGATCAGGTTATACGCCGATGTGTCCCTGAAGAAGAGCAACAGAATGTACTCCGGCAATGTCATTCTTCACCCTATAGAGGATATTTTGGAGGAACTCGTACCGCGGCCAAAGTCTTGTAATCCGGTTTGTATTGGCCAACATTGTACAAAGATGCCCAAGACTTTTACAAGCAATGTAATCGTTGCCAGAGGACGGGCAATATCTCTAGACGACATGAGATGCCACTCCAGAACATCATCGAGGTAGAACTGTTCGATGTATGGGGGATCGATTTTATGGGACCTTTCCCATCTTCATTCGGCAACCTCTACATCTTACTCGCCGTCGACTATGTGTCTAAATGGGTAGAGACAGCTGCAGTTCCCAACGACGATTCCAAGACCGTGCAACGATTCCTGCAGAAAAACATATTTACACGGTTTGGGATGCCGAGAGCAATTATCAGCGACGGGGCAAGCATTTTGACAACAGACTAATTGCCAAGATGTTGCAACGCTCGGCATATCACACAAGATCGCCACGGCATATCACCCACAAACCAACGGGCAAGCAGAAATTTCCAACCGGGAGTTGAAGGGAATACTCGAGAAAGTTGTAAATCCCTCAAAGAAGGATTGGTCATTAAGACTAGATGACGACTTTGGGCATATCGCACCGCATTCAAAACACCATTAGGTATGTCCCCTTCCGGCTTGTCTATGGTAAAACATGTCATCTACCGGTGGAAATCGAGCACAAGGCGTCTTTGGGCAATCAAGACCGTGAATATGGATTGGGAAGTGCGGACAAAAGCGCTTGATGGATCTCAATGAGATAGAAGAATTTTGTGCACTCGCCTATAACAATGCACGAATCTACAAGGAGAAAACAAAGCGATGGCATGACAAGAAACTATTGCCACGGCAATTCACGCCAGGGCAACTAGTTCTCCTATTCAATTCTCGGCTAAAACTTTTCCCGGGAAAGCTGAAATCAAGATGGTCGGGACCATTTGAAGTCGTCAAACCATTCTCCCATGGTGCTGTGATAATCAAGTCCATCTCTGACAACCATGAATTCAAAGTTAATGGACAAAGATTGAAGCACTACAATGGTGCCCATGTGGAACGTAACAAGGAAGTGGTCAATTTAGGAGATGCATGAGCATGCTCTCCCTTTTGATATTTTTATTTTTATTTTTTATTTTTGTTTTTGTCGATTAGTTAATTATTTATTTTTCATTTTTTTTTCTTCCGATTTTTTTATTTTTTATTTTTTTTATTTTGCCGATTATTAGTAGTTTTAGGATAGATTTTTTTTATTCAAGTCTAAGAATCCTATTACACATCTTTATTTATTTTCTTTATTAGTTTATCTTTAATTTTAATCCTTATTTGATTTGTTTTTGAATTGTAGGAAAAGAAGTTCAAGATAAAGAAGGAATTCTAAACCAAGTAGGAAAACATCTTCAACAAGGAAACTAATGGGCTGAATCTAAGGCTTATATAAAGCCTCCAATTCATCCTAACCAAAACCCTTGTCGACAACTCCTACAAAACCCTAAACCCTTTTTCGTTTTCCCCTAATCCCACCCACCTATCTTTTCTATAAAACCCATCACCCTTAACCTATTCCTACTTTCTATCTTGCAACTTTTTAGTTTCTTTTCTTTTCTTTGTTTTTACTCACAACCAAGATCATACATGGCATCCAAGATTAAACTTTTAGTTCATCCAAGTTCCTCCAAAGAACCAAGATACAAGAAGTTTGCTACACCGGCGGTTTAAGAAAGATTTCAATCCAAGTTTGAAAGCCGGAAGATTCATGAAGAACAAGGCTTTGAATACTCGGATCTCAAGATTTGGCCTTGAACCATTCATCTTCAAGAGGATTGCACATCAAAAGTGGCAAATCTTTTGCCATAACCGTAACCGGGTAACATCTCATGGGTAAGAGAATTCTATGCTCACTCACCTAACCCGGATAATCCTTATGTTTTTGTTCGTGACAAGGCCATACTTATAAGTCCCGAAAGCATCACACACTTTTACAGACTTTACATTGAGAAGGACGAGCATCAAGCCTTCGTTGACCAAATCAATCCCAAGTAACTCGACAAGGTGCTTCAAGAACTCACTCAACCGGGAACTCATTGGAACGACGGTAAATACAAGGGCACGGTAAATCGCCTTCGGCTTAAACCCGAGGCAAAACTATGGAATAAGTTTGTTAAAACTTCTTTAATGCCCTCCACACACAATACTACCGTTGACATACCACGTCTTTTGCTCATACATTCTATTTTGCATAATCGCATCATTAACATTGGAAAAATTATTTGCGATGAGATTTTTGTATGCAGCTCAAAAGATAAGGGTTATCTTTTCTTCCCTTGCTTAATTTCCAATCTTTGCAAGGAGATGCATGTCCCGAGTGAGTCCACTGATGAAAAGGCCCTACCCAAGTCTGGTTGGAATCAAGCACTAATCCGAAAGCTAATGGGAGAGGCACCGGGAGATTCTTCAAGGCCTCCAATTGCCACGGCAACCCCTACCGCCGCGGAAATCCCTAATGCCCAAGCACCTAACGCTAGGGCAACTCGGCCATTAATCCCGGGACACTTTGAAGCACTTTTGCACCCATTGGAAAGCCGCCTAAGGCAAATTGAAGATCGGCAACTAATGTTCATGCGGTACATGAAGGAGCACAACAATGCCATCACCCAAGTCAACCTAGAAAAGTACCCGAACAATCGTGTGCCGTTCCCAATCTTTCCCGCCGAGATTCTTGCCCCGGCAACCAATGAAGCAGTCGCCACGGCAACCAAGGAAGCAGACGCCACGGCAACCAACCCTGACGATGCCCCGGCAACCACTGCAAAAGCCAAAGGTAAAGCACCTATGCCCGAATCAACTCCTACGGAATCATTTTCTGATTTTTCAGATTCGGACGAGTCCTCCATTGAACCAATAAAGACCGCACCAATTGAATCCTCCAAACGAAAAGCCATTGACATTGATGAAGAGGATGATGAGGACAACCCCGTACGAGGATTGATTCCACCACCGGCAACAAGAAAACAACCATCGCGTTCAAGCAAGAAAATCAAGACGCCAACTAGAAGGAAACTAATCATCTACGATGACGAACTCTCGGAGTAAGTCCTCGTATGCATTTTTATTTTTATTGTTATTTTTCGTTATTTTAATGCATGCATTGAGGACAATGCCTCACTCGAGTTTGGGGGGGATTGTTATTAGTAATTACCATGTTTAGTTACATTAATCTTAAGCATTACATTTAGGATACATAAATTGCTTGCCATGCCTTTAATTGGAACAAGAATTGCTTAGATTTGATGAATATTCAATGATGACTTTACCAATGCACTTAATTGATAGAATTTTTATTCTAGGATAACCATGGAAAAACTTAGAATTTTACTATGATGCTAAATTTGATGAAACACTTTGTTGTGGTTTGATTGATTTAAGGAGTTCTAGTAAACTTAGGTGGATAATTAACTAATTGGGGATTAGAATAAAAATTGGATGAATGCTAGAGGTGCCCGAAATTGGCTCTAGCATATGCTAAAAAAATTGATCACTAGAGGTGCCCAAACGGCTCTAGGAGGCGTTAAAATTTTTTTACTAGAGGTGCCCGAAACCGGCTCTAGTCGATTAAATTAACTTAAGAAAACTAAAAATAAAACACTAGAGGTGCCCGAAATTGGCTCTAGTTAAAACATGTTAAAAAGAACCCAATGAAGTAATTTGAAAACCTATTATTTGCATAGAATCGAAAAATCAACTTGCACACAACTCCGCACACACTCACAAGCATTATAGTTTGATTCCGAGTAACTCCTCAGTTTTCCGAAAAATAAAAAGCCAATCATACTTTGTGCCCCGGTTCAGAGAATTGAAATCAAGTTCAAAGCTAAGTTTGTGAAAATTTGAAGTCTTGGCAGGTAATTATGAGTTTGCATTGCTTGAGGACAAGCAATAGTTCGAGTTTGGGGGTGTGATAAGTGTTCAAAAGTATTATTTTTCTTACCTTTTTACTCATATTATTGTTAGACTTAGGCTCATATTAGTTGCATAGTTAGCCATTCATGCATTAATCCATGTTTCCTTCAATCGTTGAGCTTGATTACATAACTTGGTGATTTTTGTGGAAATAGATGCTGCTTTGGTGTGTTTTTTGTGTGTGTATGTGCAGGATCACTTGCCAAAGCAATGCCGAGCTAGTTGCTAGGGCAATGCATGAAGGATATGCCGAGCTAGTTGCCGTGGCGGTGCATGAAGGAGACGCCGAGCCAGTTGCCATGGCATTTGTCGACAAAGACCAAAAGCAATATGGATGTCGAAATTCATGACTTTACAAGCCCAAGATGACATGGAGCAAGGCCCAAGCCCAAAGGAATTTGATTGCCATGCAGAGATTAAAGAAGAGTTAAATTCCAAGAAGATAGGAGAAGTTCTAATAGGAATAAAATTATAATAAAGAATTATATTCTTTAAAGATAATTTAATTCCAACTCAAACTCCTCCTCAAAGAAGGACTTTGGCCTAGCCCTATAAATATCAAGGAGATTTCGACAATTCCATAGGGAGAGCAAGAGGGAATTTCGACAACTCCAAGAGAGGAAGCAAGGGGAATTTTCGGCAAGCATCTAGGGCAAGGAATTTTCGACAAGCTTCATCTTTTCTTCCTTGTTCGATTAGGTTCATGCTAGGGATTGTTTATCTTGTGTTTCTTTGGAACCTAGCCATGAACTAAATTTACTTGGCTATGGTTATTGTGTTTTGTGGTTGTGAGAAACTATTGGTTTTTGTTTAGGTAATAAGAGTTTGCACTTTTCTATTTCAAGGTTTATTCATTCTTGATTCTTATTATTGTTTTGCAGTGAATTGGGAGAGGATCTCGTGATTTCATCCATTTATCTAATATCGGGAGAGTTAGATTCAAGAAACGAATGAATATGATCTTTATTCAATCCAATGATGGTGAAGATTAATCTGGCTTAGGAATAAGTTAAGGATTTCAACGGCTAAGAGGAGTGCAAGATTGGTTGTTGTTCACCCTTGATTCACGCAGGGATGTATTATCTAGGCATGCACAAGTAGCTAGAGTTTCGACTTAGGGATAAGAAGAAACCATTGAAGAACGCTCCGCCGAACCTTGAAGTTGCTGCCCAGTCGCCCAAGTAGTTGCCCAACTAGTCGCCCAGACAACCATCAATTAGTTGCCAAGGCAACCCCGTCGTGCAAGCTGCCACGGCAACTGAGTTGCCCGTGCACTCTTTTACCAAGACAATCCAATCGGCTATCACACCTCAACTCACGATAACCTAGCCTATCTCTCTCATTCGAATTCATCTTTTCTTTTACTTAATTGCTTTCTAGATTAGTTATTAGTTAAAACTTCTATAATCCTTCACTTGTGTTTTTACTTTTTACAGTGCAAGAGACTAGATTCTTGAAGTGGCACCAATCCCTGTGGAGACGATATCTTTTATACTATAACTTGCGATGTGTATACTTGCACAATTGCGTAGCACTTATTACGCGCAACAATTGGCATGTGCTAGTTTTTGAGCGACCAAAGTTAGAGTTGATGGTTGTGGGTTTGCTAGATCCAGTTTTTAGCATCGAGGGTTGTTGAGATTGTAGTTTTGCAAGTGAAGTTGTGACTTATGCATCTAGATGGTTAAGGGTGCATGAGCACTTTTGCCATACGTTTGATGTGAAGCTTGCCACGATGGTGGTTGTTTAAATATATTTTAGAGACACCAATTCTATGATGATGAGTGTGTTGTGTATACGGATCATGTATGGTTAGGAAAAAATGAATGATGATTTGAGTCTTTGACAACTTGGATGGTTAGAGTTGTGTAAGAGTTATAGTTTGATGATTGAATATCGTTTGAGCTAAGGTTGTAGCTGATGCCTTGTATATGAGAGTTGCGGTAGAGTTGAGGATGTTGTTTGCGCAATTGAGTATGATGCGTGATAGAGGCTTGATGGCCGAATTACAAGTGAGGTCATCCTGGTCATAGTTGATTAGTGAATGGCAACTTTGTGATGATGTATTAGTACCGCATGTTCAGGTTGAGGGAAGGAAATTCGATGGATTTTCACGTTAATGATGGTAGGGTGTTATATTTTGAAGATTGAAAAATTGTGTCTCTTGATGTTGAGTTGAGGTATACTATTTTGTTTGAGGCGCATTCCAGTTCTTGTGTTATACATCCCGGTAATACCAAGATATATCAAGGTTTGGAAGGGGGATTGATGTTGGGTTGGTTTAAAAGAGGATGTGGTTGTTTGTTGCTCTATGCTTGGTATGTCAAGTTCTGAAGAATATGTTGAGTTGTATGATTTTGAGTTTCGAAGAACGTATGAACAGTAAATGTCATCTGTAGAGATTGCTTTAATAGCAGTTATCAGACAGGTATGCAGATGGCACCGTACGAGGCATAGTATGGCAGGGAGTGTCGTATGCCCGTGTGTTGGGTTGAAGTTAGGGAAAAGTACGTTCCCATGTCTGATGTGTTGAAAGATACCAGTAAGGAAGTGAAGTTGATATGTGAGCGCTAGAGAGTGGCTCGGATCATTAGAAATCCTATGAGGATTTGAGGCGTAGCGATAGAGTATGTTGTTGATGATCGAGTGATCATGCTGGTGTCACCTTGGAATAAGGAGACGTGGTTTGGGCAGAAAAGAAAACTTAGCTGAGGTTTTGTAGACTATACGAGATTGTTAAGTGTGTGGGTCATGTTGCTTATTGTTTGAGGTTCTCCTGTGTTGGAGGGGTTCCATGATGTGTTTCATGTGGCGATGTTGCGAAGGTATCAGTTAGATTCATCTCATGTTGAGCCAGTAGGAGGTATTGTGTTGAAATCTAAGTTATCTTATGTGAAGGATCCGGTGGAGATCTTTGATACCAGCAGTAAGGTTTGTGTGGCAAAATGGTTGAGCTTGTTAGGTGTTGTGGAGACACCGCAATGTTAAGAAAGCCATGTGAGAATGTAAGTCGAAGATGTTGGAGCAGTTTTTGCTTTTGTTTCCTTTAGGTAAATTTCGAGGACGAAATTTCTTAAGTAAGGTTTTAATATTTCGCAAGCTGACGTGGCTTACTGATACGGTACACTGTATAGCGGTACGGAAGGCTACTCCGTATCGGTACGGCTATGATCGTATCGGTACTGGTGACCGTTTTTACAGGTAATGTCATGGATTCCAGTTTCTGGTTTCTTACATTTTGGTCTTTGACTCTTGTGGATGCAATTGAATAAGTTCAGATGGTCGTTTTGAGCTAATTTTTGACATGTAAGCATGTACCTGTCTAATTAAAGGATGATAACTTAAAATTGGGCTTTCTCGTAATTTTAAGAATTTGCAATTTGGTCCCTAAATCATGTATATGATCAATTGGATGTCAATTCGACGTCCGATTGAGATGGGTTTTCACCAGAAATCACTATGCACATATAGGATAAAAACTTTGCATCTAGATAAGATAAAAGAAAAAAACTGGTCAGGTTCCACGCTTAATTCTTTCCAGTTTACTTCGGTAAACCTAATGTAACTCGTTCGGATCGGTTTTGCGACTAGGCTGGGTCGAGGGGGTTATGGATTTTTAGGGTTATCGTGAAAAACGTTCCTTGAACTTAAAGGGGTACCACTTTTCATTAATCCCTAATATAAAAATACATTTTTGATTCTAAATTAAATTCTTCAAAATAGGTTCCCTTTATTCGGGAATCTAACGCAACTTATGCCCCGGGTGTAGGTGCGTAAATTCCTTTCATACAAAGAAATATTATTTTAAACATTTTAAGGGGTCGCAAATTTTAAATTAAATTCGAATTCTTAATTTCCATCATTTAGACAATATGTAATCGACCAGGTATCAATTTTGGGCGTTGTGGGGGTGATCATCTTTACCCACACGTAGCTAGCTCCCGAACCTATTTTTGCTAGTTTTCACAGACTAAAACTCGTTGTTTTAATAAAAACGTCAATAAAATAAGTTTTATGAAAATAACCGGGTTTTCAGGTGATCTAATCTCACCCTAAATTAAAAAGATTAGTGGTGACTCAATCCCAAATATTTTTCGTAAAACGCATCAAGCACCAGCTCGCCGGGCAGGACCGTTGCTACAGCTTGGTGACTCCACTAGGAATACCTTCTTTTTTAGAGTCGAGCCGCAGGTCGATTACTTTTTTCTGAATGAGTGGAAACTATAAATTCGGTTTGATTTCTTTTGTGGTCCATTTCCTGTTAAAATATTTTTTACAAAAAAGTCTTTTTTAAATTTTCCCCTGATTTTTTGCATATCATTAGCTCTGTACCCGAGCTCCGCCCCTTTTAAGTATGAGTGAGAAGCTACGCCTTCGTGAGGTATCGCCTCCGTGCATGATAGTGGATCACTTCTAAGATACATTTGTACCTTTGTCATCGTGAGATATTCATCTCCGTACAGACCTAGGGAAATGTATCCTCCCGAATCGATGTCCTAGAGACAGTTCGGGTACCGTTACTTTAGAACCTGAACCACATGTCTAGACCATAGCAGCCTACATTGTCTAGAACTATACCGAACATCTACCCTTTTAGATAATGACCCGATAGGTGCATGGTAGAGAGTGTTAGGGGGTTTCTTTAATTTCTTTCAATTATGCTCTTTAATTTTAGTATCATTTATTTTCTCGCAATAAAGCATATACTAGGTATCATATCGATATATTTTATACGAGTAGAAATGCATGTTCGGGTAGGATCCACTTTTTGTCAAAATGTGCGGGTAGGCAGCATGATTGGGGTAGGATTGCTTTTATTCGAATGAAGCATGTTAACCTGAAAGTTCTATACCTTTTAATTTTCGTGATACATTATCATTATTGATTATTCTATCTGTACTAACCTGTTTTTATTTTTTGCATCGCATTAGCATCTCATTTTGCATGCATTTGCACCACATCATATTGCATAATCATTTCTTGTTGGAGCTTCTAATTCCGAGATAATTTCGATCCAAGTGATTTTAGGGCTTCTAAGTCGGCTGAGTCAGCTTTGGTTTTTCACTCATATACCAAGCTAAAAAATGAATAGCCGTTTGGAAAAGGTTGAAAAAGCATGCGAAGATATAAACAATGGCATGGAGCAAAACATGGAAAAGGTGCAACTCGCAACCACATCTCATAGTTACGGGAAGATCTCTACTGGCCAAGATAGCTGCGATGTTGGCAGGCAAAGATCCTGAAAGGGGAAAAAGATTGGTCATAGACCCTGATGCTCTACAAAAGTCAGAAAATCCTTTTGACAAGAAACATCTACAAGTGTCGTCTTCAGATGAAAAGTAACAACGCCTTCGGGCTGAATTTTTGTTGAATAAAGGAATTAATAACCCTAGTGAGCACACTGTCCCTTATCCTAATGAGGAAAGTAAAGATCGAACTATCTAAGTAGTTTGAAGATTGGTTTCAGTGGCTTGAGGAAAAATTAAAATCTGTAGAAGGGGCAAATGTAGTCTGTGAAATGGACGCAAGTGAATTAAGCTTGGTCCCTAATCTGGTGTTACCTCTGAAGTTTAAAGTGCCCGACTTTGAAAAGTTTGATGGAACAAACTCTCCGTATGCTCACCTCACATGTTCTTTCAAAAGATGAATGGGCATGTTGACAATGACAAGCTTTTAATTCACTGTTTTCAAGATAGTTTAAAAGGGTCTGCTGCCAGGTGTTACAATCAGCTTAGCCGGGACGAGATACAACCTTGGAAAGATCTGGCTAAAGCCTTCACAGAGCAGTACAAACATATAACAGACATTGACCCTGATCGTCTAACATTGCAAAACATGAAGAAGAGGCCCAACAAGAGCTTTAGGCAGTATGTGCAAATGTGGAGGGATGTTACAGCGCAAGTACAACCGTCTCTACTTAAAAGGGATATAACGTTTACTTTTGTTATAACCCTAGAAGATCTATTCCTAAAGTATAACCAAGAACTTTGAAGACCTTGTGATGTCAGGAGAACTCATAGAAAAAGCCATCAGACAAGGGAAAATCATAGATCCTAACAATGCAATTATTAGAGAAAAAATGGATCAGAAGTTCGTATGGTGGGATCTTATCTATCTAGCTAGCCTCGGTCCCTCTGCCAATCAAACTATTCATACTCACATCGACCGACTTCTCATAAATTTGTTTACCCAATCTCAATAACTTATACAAAGTTGCTTCCGATGCTTGTTGAGAAAAAGTTGTTAGCCCCGGTTCGGTCTAAATCAAAGCAGCCTCCTTATCTAGAAAGTTATGATGCTAAGGATGTATGTTATTATCATCTAGGAAGTACATGCCACATTACCGAGAATTGTGGAGCTTTGAAAAACAAGGTGCAAAATCTGATTGAAAATGGCACTTTGAAATTCAACAGTAGAGTCCCTGAGATGAACTGACGAGGGGATAATTTTGGATCTTCCCGGAATGAATACAACCTTTTAGGAAACCTTTATACCTTAAATCTCCTTTTGAGTAATGCATGAAACAAACATGTTGCCTAAATCCGGAGGTAGAAAGAGAATCTTTTGTAAGGGTGTACATATGATATTTTTCACAAAATTTTTCATACATTTACCACGATTCTTTTGCACATGCATACATGTATATTTTTTTCAATAGCGACATAGATTCTAATCCAACGGTTGATTCTGAGCAACCATGTGTCTAGAGGAACATGAAAAGTGTGAAGATGAAGGGGCATGTAACCTATCTTTCGATCTACTTAGGCCAACAAAAGGATAACTGAGTGTGCTAGGGAGCGATGGAAAGATCCTAAACACAAATGTTGAGTGAACATTTCCTCTCAAGCATTGTTGTCTAAGATTTTTGAATGTCGTGATAATTCCAAACATATATCCAACTGAAGACAACCATTCTTCGATGATATCTGTGTAAGAGATGTTATCTGGGAGATAAAGCCTAGTCAAACAAATCATATTCAGCGATGATATCGGCGTTTCGCAACTCAATCAAGTTTTGAATAAAAAATTAGATCAAATCATCGAGGCTAGCAAATTTCCTCGATGAGACCTAGAACCCGAAAAATCTCTAGACAATGGATAATCAAAACAAGGCCAGCGCACTATCACCTTCTCTTAGACCATGTTGATTTTCAGCTGATGATCTGCATGAACTTGTTATTTTTTGTCATATGAGCATCACGCCATTTCTGTAGTCATTCCAATTTATCACACACATCTCAGTTGGGACAATTCATGAAGTTTGATGATGCTTCAGACATATCTTCAAGTTATGATGATGAGATTGATTCTAAAACCACTATCGTCTATCCACTTTCCAGATTGAAGAAGTTCCAGCAAATTTCTAGTCTTCTGTTGAAAAAAAATAAGAAAAAGAAAGGCAAAAGAAAAAAAAACTAGAGCAAAACCCTGAAAAGAGGCATTCTAGGTATTCAAAAAAAGAGAAAAATGGAGCCTTCATGAGAAAAGCGATTGCATAATCTTTCATCCCTACTTAGAAGAGATTTGGAGGATTGCTCATCTGCAAAACTGAAGTAGACACTGATGTTCAGCCAAAGTACAAGTTTGCTTGAGCTGCAAAGGTCCAAACTAGAAGGAAGAGGAAATAAAATCGGTGAAAACTCGAAAACGGACAGTCTAGAGCAATCTAGAAAGAAAGTGAAGAGAAAAGAAAACAATGCATCTAAGCAAGTTCAAATCAAGCAATACAGAAATAACATTTCTTTCATAATTGCAAGCTCTGACCTACATTGTACGTCTCCAATTACCATCTTAATCAAACCTGATATTTGAGTTGAAGGAGTTTGTCTTCAAATTACATCATGCCTTATGGAGTTATCATTTCTTCAAAGATTTAAAACTTCTAATGCTTGATCAAGATCAGAAAAGAGGGCAAAATAGAATCGGGGGAGTTCGTGAGTCAAAGAGAGCCACCCAAATTTGTCAGAAATTAGGCATGCGGGAAATGTCCTTCTCGAAAGATTAATAACCTGGAAGGCAGCTTACATCTTTAAGCATCGACACAACGTTCGAGATCTTCTAGACAGAGACTACGCTTGGGATAACCCTCGACAAGTGGTTCGAATACGCTACTGCACAAAATATATGGGGCCCCTATTTTTTCGAAAATCATATTCTTGAAAGAATAAATACTCTTTACTCATTCATATAAGCATCTTGCATTGTTACGAAACAAATATTTCTTGCATTACTTTTCATAGAGATTTAAAGTACAGGGACCTAAGACATGTATCCAAAAAATATATGGGCACAAGAATAGATAGGGTATCTGAGCTCCAATCAATGATCTCGCTCGAGAAGAAGAAAATAGATTACTCCAAAGGTCGTTTGGCTCAAAAGCTCAAATTTTCAGACAATGAAATTTAGGGGGCAACATATGTGTTCTTGAAAACAATGAAAGCCCATCAAGAAAAGATGTAAACATACTTTAAGCCCCGAGAGTAGTTTCAGAAGAAATGTTGGTGCATTCACCCGAGGAAATAATCCAAAAGATGATCGAACCCAAGAAAGGTTGGGGCATACTCACATACAAGGTACTGAACACTACTTAATCAGAAGCAAAGATCTGACCAACGTAGAGTCAGGAGCAACCCTTTAAGGACCAAGGAAAATCATGTCAGATTCATCACGCACATCATGCATACATCTAAAAATTATCATGCATTTAGACAAAACATACATTTAGGCATAAAGATGCATTCATACTAAATGCATTTTTGGCTTGAACGTACAAACAGGTCTAGAAAAGAGACCGAAGAACATCAACTATGGGGCAATAATTGGTGACCAACTTTTAGCCCCGGAGGAGGCCGAATACGCAAAAAGCTGAAACATCCAGATGAAAAATGGTAAATTTTTCAGAAAGGATTACTAACTAAAGTTTTATTTTGTTTTCAGGTCATGACTCCCTACCATCAACCTTTTTCTGATCTCGCCTTCATCAAAGGTAGAAGGCTAGTTTAATCCAGATTTTGCATCCCTAATGGTGGTATCGCAAGTCAATCTCCCTTGAGAAGAAGAAAGAATATGACTTCATGGTCATTCAGCTCAAAAGTTCAAATTCAGAAAATGATGAGGACAATGAAAATTTGGGGGGCAAACTTTTGCTAGGGCAAATTTTGAACAAGAATAAAATCAAAAGATTAAGTTGAGCCAGAAGAAGAGGACTTCTGCAAGTATTCTATGCATCTTCATTCATCATAAGGACATACATAAAATCATATGCATTATTGCATCATCAAGCATGTTCATACGTCATGACATCTACCATTAATAACTTGAAGATTTCGACAAAGATTTTATGCATTCCTGTACTATCACAAAAGCATCCACATACATGTCATCTGCATAAATACATTATCGAAAAATAACCTCTCAAAAGGGTTTCTTAACTCCGTCCTTCTAGAAGGACATTTTCCTCAAAAACAAGAGTTTCTTAACTCCGTCCTTCCATAAGGACATTTCTTTCAAAAACAAGATTTTCTTAATTTTATCCTTTCATAAGGATACTTTTATTCAAAATCAATATTTCTTAATTCCGTCATTCCTCAAGGACACTTTCTCAAACTGAAATTTCTTAATTCTGTCATTCCTCAAGGATATTTTTCTCAAATAGAAATTTCTTAATTCCATCTTTTCTTAAAGACGTTTTTCTCAAATAGAAATTTCTTAACTCCATCCTTTCTTAAGGACGTTTTTCTCAAAATGGGAATTTCTTAATTCTATCCTTTTATAAGGATACTTTGGTCCAAAACCAAAATTTCTTAATTTTATCCTTCCTCAAGGACACATTTTCTCAAACTCAAAATTTCTTAATTCCATTATTTCATAAGGAAGTTTTCCTTAAAAATAGGAATTTCTTAATTTCATCCCTTCATAAGGAAATTTTCCTTAAAACATGTCTGGCATCCTCATACACGAAGGAACAGATCATCGTCGTTAACAAATTCCAACATCCTTGACACAAGAAGTGGGGCAAGTATTGTCTGGCGTCTTCAACCAAGAGGGAACAGACAGAAAATATAATATCCTCGACAGGAACGAGTGGATCAACCAACCAAACATTCAAACTTATAGTCTCATTATGAAACAGTTAATTTATGACTCATTTTGACCGAGTACTTTTTTAACTTTTGCAGGCCCTATCTCATCCGTAACATGGTGTAGCGGATCAACTAATCTCTTACATATTTTGTCTCTCCAACAAATGGTGGAATAGATCAAACACACCAACAAATTTATCTCCATAAAGTTGCAGTGGAATGAATAAAATAACAAGTTCATCTCTCTGAAGTTGAAGTGGAATAAACATCTTAACCGTCCCATCTCTCTAAAGTTGTAGTGGAATAAGCACGACAACAATTTTATCTCCCTAAAGTTGTAGTAGAATGTACATCTCAACCGTCTCATCTCTCTGAAGTTGCAGTGGAATGAGCATGGCAACAATTTCATCTCCTTGAATTTGCAGTGGAATGGACATCTCAACCGTCTCATCTCTATGAAGTTACAGTGTAATGAGCACCCCAACAATTTTATCTCTCTGAATTTGCAGTGGAATGGACATCTCAACCGTCTCATCTCTCTGAATTTGCAGTGGAATGAGCACGACAATAATTTTATCTCCTTGAATGTGCATCGGAATGAGCACAAACATCAATTTCATATCTCTGAAGTTGTAGCAGAATGAATGCAACCACAAGTTTGTCTCCCTAAAATTATAGCGAAACAAACGCAAAAAACGGATCCTGCCTCCTTGAAGATGCAATGGAACGAATCATCTAGTTTTATACTCTTTTTAGAAGAGAAGACAAGATAGGCAAAACCAAGGAAAATCATGATTCCCCACCATGATATAGCAGATCCCACATTTTTAGATCTCGTTTTGCTGTTGATGGTGCAACAGATCACGCTTCTTCGTCAGAGTGGAAGCCTGATCAAAGCTCTCTCCAGATCATGCCACTTTGTCTGAGTTGTAGAGGATCATGCCTTCTTCTCCAGATCATGCCACTTCATCAGAGTTATAGCGGATCAAACCTTCTTCTCCAGATCATACCTCTTCATCAGAGTTGTAGTGGATCAATCTTTCTTCTCCAAAACATGCCACTTCGCCAGATTTGTAGCGGATCAAACTCTCTTCTCTAGATCATGCATCATCTTCAGAGTTGTAGCGGATCAAAATTTCTTCTCCAGATCATGCCACTTCGTTAGAGTTGTAGCGGATCAAACTTTCTTCTCCAGATCATGCCTCTTCGTTAGAGTTGTAGCGGATCAAACTTTCTTTTCCAGATCATGCCACTTCATCAGAGTTGTAGCGTATCAAACTCTATCTCCAAATCATGCCTTTTCGCCAGAGTTGTAGTTGGATCAGACATCAAAACCTTCATCTTCCGATACTATCTCATCGTCGGTGTTGCAACGGGATCAAAGCTATTTTGACAAGTCCAACATAAATGTTGGCGCAACGTGCTTAAACACGACAAAGTTTAAGATAATGGAGAATTCAAATTTTCATCAAAAATCTATTTTCACGAATGATCGGAGGAAAATAAATCCTTTGAAAAATCCAATGTCGTGATTGGTATGAACTGATTGTACTCAAGGGAATGGTACAACTAGCCCGGAGCAAACGGCTGTTGTAAAGACAACTTAAATCTGTTAATCCATATGCATTTGGGAAAAATGCAAAAAGAAATCTATGCGCCAAGATCTGAATCGAAATTTGTTGACTTTTGGTCATATTTTTTCGTCGGTGTTGTAGCTGGGCCAAACCTTCATTTCGATCATGTGTCTTCGTCAGCTTGCAGTTGGATCAAGTTTTGCAGACCTTGTCTCTTCGTCAGTGTTGCAGCTAGGTCAAATTTTCTCCAGGCATTACAACGTCGTCAGTATCGTAGCAAGTCGAGCTCATTTTGTCTCCTCTAACGGATCACCTCTGGTTTTTGTCTTCTCCAACGAATCCTCTATTTTGAAGATTTTGCTTACAAGAGCAGCCGAGAAGATCAAGTGAAGCTCAAGAAAAAGTGGTGGCCAAAGAAAGGAACCCATACGTGACCAGAAAAAATGGTCATTCTTTTGTCTTTGCTTTATTCCTATTACACAACAATGAGCAAAGAGGGGCAGCTGTAATGACCCATTTTGGTCTGGCCCAAACCAAATTACATACCCATTTACCCAATTAAAAATATGACCCATTTACTTAAACCATTTAAATATGACCCAAAAAACCTTAACCCTAATATCCTAAACTAACCCTAGCCTTCAGCCGCCACCGCCGCGCCACATGCTCTAATGCCAGTGCCGACAACCAAAACACCCCTTAAAAATATATATATCCCCAGATAATTATCCCTATCACCCCACCACCCTAGCCTCCATATAAAATCATTCAGCTCCTGCCACTGCCCACTACTCTTTGCGGCCACGCCCTTTTTCATCTACCATCATACCCTTATCATCTTCACCTTTTTAACGTGGCAGCCGAGAGCACTCCCCACCTCCCTTACAAATTCGGCCACTGCAACAAAAAAAAGAGGGAGGATTAGAGAGATCTAAAACAAAAAAATAGAGAGTGATTCGAACATGTAAAAGAAAAAGGTTCAGTCAAATAAAAGAAAGGGAAATTTTTTATTTTAAAAAAATAAAGGACACATATTTTCTTTCTGATTCGAAGTAAAGCAAAATTGAAAGGAAAAAAGTATAAATCGAACATATTTATTTAGATCTACTCACTTAAGGGTTTTTTGGGTAAAATTTGACCCCAGATTCCAAATCAACGCGCCGAAAAGTTGCCACATTTGCACTTCTGACCGGGCTGGCCGAGAGCAAACTAGAGAGCTCTCTAAAACTTTTAAAATCAAATGTATCAAAATGATTGTTTTGTTCAAATGAAGTATTTAAAATAATTTTAAAACGATACCGTTTTGGCATGGTGACCCGCGCTCAAACCCGACCCAGTCCATGAGGATCCGCGCATTTTTTACAAAAAGGGAAATTTCTTTTTGGCCCCTCCGCTAGGGATAATCACTTCTGCAATCCCTAAATTTTTTAAAAGCTTTGCAATTTGATCACTATATTAGATTTAATTAGGTTTTCAATGTGTAGATTACCCTGCTGGTCACTCCGCCCTAAAAATGTTTTAAAGTGAGTCTGCCGCATGGTTTAATTATTTTCTAGGTCCCTGTAATTTTGAAAAATCTTGCAATCCGGTCCCGAAATTCAATCTAATCAATTTTAAAAGGGATATTTACCCATTCGGTCCCTCCGTCCTATTTTTAATATTTCAGCAAGCCTCCTTATTTTGTCTTCTTTTCATTTTCATCCTTTTTACAATTTTAATTTTTTTTTTGCAATTCAGTCACTGTCTATTTTATGGTTTATTATTATTATTATTATTGTTATTATGTAGTATATTACTTCATTATTATATAGTATATATTTATAATATGTATAGTATATGTTTAGTGTATATATATAATATTAGTATAATATATTTATAATAATTATTATTATTATTATTTACATAACATTTAGGATCCAATATATATCCGTATACATCATGCATATATTTTAATTAAATTTCAAAAAATGATTTGTAGGGGTTATCGGCGAAAAATGTTCCTCGAACTTAAAGGGTGCCTCTTTCCGTTAATCCCTAATATAAAAATATATTTTTGATTCTAAATTAAATTCTTCAAAACAGGTTCCTTTTATTCGGGAATCTAACGAAAATTATGCCCCGATTGTAGGGGCATAAATTGCTTTCATAAAAAGAAATATTCTTTTAAATATTTTAAGGGATCACAAATTTTAAATTAAATTCGAATTCTTAATTTCCATCATTTAGACAATATGTAATCGACCAGGTACCAATTTTGGGCGATGTGGAGGTGCTCATCCTTCCTCACACGTAACTGACTCCTAAACCTATTTTTCTGGTTTTCGCAGACTAAAACCCGTTGTATCTGTTATGCATTACATCGATGCTATAGGTTGGTCTTTATACCCTGTTATCTGATGTAGCACGTATTATGAATTAGTTTTTGAATTTTATGCTACATTCTCATTTAGGCAGAGAAGTGTTATTTCTGTAAACTTACCTAATGTCATATCTTTCCTGTTGTTGGGACAATATTGTTAGATGTCTATTATAGATTTTAATTTTTCTATGGGATTCGTGACGGATGTCACGGATCAAGGCTATTTAACTGTGTTACTTGAGATTCTGCAGGATTTCGACATTGATGTGGCCTATGAAGCGCTTAATGCCACCACAGGGGTAACATTCGATGCCCGTACAATGAAAGGCTGGTATATCCATAGTCCGGCTCTTCGATACATCCACCAGTTCTTAGCATACAACTACTCTGGCCATAACGACACTTCATCATGTTTGATTAAGGTTGAGCTTTTCTTTTTGTGGTGTATGCAACCCAGTATAAAGGTAAATTTAGGGTTTTCGTTCGCTCGCGCTTTTGAACGTGTTGTGCGAGCTGATTGTCTGCTAATTCTTGGTCCTTATATTACACATCTTGCATCGCGACTTTTTCCATTGACATTTGATGCTTCACAATTTACTTATGCTATGGATCCTTTAGATATGTGATGTTTGGATGCAATGGGGCTCTTGGCTGGTATAGTTGATGCCCCTTATATTGTTCCTCTGAGGGTCACTACGCCTAGGAATGCTCGCATCTTCCTTCAAAAACTCGTACCACAACCAGCACAAGGAGAGAACCAACAGTCGGACGTGAACGAACGCCTCAACACCATCGAGACCGACATCGTTGAGATTCTCTCTTACCTTCACTCGGGCACGTCTCGCCGAGACCGTGACTGGGTTCGTAGTCGTAATTAGCTCGGATAGTATTATATTCCTTCTCTTTTGCTTTATTTTCCATAATTAGGACATTATGATTTAAGTGAGGGGTGGAAGTTGTATCAAATTTCACTTTGCTTATTCAATTGGTTGGAATTGAGTTTTTCTTGAATTGATGTATTGAAACTGACGGTTGCATATCTTATTTTTCACCTTATATCTTTATTTTTCTTGTGAATTTTAATCTCGTTTTTGTTAGAATTTAGGAAGCATGACGGCAATTGGCATGATTAATTTATTTTTCTTTAAAATTTTTGACATTTCATGCATTTTTTGGTTAAATTGATAGCATGACTTAGTGCAATTAACCTTTCATGTGAGTTTTAAGCCTAATGAGCATACATTTTTATTCTTGCTCTTTGTTAATTTTGAGTGTGCCGACTAATTCTTTGCATTCTAGAACTTGTGGCATAATGCTTGTCGAGACTACACGATTGAATGTGATGCTTTAGTGTGATAGAGGCATTAGGTTTTAACCCATTTCTCTCCCCAAAAAATAGCCTACCCTTTGTTTATTTACCCCTTAGATAACCAATTTTGAGCCTCATCTTTTTCCTTGATTTACCACATTTTTAACCCGAATTGATTTTTTTGTTTTTCCCTCTTTTTGTCACCATTTTCAAAACAAAGTTAAGGTTATTTCGAAGCGAAAAAAGAGAGATTCAAAAAAAAGAACAGTGCAGTTTGGTTCGAATAGTACAGAAAAAAACGGTGCAGTTTGGCTCTAATAATGCAGAAAAAAAACAGTGCAGAAAAAAATACAGTGCAGAACAGGTTGAATAAACTGTTCGAACAGTGAAAAAAATAGTTTGGTTCGAGTAGCATAAAAAAAGAAAAAAAAAGGAGAAGTTCGAAATAAAAACTAAGCTTTGATTGTTTGATTTTCCTTTCTTTCATTTTTACTTCCCTTTGAGTACTTCTTTGGAATAATTTTCTCTTTGTCTTGAATTTTTAAACCCAATATTTGGCCTTTATGCTGCCCGAACCTTAGCCTCATTACAACCCTTTTTAAAGACCTCTTGATTATTGCTCCATGTTCATACTTAGTAGTGGAGATTAGATTTAGTTACAAGCTTATGGTAATGCTTTGATTAGTTAGGCTTGAGCGATTCTTTTTACCCGAAACACTTGGGCGGAATGAGTGAACCAATGTGAGGTACTAAATCTTGCTTCTTTGAGATTAATGAATAATTAGAATGTCATGCTTTACAATTACTTGCTTTTAATTGTGTCTTTAGCTTGATTGCTCTTGAGTTTTTCAATTGCTATGATTTTGATTTGCTTGAAAGACTTGGAAATTTTGTGAAATAGAGATGGCAACTTGAGGTTTTTGATACATTGATTGAGAAATGCTTGAGAACAAGCATTGAATAAGTGAAGGGGAATTTGATGAGTAGTTTAAATGATCAATTTTTTATCTTTAAATTTGCCTCTAAAGATGTGAATATGATACTGATCTGGGCTTTATTATGAGTTTTTCGTGCAAACCTTTAATTTTGGAAAACACACTAAAAATAGGCAAAATTATGCAAATTTTATCTGGAGTCAAGGCTGGGCTAGTGGGCATGAGAATTCTGACCGGACGCCACGTCAACGCTTCTAGAAGATGACGTTAGCACTTTGGTAGCTTATCAGCCGCATTTTGATATCTTATCAGACGGGTTTAAAATTTAAACTTTGGATTATCATTTGTATTTAATTTAAATATTTTTAGGATTTATCTTTTTATCATTTTAGGGTTATCTTAGGGTTTTAAAGATACTATAAATACCCCTTGGGGTAAGCTAGAAAATCATCTTTTGTTCTTGGCTTGTTTATGTTTTTAAAGCTTTATAAATTTACTTTCTCTTACGTTATTCTTTTAAGTTCTTTTTCTTTATTTTAATACTAAGTATGATTTCTTCCATAGTCATGCTTAGCTAAATTTACTATTAGCCGATAACTAAGCCAAACCCAATTCATTTCGTGAGAATTGCAAGAGCTCTTCATACCTTCAAATTTCTTTCTTGATTTTCGGCATTACTGGATTGGCAATCGGCCTTTCCTTTAAACATCTCAACTTCTTCATTCCAAAAGCGCGCATTGGTTTGATCGACGTTTTGATCTACCGTTAGGGACAAGAGTAGGCTTGTAGCAAATTCAACTCCCTAAGAACAAACTTAGCGGCGGTCTGCTAAGGAAAATCAAGATCGGATACGATTCTCGTTGAGACAAAATTATCCGAGCACGAGCTTTTCCAGCACATAATACAACATTGGCATTAACATCGATTGCCGTCGTTAATCCAAAAAAGTGCTAAATTCTAAGGATTGACCTTGGAAAATTAGTTCACCATAGAGAAGAGCAAGTTACAAGGGTTGGGCCTTGTAGACTGTAACCGGCAAGAACTCGAAGTAAAATCTATTTCAGTGATCGGAATGAGTTGATGCGACACAAAGCTAGAGGCTATATATTATCATAATTACTTTCAACTGTTTACTTTCCCTTATTTATCATTTTCGTTTGCTTAGATTTATTCAACTCATTTCGCTAAACCCTTTTTTCTTACTTGCAGGTTTCTTGGTTAAAGATCGATTCATACTAATATTGGAAACTCTTTAGTCCCTGCGGATCGACCATTCTTCTCTATACTACGTTTTTATTTATTTATTCTGAGATTAAAGAATATTTTATTTGACAAACACGACGCTTGTCAGATTCTTCAAGCCTCCTAAATCTTACAGTACAGTCGACACGATGGATATTGAGCCTACCAGTCTACTCTACTATCTGATAGCTAGAGTTACATTGCCAAGCCATCAAAGCCTATAGACACCGCTCACCAAGAAAATGATATAAATACCCAGAGGGTAGGCTAAAAGTGGAGAAATCAGTTTTTACCTTGTCAAAATTTCTCTCTTTTCTCATCTTCACCATGAACAACCAGCATCTGCGACTCTCCGTTTTATACCCAAAAAAGTGAACTGCTCAAAACCGCTACATTCCTATTCTCACCTTCAATAAATATGTTAGTATACGAATCCAACACGCTACAACAAAAACATTTTCGTCGATAAAAAATTGTATTTTTATACTTATATTACATACCAAATATTTAAAAAGCATGAAAAACTAGTACTGGTGCAATGAAGAAGGGGTGTATAAAATATGAGGATGATCTCTGTAAATGGAAAAGGTTGGAGCAATATTGATTAATTTATCCAAAAGAAAATCTGGATTAAGATTGGGTTTGGGTTTGGTGCATGCTTTCAAACTTCGTAGAAAAATGGTCCCCTCTACCGTGTGTTGAGAATCGAGGACATTAGCCCCTTTGATTTCATTCTGTTTGTTTGATTGTTCATGTATTGGTTTCTGTTCGACCATGTTCACTGCTTAAGCCCTATCAATTGGTCACTTTGAATATCGAATTTGTTGTCTTTTATTATAAGATTATGGCGTTGTAAACGGAAAAAATTGAATTGGACGAATCACCTCAGTATTGAACATCTGTAAAGCCTAATCTGAATTAATCGGTCAATTAATCGGAAACCGATCGTTAAAAAAATAATTATATGAAACTGATTTCTATTAAATCATAGAGCTCCTCGTTTAGAAAAACTTCAAATATAAATAACAAGTATACATAACGGATCTCAACATGCTAGTACTACAGTACGAAGCCCGGGCTACATTTTTATATTTCCAGGATTTTCCCAGGAAAATTTTCAATTTTCTCTGCCCTCCCATGCATTTGAAACTAAAACATTACAAGATTGCAAAAAAAAAAAAAAAGCTACTTCTTTTCCAAATGATTTAAACTTGGTCGAATTGCTTAAGCATTTCAGAAATGGTAAGAGTCTGAGATGGTGGAATTGGATGGAGAGCAGGCTTTCCGATAAGAGGCTCCGCCGATATGTGGTTGTCACAGGTGAGAGTGTGATGCCTTTTACGTACCGCTCTTACCGGTGGCTCTTCCGCCGTCACTGCTGCCATTCTGTTATTCACCATCGTCGGCTGCTCCGATCTCTTCCGCGAACTCTCTGCTGCAACCCTTTCTCCATGCCCTTTTTCGTTCTTCAAAAAACAATACATACTTCAAATATCACAAGGTCCCGAAAGATAGTGAAATGATTGTTTTAAAGCAAAAGCGCCATTACTGATAAAAAAAAAAACAAGAAATGTAACGTACATCGATGGAAGAAGAAGCAGACATTGGGCATTTTACAGGCCGATCTTCATCTTGAGGTTCCATGGGATGTTGGACGGGCCAGAAGAAATCGACGTCCAGTCCCACCGCATGCGGCTGGCGGAGAAAGTTCATATCCATTCCACCAGCGTCGAGTCACAACAACTTCAGTTTCCTTTCTACCCTGAAACAGAATGGTGAATTGAATCAAATAATCTCTGGCCTGGGTTTGAGAGTTTGGAAAACATGGAGAGAGGAGACATAATACTATAGGGAGCTTGATGCAGAGATGAAGATCTTACTTTGTATTGTATCGGTGAGAGAGAGAAGCGGAAAGTAAAGCTGAAGAAAAAGAAGAGAAAGGTAGCATCAAAAGACGCAAAAACAAAGAGACAGACAAGGGCGTGTGGGAACACTTGCACAGTGAAACCTCCCTCGCCTCATACTATATTACTCTATATTATAAGGGGCAATTCTTTCATACATGCGCAAATGGGAAGTTTTATGGTTTAGGAATTTAAAGATTTAGGGTTTAAAATTTAAGAATTTAGGATTTAATAGCTGTGAATAGAAGTTAAAAAATATTTTAATAATGTGAGTGTAATAAATGATTTTCTATGTTTAAAAATGTCTAAGAAACCTTACAAGAGTGTAATAAATAATTACACAAATTTGTGTATTAAACTCATCTTTCTTTCATCCATATCTTGTGAGTGCAATAAAATTTAGGAAAATTACTTTGATACACAAGTTTATATAAATTTTAGTTTGTACAGGTCTTTTAAATTTAGTGTTTAGAGATTTAGATTGTGGTTTAGGGTTTAGGAGTTTATGTTGTATAGTGCAGAACTTAAGGTTTATGGTTATAATTTAGAGTTTAAGCTTTAAAATTTAAGTTTTAGGGTGTTAAGGCTAAGGATTTAGGGTTTAGATTTTATATCTTAAATATGAAGGGTTGTGTATCAAAATATAACTCTAAAATATAATGTATATTATATTATTTGATTAATCAAAGATAGGTCTTGGATACAAAAATTTATACCTAACTTGTGTACTTAAAATATGAATTATATTTTGATACACAATCTAGTAAAAAAATTACACAACGCTTTTTAAAATCTAAAATATAAATCTCTAACTCCACCCTAAACTATAAACCTAAATCCTAAATTCTATACACTACAACTTCAACTCTTAAACCCTAAACTAAATTTCTAACTCATAAATTTGACATGTGTAAACTTTAGTCTACACAAGCTTATGTATCAAATTTTTATATATATTTTATATTTTATAAATAATAAAAATAACAAAGGGTAGATATACATATATATAATTCCTTCATTTATTGATGCTTTTTGTTAGCAAAATTCAAAATGTAACCTTTTTTTCCCTCTTTATTTCTTTATTACTTTGGTAGGAGTCTATGTGTAGATGAATTGAGGGAGAGATTTTTCTTTTTTGGTATATTCTTTCCTTTATTGCTTTTTACAAACCGCAGCTGTAGTTTGGTTGAAAATCTTACAATTTCCCCCACTTTTCTGCTTTTTCTCCTTTGGGCTATCTACAACTTGCAACATTCATCATACTTCCTATAATCTTCGAGACAACACGATTGCAGTGTTTAAAAATATTTATTTTAAGTTCCGATCATTTCAAATTATTTCAGGTTTGATCCTACCTTAATTTGAGTATAAAAGTAATAAATTTTCATGCCGTGACATGATTTGACCCATAGATATTTCATCTTTTCCCCCAAATTCTTTCCACAACCTAGTCAAATTATTGAATTATGACTAAATTATTAGAATCCATAAGTTATGGGGATCAAAATTGTTATTATACCAAGTTTTTGGTTCAATATTAATGACAGTTTGACTTGTTTGTCACAACATTTTAATTGAGTGACATGTTTATTCCTAAACCTATAATATAATGACTGAGTATTTACTTTTAGAAGAAGAGTAACATGTTTGTTCCTAAACCTATAATTGAGTGACTCAATTGTTACTTTTAAAAGAAGAGTGACATATTTGTTGTTAAACCTATAACTAAGAGATCTCTAGTGTAATTTACCCAAAAATTAAATAGTCAAATTGAATGCTTCAAAAGTCCAAATACATGAGATGGGTACGACAAAATAGTCCAACATTGTAAACCCAACGTTTGATAATAGCACAAATTAACTAATGGGTCAAATGCATAGTCAAACCCAAGTTAAGGCCCAAATTTATATAGTTATATTTTATATTATAATTATTTGTAAATTTTATTGTAATATAATGGATGTAATAATTTAATTGCCTCTTCGTTGGGGTAATTTTATATTCTAAATTATTAAATAATTAGTAAATTTTACTAAGCTAGATTAATTTAGGGTAAACTACTTCTGTAGTCACTTAATTATGGGGAGGTTCTATTCTAACCATTTATATGTTGTCAATCATACAACTTAACTATTTAAATTATATCAATCAAGCCACTAAAAGTCACTAATCATTAAAAATTAACAAAAATATTAATGTGATAATTAAATAAATTTTTATGATTACACATGTGGCCCTCATAACTAAACTAGGGTAAATATCTAATTAATACCATACTAATATTTTCATGATTTATCTATAAAGTTTTAATAGTTTAAAGACTAATGTAAAATTTGCATGATAGTTTGAGAATGTTTGATGGAATTGACTCGAATTTAAAATAGGATAATTATTCTATGCATTGACGGTGGAAACTTAAAGTTTCCGCAAGTGCCTTATTTTTAAAGCTTAGAGTTAAAATTTAGGGGTTAGTGTTTATAGGTTAAAACTTAAATCTCTCATCATATTATTCTAAAAATCTAAATTCTAGACCTAAACCCTAAAACCTACCATTATTCTTAAATTTTAAACTTTAAATTAAATCTATAAACCTTAAAATTGAGACACGAGTAGAAAATATACTATTATACGAGATGTCCATATATATAGGGACAAGTGGCAGATGATGGACGAGTTAATAGTGGCCAAATCATCCGTCACTAATACATTTAATCGGCAATGTAAACTAATTTCTTCGTACGTTATTAGCTTTTCGTTTTTGAATTCGTTGAACCCAAAAAAAAGAGTGAAAGAGCATTTACAAGCCGGAACCAACTCGTAAACAGCTTAAAAAACCTCCATCCGTAGCTGTTTCTTTCTCCTTTCCATCTGTCGAGGAAACATTTTGCGACGGAAAAGACAAAAAGAATGATTATGGGGTTGTGGAACAGGGTTTCCGGCTTTATCAAAGACAAGAACAGCCTCGTTTTGGCTATTTTTTCCGAGAAAAGTTCGTTCCGGGATCCCGTTCTCGAGACCGCCATCATCAACGCCACGAGTCACGACGACTGCAGCTTTGACAAAAGGAATGCTGAAGCCGTGTATTCCTCCTGGATTCGGGCGTCGCCGATCAGTCTACTGCCTCTGGTTTGGGCATTGTCTAGAAGGATGGAGAAGACTCGGAGTTGGGTCGTCGCCATTAAAGGTTTGCTGCTAATGCATGGAGTTTTTAATGGTAAAGACCCGGGCGTTCAAAAGATGGGGCGGTTACCGTTCGACTTGTCGGGTTTTAGCGACGAACATCTCGGGCGGAGCCAAGCGTGGGTTTTCAATGCTTTTATACGTGAATACTATGCGTTTTTAGATCAAAGAGCTCTCATTTGGTCGGAAATGATACTACTAGAAAAAGCGACAAACGTTCATTATTGTCGCAGAATCTTTCGAGGCTTCACAAATGGCAATCTTTGCTGGATTCATTGCTTCAAGTTAAGCCTCGAGCCGAAAATATGAAAGTCCGTTTGATTCTCGAAGCCATGGATTGTATCATCATTGAGTTATACGATGTTTATAGCCGAATTCGCACTGAAATCTCAAAGGTTTTGTTGAACTTATATTCGGTCGAGAAATCTGAAGCCGCCGTGACTTTGAAGATTCTTCGAAAGGCGACGGTACAAGGCGAAGAACTTGCGTCGTTTTTTGAGTTTTGCAAGGAATTCGGCGTCTTAAACGCCGGTGAAATACCTGTGGTAACTCGGATTCCGGAGGAAGAAGTCGAAGAACTGCAGAGAACCATCAATGGGGTTTCGGGTACGAAGATAATATGCAAGGACGACGAAGATTATTCGGAGGAAATCGACGTCAGGTCCTCCATTGTTGAATACAAAGAAGTGAAGGGAGCTTAGAAGACAGTAATAACAGATAAATGGGAGGTTTTTTATGAGAATTGACAATAAAAAGATCAATGAAGAAAATAATTAAAAGAATTCATCTGCTGAAGAATCTACTGCGCTAATTAATCTTGTTCCGGTTTATAATCATCGTCAAATTCCAGATTTCATATGTTTCTAGCAGTTTAATTTGGAACAATTATATATAGTAAATTATAGAGAACTTAGAACAGTGATTTGAGTTAAATTAGAGTTTGACCGCTCAAATCCACTAAGTTAGATAATTGGTGAATAATAGATTAAAATAGTAGATTGAAGTGAAACCCTTATTAAGATGAGCTTTTTAAAATCAGAGGTTTTCACATAAAAGTTTTTACCCTTAATAATTATAAAAAATCTTCAAATAACCTAAATTTAAGATTTTTAATTTTAATTCTTCACTCTCACATATTTACATTGTGATATTTGTAAATTAATATTTTTGTTTTTTTATTCTCACACACTTATATTTATATTTAAATTTAATAATTAATTAAATTATATTAAAAATAATTATATAAATAATAAACTAATATATAGATCCTTCAAATATGCTTAGTAATGTTATATTAAAAAATATTCATAATCTAATTGATATTAATAGATACAAAATATTGATAACTAATAAACTATTTAAACAAGCATCAAATATAAGCATGTTCTTATATGTCATTTAAATTGCTTAAATAATCAAACATCTATCAATTAATTTTATCAAGCACTTTTATATAATCAACTAATACAATCCTCTAGTCAAATCAACTAATACAATTCACTAATCAAATCAGCTAATATAATTCGCTATCAGCTATACGCTAATTGCCAAACATGACCACAATTTTCTTTTCCCACCATTTTCTTATATTTTCAAATGCTTCATGAACAAAGCTTTCTACGTAGAATATATGTTTTACTACGTATAAAACTTAAATCAATCTTTGACTAAATTGTAATAATTTATTAGTTTGTGATTAAATTTTAACTTTTATAAAACAATTCTTTTGTAAATAAACTAGTAATTGAGTGACTAAAGGTTTATTTTCCCTTTTTAAATTTAAAAATAAATTTATAAAATAACAAGTTTGATTGGATTTTGGAACTAATCGTATAAAGTGTTAAGATGGCTATAATTATTTTTGAACCGTGGGTATATATATTTTATGAAGGTGAACCAAAATATTATTTGATTGTTTAATCAAATTTGAATAGTATATATATTTTAATCCTAGACTTTAGAAGTTGACGGTGTAAGTGAACGAAGATACTATACATATTTTTATTTTTATAAATATTTAAGCAACAAATAATCGCATATATATACAGTGGTAAGAGATTTGTATTGAAATTTATTAGTCTCGTTTTTTATTCTCAAGAACTAAGTATTGATTACTTTGTTTAAAAGTTATAACAATATGATAAAAAAATAAAAACATCACTACAATAATAGTTTTATTATTCTTTAAAATAAAGATATTTTAGTAATTTAAAAATAAATTGACGTCGAGTTAACTTATGCAACAACTTAAAGACTATTAGTTTAAATATTTTTGTTAAGCACGTAATATCCTTTAATTTAATCAGTATGAGGTGCGTTGATATTAAGGACAATGTCACTCTTAGAGTGAGAGAGGTTATCGTCCCTACTAATTTTTGGTATAATAATATTTTCAATTATTTTTAATTTAAATATTAATTAAATAAAACTTTTCTCTATTCCAATTTTTTTTAATCAAAAAACCGGATGGATCATTATTATTAATAAACCTTAAAAAACGGAACAAAAGTCACAAAAACTGAAAGAACAGACTACCACCACACAAATAATGACTAAAGATAAAAACGAAAGGGCAAAATACAGAAAACACACTGAATAGAGCAAAAACAAAACATAGATAGGTACAGACCATAGAAGAACCCCAAGAAGTAGACTTCGAAACACCGAAGCAATATGCGGGCAGAGAGCACGAACTTGGGGAGAGAGAAACAACCTCAAAATAGATCAAAAGAGCACTAAACCCTGGGATAAGAGGCAGGGCCTTCACAGCGGGTCACAGCATCGGCGATCTGCAGCGGCTAAGGAGATGGCAGAGAGGGGGACCTCCTTTATCCAAAATTATTCAGAGCCATCTAAAGGGGTAATTTTGGAGATGGCATGTGCTACATTGTTCCCCGCCCGAGGGGTAAAATTGAACCGGCAATCTCGCAAACATCAGGCTTAATTTTTTGCCTCCCAGATGAAAGCGCTAATCTTAGATAAGTTCTCTTGTTCAGACCTAAATTTCTTGAATATCTATAAAGCGTCACCTTCAATTATTGACTTTGTGAAACCCATATTCGCTACAAGTTCAATAGCATGCACAGCAGGCATAAATTCTGCCGTAAAACTGGAGGGGATGTGGTTCGTCCGTCAGCAACATGCACCCGTTACTTGTCCTTGCGGGTCTCTGACAACAACCTCAATCTGGCTTCATTTATTTCTGTAACGAAGCTTGCATCAAAATTTACTTTAACATAGTCAGGTGGAGGGGGAACCAACGGGTCAAAGAATCTGGAGATGGTCCCTTAAGCCGAGTTGCAACTGAATTAAATTCTGAATAATAAGACTTGACGAAGGTAACTATATCTTCCTTTCTCTGCACAATATTTTCATGGAGATGTTTATTCCTATTATATCAGAGATAGCCCATATTGTAACAAGGATCTCAGCATGCTTATTAGACCCTACACTTTCGAAGAGCCAATATAGCCAATCATTAAACTGAAAGCGACTTACATTTAAGGGCCACGAGTACCCTAAGAGTGACCATACTATCTGTGCAACACCACACTCACGGATCACAGATTTGTGTCTTCAATACTATTAGGACACCATAAACAAAATAGATTACTTGCAATCCGCTTGTTAAACAAATTATGTCTGGTAGGGACAAAATTCTAAGTAAACTTTCAAACTTGTATCCGTACCTTCTCTGGACTGTCAATACCCCAGATAGACTTGTAAAAAGATTGGGATGTGTGTGATTCACTAGCTTCTTGCAGAAGCAGTTTATAATCCCTGCATACTGAACACAAGCCTAAATGTTCCGCAGCCCAAACTAAAATATCTTGTTCCTCAAAACTAGAGATAGGGATACTCAAAATCATCTTAGCCTCATCGAGTTTAAAAATACTATTGATTAACTTTGAATTCCACTCTCTTGAGTTTGCCCGGACGCGATCTGCCACTCTTGACACAACAGTGTTAGGTGGAGACTCAACTTTGCGAGAAATTGAAGCAAACAGCCAAAAATCATTCCATATCAAAATGGAAGGACCAGTATCAACTTTCTACCGTAGGCGCATCTGAACGAGTCCTTTAGCGCTCCAAATGCTACGCCAAATCATCGATGGTTGGCATCCCAAACGACAATTCATGATATTCGACTCGCAAAAGTTTACCAACCAAACTGTGAGGGTTTGTGATCAAACACCAACCCTGTTTCGCAAGAAGTGCTATGTTGAACTTTAAAAAGTCCCTAAAACCAATACCCCAATCTTCTTTGAAATTACTCAGCTGCTCTCACGTGCACCAGTGGATACTCATTTCTGATTAGATTTCTGCCACCAAAAATGAGCCATGATAGACTCAAATTCTTTGCAGATAAATTTTGGCAAAAAAAAAGTAGCTCATAGCAAAAACCGAAAACGCTTGAAGAATACTTTTTATAAAAACCTTATTCCCTCCTTGAGATAAGATTTAAGGATTCCAAGTCATAGAACAGGCTTTCATTTTATCTCCTAGTCCTACGAAAGCCCGACCTTTGTTGCGGCCAACAATAACAGGAAGGCCCAAATATTTTTCTGGGTTTGAGGTGTTTTCCACACCCAGAACACGTTTGACAGCATCTCTCTGAAAATTGGAAACATTGCTGCTGAAAAATATGACTTATCCAGATTAATCCGTTGTCTTGAACAAGTCGAGTACTCATCTAAAATGTCTTTGAACACTGGAGCTTCACTTGCGAGAGCCTCCCCAAATAATAAACTGTCATCCGCTAAAAATAGATGGGTGAGCAATAGAGCGTAGCGATTAAGTTTCACACCCTTAATTCGTCCATCAACTACTGACCGTCTTAGCAAGGCCGAAAAACCTCCAACACAAATAAGATATAAGTAAGGGCTAAGAGGGTCACCTTGATGTAGACCACGAGATGGCTTGAAAGACTTGCCAACCACCCCGTTAACCACCATAGAGTAAGAAATCGAGGAGATACACTTTAGGAGCAATGAGATCCACCAATGATTAAAACCCATTTTCATTAGCATCGCTTCCACAAAATGCCATTCGACACAATCATATCCTTTGCTCATATCTAGTTTTAGAGCAAAGTAACCCCGACTGCCTGTGCTTTTTTTCTGAAACGTGTGCAAAACTCCATACGCAGCAATGATGTTGTCCGAAATAAAGCTTCCTAGTATGAAAGCACTCTGACTCGTCGATACAATGATGGAGCACTTCTTGAAAACGTAAAACAATCATCTTTAAGACTATTTTGAAAAGCACCTTACACAAACTGATGGGTCTGAATTGTGCCGTAGAACTCGGATCAGACACCTTTGGAACCAAAATGACGTGACTACGGTTTATTAACTCTATGGGACTCTCACTCTCTATCAGGCCGATGCAAAACTACGAAATATTTGGACCTACTACGTGTCAAATCCGTTGATAAAAAATGCCCCCCAGGCCGTCTTCCCCATTTGCCTTTAAAGGACACATTGTTTTCACAGCAGCCCAAACGTATTCAACTGTGAACTTACGACAGAGGGAGTTATTCATTTCCACTGTAATACATGGTTGGATACCCGCAAAAATATTGGAAACCCAAAGATGTGAATAGTGTAGAAAAATAATCTGTAGCAATTCTCTCCAGATCAGACTGGGCTTCATGACGAACACCCTACAACATCTTCCAGGAAATAAATCTTGTTTCTGCGTTTGCGCGAGGTGGCACAACGGTGAAAAAAGTAGTATTTTTATCTCCATTTTTTATCTAATTTTCCTGAGCCCTCTGCTCCCAATACAATTTTGATTTATCATATTCCAAGTTTAGAGCCAATTTTGATTCAACAATCTCGCCCAGGATGGGATCCGAAGGATCCAAAGACATTAAGGCTTCAAGCTTCTACTGCAAATGCTTTAAAGAAGCTTGCTTTTCGCGTTTCAATTTGTGAGCCCATTTTTGAAGCTCATCTTCGAGCTCACGTAGTCGGCTAGGTATGTTACTAGTAAAAGCCTCCCAAAGACTTTTCACCACAGCTTCACAAGAGTCTTTCAACAACCAGGTTGCTTCGAATTTAAAGTGCCATTGGCGGAAGTTACTGGTAAGATCCTCAGAATTTAACAACAATAGACAATGGTCAAAGACGGTATGAACCATATGAGACAAAGTAAAATACGGAAAGAGAGTGTACCATGCATCATTAGCCACCCCGATCCAACCTTACTCGAATGTTTGATATCTCCACTGAAATCTTAGACCAAGTATACCATCTGCCATTATACCCAATGTCTGAAAGGGAGCAATCATTAAGAACGTTTCTAAAATTCTCCATCTGCCTCTCATTGCGCAATAGGCCTCATTGTTTTTCAAACGAGAATAAAATTTCATTAAAATCCCCTATAACCAACCAAGGCAGATCAGGTTGATCATTAAGGCTACGAAGAAGATCCCATACAATACTTCTCCTCTGTTCTTCTGGAGCACCATAGAAACCAGTACAACGCTATTTATTATCATCTGGACCTTCAATGAAACAATCAATATACCGTTCAAAGTAGGACCGTATAGAAACCCTACAATCTGACTTTCACGCAAGAGATAATCCTCCACTGTGACCTTGAGAAATTACATCAAAACCACCTTGAAAACCGCATGAACGCCTAAATTTAGCCATATGAGCCGCCTGAAGTTTTGTTTCAATAAAAAAAACAACAGACATTTGCATCACGCAGCACACGCCGAAGACACCTCACCGTCCGAGGTTTACCTAAACCCCAGACATTCCAACTTAAGAGCTTCATTGTTGTCGACTAGCCTGAATATGTAGGCCTGCCGATATTGTGAGAGACGCTTCATTTGAATCTGGTTGACCAGAAACTCCTGAAGGAATAATTTGGGTTCGCTGACGTTTAGAACCATTAGGTAAAACTGTAATGCTATCTTCATTTTTTGAGCCCATATCCTCGTCGAAATCATATAATCGAGCACTTCCATCTTTGGCCTTTGTGATACGGCTCAATTGTTGACTAGGCCCCGAAATATTTCCCACAGTATTATGCATCCTGTTGTCCCAAGTGGGAATGAGTTGGAACTTGCCTCTTTTTTTTTTCCAAATTAGATCCCGAGAAATTAGCAGGAATATTTTCCAAGATATTAGATTGAGAGGTAGCCTTGCCCCGAATTACCCCTGAAATTAAGGGATTTGAAAAACCATGATTGCCGCCCACCAGATCAGCTTTCTCTCGTAACCAGGGACTGGACGAAGGGCCACCACGCCTAGCCGGATCACGAAGCGAGGCATCCGATTCTAGTGATAAATCTTGCTTATCCTGTAGGACGCGAACAGGGCAAAAACCCTCACCATGTCCAATTTTACCAAATAGGAAACAAAAAAGCTTAAGCTTTTTGTATTGAAACCGAACATAAACATTTTCCTCATTAATCACTGCAATCTTTTTTCTCCTCTTCAGGGGTTTACGGATATCCAGCTTAACCCGTAAATGCACCATGCGTTTGTAGCCCAGAGATACTTCAGCAGAGTCATATTCTAGAAAATGCCCAAGAAAATTGTCCAATTGCTTGGCTACCGCTGCCGACATAAAACCCAACGGGACATCGAGAACAAGCACCTAGAAACAAGTAGAGACCAAATCCACGGTCAACGGCTCCTCTCCCGGAATCAACTTATGCAAAATCAACAGATGGTTATTAAAATACCACGACCCATCCCTATCAATTCGATCCACATCAATTTTATGATAGAGACGAAAAAGATACCTTCCCTCATCCAGATCTGAGATGGATATACAGCCAATCATTAGCCAACGTTGTCCTCTTGGATTGAAAGTGAATCACACTGGTGGTAAAAAAGGAGCCCACGAAACAAAGATCAAAGAAAATAACCGGGGGGGGGGGCTGTCACAGATTCAGAGACCAACAATTCATCTTCACCATCCCCTATAGAGAGCTTGGCAAAATCTCCGTCCACGTTTGACATGGTGAAGAGAGACAAAAACGCAACAGAAGGGATCTAGAGAGAGCGTGCCAAAGAGAAAGTAGAGGACGTGCTATAAGAACAGAGGACTAGCCACAAGGCATAAAGAAATACGTGCCACAAGACAAACCCTATTATGAAGTTTAAATATATGTTAAAATTTTATGAATTAGCAATAATCTAAACCCACTATTATGCAAAAAAGATTCTCTCGCAATTTAAAACAAATAGTATTAAGGTAAGTCTCTTTCCATTTCCCGTGGTCCAATTATAGTCTCTGAACATAAACTTTTAAAATAAAAATTATTAGCACTATAATTTCTATAAATTATTCACAAAACTACTGCATAAAATTAATAATTATTCAAACACATTTTATATTAATATTAATAAGTTTAAAAAAGTTTTTTATTTGCAAATCAAAATCTTATTTAAAATTTTATTTAATTAAGATTAAAAGACAATCCAACTTTAAATGTGACGCTAAGGGACTAGTAAGTAGACGTGTTCAAAATTACCCGACTCGATTGACTTGACCCGACTATCCAACTACTCAAAAGTAAAAAATTGATATTTATCCGAAATTTTTTTATCCGGTCCGCTAAAATAGATAATTTCCCGGGTCGGGCCTAGGCCCAAAAAAATGCCAATAATCGATGACCCGATTACCCAACTTAATATTTTTTTATATTTTATTAAATATATAATTTATATATAAAAATATTAAATTATAAAAAATACTAATTGCTTGAAATAAAGGGGGAAATGTTCCATAAAGTCCATACAAATTTAATATTTTAATGTTTTTTTGTGATAAATTTAATATATATAATTATATACATATATATATCAAAATATTTCCTACTTAAAATTAACTTTAAATCATTAATTTTTTTGTGTTTGAATTGTATATTATGAATTTTTAAAATTTATGTATTTCATATATGATTTTTTAATACAAATTTAGACTAAAAAATTTAAAATATACGAACCGGATACTCGTTACCCGATTTCTCTAGTACCCAAATTTCACGGGTACCTGATTAAAGCATGCCGAAACACGGGCCGATATATGGATTACCCAGAAGTACCGTGTACCCAAAAATCGAGTACCCGACAACGAACACCCCTACGACAGTAAGTATTTTGTCCCTCATAAAAGGAAAATCTTTTTGTTTAGTCTTTTAATTTTTTTTGAATAGTAAATTCTTTTAAATTTTAAATTTTAAAGTTAGATAAATTCTTTGATATCTCACCTATACTTGTGCAAGGGATATTGAGTTCGAATCCCCTCTCTCTAATTACACACCTTATTTTCTTTGTTTTTGTATGATCAATTTAAATTTAATTTTTTTGTGGAATATTACCATATACATGGCTTAGCTCAATGGTTAAGTGTCAGGGTCTGAGCCTTGTTTCTCTCGTTTCTCAATTTTTTTTTATAAATAGATGAACACTTGATGTGGAAATTAAATAATAATGCTAATAATAAATATTATATTAGTATTGTTAATTTTTAATGGCCTATGATCAGATAGAAAAATATGCATATAGTTTTATTAAAAATAATAGTTAGATAACTAAAACAGAAATACGAAAATAGGTAATTTAACTTAATGTTAACTTTTTGATTTAATTACTTTAAAAATTGTAATATTTAATATTAGCTCGGTATCTCTTAAGCAGGTATTGAGTTTCAAGAGGCCTAGTGTATGTAAAAAATTTAGCTGAAAGACTCACCCACTAAAATTAGATGTGCAACACAGGTCGGTTTGGATTAACCAAGATAAAACCATGAAGAACAGGAAGAATGACAAACAAAAAAACTTTTTTTATTTAATTTGTTAAAAAATAATTTATGGTTTTGTCTCTATCTAAATACATGTATATATTTAAAAGTATAAGTCGTATGTCATTTCCAGGAAATAATTAATCCACCAAACTTGACTTGAGCTTGGTCGTCCACTCAGGACTTCAATGGCGGATTAACTTACACTAGAAGCAAAACTTTATGGAAGAAAACGCGTCTTATTGACCAACACTCCCACATCGGAATACGCCACTTTCTTCTTCAAAAACTTCAACAACCCTTAACCAAATCAATCGCCATCCAAATGAAAAAACCATCGCCTCTCCTTTGTTTCCTGCTCTTTGTATTCATCAACGAAACCGAATCAAGAAATGATCCACCGGAATGTTCATCTTCATGCGGAGACTCACTCGAAATTCGTTACCCTTTCCGGTTAATCAATGATCCGGTCGCATGCGGTGATCGCGATTTCCAACTTTACTGCCGAAACAACAGGACAATGATGAACTTCCACGCCGGATTATACTACGTGAAGGGAATTTCCTATGACGATCACACGATTCACCTTGCCGACATTAATTTGGCCGACGGCAGTTGCGGCCTACCGTACAGATCGTTATCGATGGAGGAGATCGAAATGGATGATCGATACCGATCGGCTAATATTAGCCACTCATATACAATAAGCTACGTTCGATGTTCTTCGAACAATACCAGCAATTTGGTTAATGAGAGCAGAGTACCATGTTTGACTCAAAATTCGTCTGATGTTTACGTTAATGTGAGTTGGTTTCGTTTAACCTCGTACGATGTCCCGAACACATGCAAGGTTATTGCGGCGGTGCCGGCGTATTACCTGGAATCGTTGCCGGAGAACGCCTTGTATGAAACAGTGTTGAAGATGCAGGAATCGGGATTTCCGATGAGATGGTCCGTTGAGTGTCGAGATTGCAGAGCCAAAGGCCGAGGATGCGTTTATAAATCAGCAGATACAGATTTTCTCTATAAATGTGAAGCAGAATATGGTTAGAGTGTTTTTATTTCATTTTATTTTTTCCGGTTAAATTAGATATCTATGTGCTAATAAATTACTCGAAATCAGCTCAAAAAAATCTAAATTAGGTTGGTGGTCATCGAGCTTGAATTAGAGTAGTTTTTAAATAGTTTTAAGCTTAAATCAAACTTCAAAAGTCTTCTACTCGAGTCGAGTCAAAATTTAATTTCTTACTAGTTGAGTTAAGCTCGGATTACTACCTTTAGAATCCTCATATTCATGAAATTCTTCATTTCTAATGCAGATTATTATGCTGAATTGGTATATATATACACTGTTCTTGCAGCAATGGGCCTGGCTGGTAATTTCATTTTCCTGCTTGAAATTTCTGGGTTTTTCCTTAAGCTTCTTTGCTTTTTGTAACTGTAGTGTTTTTTTTTTTTTGTAGCTCTCATTGGGTTTGTCAGATTCATCCTTCTGCCACTGGTTATCTTTGCTTTCCTTCTCCACGAATACTTGTCTACCAGAAACAAAACTGATTGCAGGTAAACCCGAGAATTTGTATATTCATATCATATTTGTAATATCATATTTGCAGAAACAAAACTGATTGCAGGTAAACCCTAGTCTTATAATCATATCGTGTTTGATTACAGGGAAAACTCTACACAGATTCAGCAGCCCTTTACACCAGAAAGGTTCAATTATACAGATATACTTTCAATGTCAAACAATTTCAAAGACAACTTAGGCCAAGGCTGTTTTGGCACAGTTTACAAGGGACAGCTCCCCGGTGATTGCACCATTGCCGTTAAAAAGCTCGAGACCATCAAAGTTGGTGAAGAACATTTCATCGATGGAGTTTCAAGAAACGGTCAAATTCAACATCCAAATTTGGTACCAATTCTGGGGTTTTGTTCAGAGGGAACAAAACATGTTCTCGTTAACCGATACATGCCTAATGGATCTCTCGACAAGTATATTTTCTTGGATGGTGGAAATCCGGGTTTGTTTAGTTGGGAGAACCTCTGGGAAATTGTTATGGGAACGGGGCGAGCGATCGAGTTTTTACACGGAAGATCTGAAGGTGGATTTGTTCATTTAGATATTAAGCCTCAAAATATACTGTTGGATGGGAATTTCAGGCCCAGAATTTCAGATTTCGGGCTAGCGAAATTGTACCCGAAGATGCATGATTTCATGCCATTGTATGGAAGAAGCGAAACAATGGGATATATGGCACCTGAATTGATGATTTCAAAGGATTTCAAGGCCGTGACATGCAAATCCGATGTTTATAGTTTCGGAATGATAATGCTCGAAATGGCGTGTGGAAGAAGGCATGTAGATGTCGATGCAATCAATTCGAGCAAAGTGCATTTTCCTACTTGGGTCTATGAACTAAATGAGAGGGGAGATTTAGAGCTTGAGAACCTGACAGAAAGTGATGCCGTAATAGCCCGAAAGTTGTTCGTAATTGGGTTATGGTGCACTCAAACACAACCATTGGATCGCCCCTTCATGACCCGAGTCCTGGAAATGTTACAATCGAACCTCGATGATCTGGAAATGCCTCCCAAACCAGTCTTGGCTCAATACCTGCGTGAAACAGAGCCAGAGTCGGATTCTCCAAAAGAGACGCTATTACCTGAGACAGTGGAGAGAAGCTCATAGTAACATCAAAGCATTTTTCTACTACAATTCTTTCAAATTGCTACTGTAACTCGCCATTAAAGAGGTTCACCAGTATAATGAACACTTACCTAATTTAACAAAAATCCGCATCCTCTTCGATTCTTAGAGCAGATTTGACATGGTTCCTCAATATTTTTATAACAGTTAAATTTCTCTCGCACTGACATGCAGCTAAATCCTAGGCTATCAATGACGATGTTCCTCGGAAAGAAAAACACAACTCCTATCTAGAGATGACAGTGGATCAGATATCTAAAATTTAAAATCTAACATATGAAAGATGTTAGAACAACATATCAAATGATAAAGACTTTCAAGCAAGTTTAAACATAAATGCAAAATGAGTCATGTCTTACCTCATCAACTAGATCAAGTTGGGAGGAGTCCCGACAATAATTATTTCGTATCTTGTGGTGACCGAACGAATGCCAAAGAAAAGAGTGCTTATGCTAAAACTTATGCAACCTAGATTAGAGAACAGGAACCAGCATACACGAAAATCAACTTCAATAATACTTGCTACATAATAAATCATTCATAAGTTTATGCTAATAAAATGAATTAAAAAAATGTCATACATGTCGGTTAAAAGATAACGAGGGAAAGCAGCATTTGGCTGCCAGTCTATAATAACACTTTTCGGGTGGACGAAAGGGGGTCATCTGAACAAGATCTGTGAGTTAATACGTGTATGATAGGTAATCTAACTCTATCATAACTATGTAGTTTAGTTATAATCTAACTCTATCATAACTATGTAGTTTAGTTATAATCTAACTCTATCATTGTAAAGGATAAAAGTTCAATCCTAATAGGTTAACTACTCTATGTAAAACTCCTCTGTAAAAGTCTATAAATAGACTTCTTCTCTTGTATCGAAAAATAACAAGAAGAGTATTCAAACTCTCTTTTCTACATGGTATCAAGTTAGGTCGATACTATCCCCTCAAAACCTTTTTTTTTTTTTCTTTTTTTTTTTTTTTCGATCAGATCTACATCTCTCCATGACTAATTCTGATCCTGCTACATCAGAAATTAGCTCTCAAAACAGCCCTCGTTCATCTGATTTTCAACTCTCGGATGCTTCTCTTTCTCCCATTACATCCTATAAACTAAATGGAAACAACTACCTTCCTTGGTCTCAATCAGTGCGGCTGTACATTACGGGAAGAAGGAAAGCTTCCTATCTCTCAAACTCAACTCACATTTCGGATGAGTCCGACCCAGCCTACTCTAATTGGTTGAGTGAAAACACCATGATAATGTCGTGGTTAATTAATTCCATGGTACCTGAAATTGGAGAAAATTTCATGCTTTATCAAACTGCAGCAGAAATTTGGAATGCTGCCAGAGATACTTATTCAGCGTTGACAACACACCGAACTCTTTGAGTTGAGAATAAGATCAAAGATCTCGGACAAGGGGAGGTAATAAAGTGGCACAATATTTTGGAGTCCTAACCAAATGCTGGCAGCAAATAGATCTGTATGAAGCTAATGAATGGAAGTGTCTCGATGACATTAGCTTCTACAATAAGCTCAAAAATCAGAGGAGGGTGTTCGGTTTCTCTCGGGACTGAATGGAGAATTTGATGGAGCCAGCAGCAGGATTTTAGCCACTAAACCACTACCTTTGGTTCGAGAAGCTTTTTGAAATCCGAAGGAAGAAAGCGGACTTTCACGATGGTGCCAGTGATCCAAAGAAAGCGAAGCTTACGCTCTTCTTACAAACGCCAACTCGGGAGTAAACAAAGGAGGGGAGACCTTGGTGTGACCTTTGCAAAAAGGCTGGGCATGTGATGGACCAATGTTGGAGGCTGCATGGAAAAACCAGCAGATGGAAGCCTCCTAAATCCAGATTCGAGAAAGAAGCCCATCTTGCATCTTTCGAAAATTCCTCCAGCTGACTTTAGTAGACAACAGATCGAGGAACTCCAACAGATTTTTACTCACATATCATCTAAACCTGTTCCTAATGCCTTAACACTCATCAAGGTAGTATTTCTTGCTTAGCAACAACTAGTGCATTTAATTGGATAGTCGATTCTGGTGCCTCTCGATCATATGACAGAAATCCTACACTCTTCAACAATTATAGTAACCACAAGTCTCCTTCCTCCATAAAGATAGCCGATGGTTCCCTTACAAATGAAAAAAAGGGAGTGGTTCATTCGATTGAGTAGCAAGATCATATTGTCTCGATGTTCTTTATGTTCCCAAACTCACATGCAATTTATTATCTGTTAGCAAATTGGTTGAGGATATTAAATGTGAGGTTAACTTTGGGGTTGCTGGTTGTGTTTTTTTTGAGCACGGGGCTCAAGACGGTGATTGGCAGTGCTAGGCTGTGTAACGGCTTATATATCCTTGATGGCCTACCCTATCTGAATCCTTCTATTTCCAATTGCTTTAGAACATCAGTTTTTTCTAGCAGTTTCCCTTCGAATGATATTATGCTTTTGCATCTTCGATTAGGACATCCAAGTTTCTACTACCTTGCAAAGTTGTTTCCTAATTTCTTCATTAATAAAAATCCCTCTTCTTTTACTTGTGAAGTCTGTCAAATGGCTAAACATACGAGAAAACCATATGTTCCTTCTCACTATAAACCTACTTCACCATTTTCTACCATACACAGTGACATTTGGGGCCCTTCTAAAGTAAAAAACATCTATGGTTCTAGATGGTTTGTGTCGTTTATTGATGATTTTTCTAGAACAACTTGGACCTTTTTGATGAAAGAAAAATCTGAAGTTGAGAGAATTTTTAAAAGTTTTTATCACATGGTCAAAACTCAATTCGAGAAACAAATTAAAATAGTGAGGAGTGATAATGGGAGTGAATATCTTAGCAAATCTCTTGGGTATTTTTTCAAAGAAAAAGGCATCTTTCATCTTACTTCTTGTGTCAACACCCCTCAACAAAATGGAGTGGCCGAAAGGAAAAATAGACATTTACTAGAGGTGACTAGGTCCCTATTATTTTCTGCCAATGCACCTAATTATCTATGGGGGGAAGCTCTTCTTACTGCCACCTACCTAATCAATAGGATGCCAAGCAAGACACTAGGATTCAAAGTACCCACTGAAACTCTTTTCCAAAAATTTCCACATTTCAAACCATTATCCTCTGTTCTTCCTCTTCGAGTTTTTGGATGCACATCTTTTGTTCACGTGCATCGCAATAATAGGAGTAAACTTGATCCTAGGGCTCTACGTTGTGTGTTTATAGGGTATTCATCGAGTCAGAAGGGTTACAAGTGTTACTGCCCCATTACCAAGAAAACCTATATCTCTTTTGATGTTACTTTCTTTGAAAATAAACCTTACTTTGTAGGAATGAAATTTAGGGGCGAGAGACAAGGAATCTCAGCCCTTGCATGATCCACAACCCATTATTTCCTTGCCTATTCTTGATGTAAGTACCCTTTGCTCTACAAAATACTTCTTCCGAGCCTACTTCTGATGAAATTGTGAGTACTAATCTTAATCCTGTAGACACACCTTCTCCACAGTCTAAAACTACCAGCCCTTATACAACACCTCCTCCAGTGATTAAAACTATACCACATACATCACCTAACTCTCCACAACCACCAGAAAGACAACTCAGTGTCTATACAAGAAGAAAAAGAAACTTGACCGAGGCAGTTAGTCAGACTAACACTTGCCAAGAACTAGCTTTGAGTCCTGATGCTTTGGAGACAGGAGGTAATGTTATTCCACAAGATTCTACTACTGTTAACTTAGATGAGTTTCCTATTGCTATTAGAAAGGGGGTAAGGAAATGTACTGCTCATCCTATTAACAGGTTTATTGCCTATGGGAAATTAATGCCTGGATTCAAAGCTTTTACAGCTAACATTGACAGCATAAGAATTCCCAAGACAGTGGAAGAGGCCTTTAACAATCCAGAATGGAGGAAAAAGAGTTGAAGAGGAAATTGAGGCATTACAAAAGAACAATACACGGAGCATGACAGATCGCGAGGAAGGAAAAAAAAGGCTGTAGGGTGTAAATGGGTCTTTGAGTCAAGTACCATTGGGATGGGAGTGTTGAGAGATACAAGGCAAGGTTGGTGGCTAAAGGGTTTACTCAATCATATGGTGTAGACTATCAAGAAACTTTTGCACCTGTAGCAAAGTTAAACACCATCAGGATATTGCTTTCAGTGGCAGTTAACAAGGATTGGAAGCTGCATCAGTTGGACATCAAAAACGCATTTCTAAATGGTAGACTTGAGGAGGAAGTGTACATGCAGGTTCCACCTGGTTTAGAAGAGAAGACCACAACAAAGACAGTGTGCAAACTGAATAGATCATTGTACGGCTTGAAGCAATCCCCTAGAGCATGGTTTGACAGGTTTGCTAGAGCTATGGTTCAGAATGATTTCAAGCAAAGTCAAGCAGACCATACATTATTTAGAAAAGCTACAGCGGATGGTAAGATAACTCTCCTAATTGTCTATGTTGATGATATCATTATTACTTGGTGATGACATAGAAGAGATAGAGAAGCTGAAAACTGTTCTAGCAAAGGAGTTCGAAACTAAGGACTTAGGAAGCCTTAGGTACTTCTTGGGAATGGAAGTTGCAAGATCAAAAGAAGGGTTAGTTATCAACCAAAGGAAATACATTCTAGATCTACTTACGTAAACTGGAATGCTCGGGTGTAGACCAGTGAGAATCTCCAATGGAACCAGGTTTGAAATTTGGTAAAGATGGAATGGGGAATCCGGTGAATAAAGAGTCCTACCAAAGGCTGGTGGGAAAACTAATCTACCTCTCACTCACGGACGACATTGCATACTCGGTGAGTATAGTGAGTCAACACATGAGTAGTCCTCGAGAAGAGCACATGAAGGCGTCGATAGGATCCCGAGGTACTGAAGTTTACACGAGTGCGGACTTATTTTCAGAAAACATCCAGACAGAACTATAAAAGTCTACACAGGCGCAAGTTTGGCGGGAGAACTAACAGATAGAAGGTCCGTGAGTGGCTATTGTATGCGTTGTGTGGGGAAATCTGGTCACTTGGAGAAGTAAAAAAGCAGGTGTTGTATCTAGAAGCGCATGAGCGAGAATTGAGCTATGGCTCTTGGAATATGTGAGGAATGTGGATTAAAAAACTCCTCACCTTTGAGTTAGAGTTGGATGGAAAGTTAGAATTTGAGGTTTACAAAGTGATAGTCAATCAGCAATGAGCATTGCCAAGAATCCAGTCTGACATGACCGGACTAAACATATTGAAATAGATAGGCACTTTATCTATGAGAAGGTCAATAATGGAGTAATAAAGCTTCATTATATTCCAACCAAGAATCAACTTGCTGATATCTTCACCAAAGCACTTCCTAGGGCAAATTTTGATGAGTTTTCATCCAAACTGGGTGTACACAATATACACGCTTGATTTGAGGGGGAGTGTGAGTTAATACGTGTATGATAGGTAATCTAACTCTATCATAACTATGTAGTTTAGTTATAATCTAACTCTATCATAACTATGTAGTTTAGTTATAATCTAACTCTATCATTGTAAAGGATAAAAGTTCAATCCTAATAGGTTAACTACTCTGTGTAAAACTCCTCTGTAAAAGTCTATAAATAGACTTCTTCTCTTGTATCGAAAAATAACAAGAAGAGTATTCAAACTCTCTTTTCTACAAGATCAATCAAATAAAAACTCATCCGCAACTTAAAAGTCTGCGGCCAGAATAAATGGATGTTCTTAAAGCATAAGCATGAATGAAAAACTACTGAATTATGGCCACGAGAATATATACAGGTGAAACAGACCATAAGTGATGGAGCTCAACTATCATTATCACGAAGTATAAAGCTACCTAATAGTGACAAACTTGTTGGTACCATGTCTCGCCCAATGACTCCTCAAATCAATTGGATTACTGAAGTTATAATTTTCGGCTGCGAGTTTCTCGAGGACCTTCTTGAATGTCCCCCTGACTCATTTTCTGGCCAGCTATCCTTGCACCACGCCTTTTGATGCTCATTGGCAACGGATACATGGACACATTTGTGGTGCAACAAATAGATTGCCAACCACCACAGCCCCATAGATAACATTGCTGAGGGGTTCCAGTGCACGAGCAAACCGGAATCGGAATGCCTGAAACATCCATGTTGAAACCATCTATTTGAATGTCAATACTCTTCTTTGCAGGCTTCACACGTTGAACCATAGAATTGGCATTTTCCTTTGGCTTCCTAGGCTTTTTGGCCTATGGCATCTTAGGGGCAGCCCCATCCTGCCTTTTCCTCGGTTGAAAACCATCCTTACTAGCTGACGACTCTTCGACTCTACTCACCACCATCTCATCTCTTGTTGAAGAATCAGGTGGTGGCTGCAAATTCGGCAATGAATGAGTCGTCGAGGTTTTAGGAAGAATGCCATAATTCGGGGCGGTGGCCAGTAACATGCTGAAAAACTTATCTCTTTCAGTAATCCAACTATCCCGAACGTAATTCATGGGGTTACGCACCTCAGAAACAACGCAGTCCCGTGGGTGAAAGGCTGTGCATTGGTAGTAACCATGAGATTGGGATCACGCCCGGGAATAAAGGGCTTTGTGCCTGTTCAACCATGCTCGACATTAGCTGCAGACTGAGATGTGCTTTAAAGGACGGTAACGGTTCATAGTAACCCTAATTAGGCATATTCAACACATCTTCATCCATGAAGCTACATATAGTTAAACAACACAACAGAATTATTAATCTTTTACCATGATTCAAATTATTCCATCAAATCCATTAAATTACCAACGAATACCATGAAAATATAAACTTAATCGAAGAAGGAAACATCGAAACACAATCTAAGGCATCAACTAAGAAATGTGTTGCAGTTACATGAAGGGAGATCAAAGTCAGATCCAATTACATGCAAGGATAGATAAAGATCAGACATAAACAACATTAAGAAATTCAAAGAATAATAAATAATCTGTATGGTTCCCAATGAAACAAATGGAAAGAAATTATGTTACATTTTAACTCTAAAATAGAAAAACCTACCTCCAATAAGCTAAATTTCAAGAGGCATTGTTCACATTGTCGCACATCCAGTATATAAATATATAGCAGAAATGGAAAAGAAAAAAAAAGATTCCAAGGCAGCAAAAACGGAAATCTAATATTACCAATAGAAGAAATAGCAACTTTCAGATTCAAACTAAGTTCTAATTGCCCACATTTTGCCAACATCCAGACTTTGCATGCATCAAAACCCATAATCAGATCTACTAAATAAAACAAAATCTTGAAAGAAAATGGGATCTTTATTGCTGTTTTGGGATTTCAAGTTGTGAACTTCAAAAGAACCCTACACCTAATTTAAAATTGCACCATCAAAGCTCAAATTAAACAAACAAATAGATAAATCAAATATATTTAGGGGCCCGTAATTCCAAAAATTAGTTAGACAAGGGAAAGCAATGAGAGAGAAAGAAGGCAAAAAGTGAAAATAAAATAAAGTGGATGAAAGAGAGATGGAAGTGAGAGGAATGATAAAAACTTGCTTTGGGGTGTAAATGTATCTTTAGGGTTTTGCTCTTTTTGGAGAGAGAAAATTCAGAGAAAAAATAACAAGAAAGAGATAAGAAAGAGAACTACAAAGAAACAATGAGTGAGAATTTGGGATAGATGCAGATTAAAGTGTAAAGAGGTAGAAAAAAATGTATTTTTTTATTGAAATATACTTTTTTAAATATATTATCAAAATAATGTAATGTCCCAAGTACATAGAAATAGTAAGAATAATAGTAAGTACTTAAGAAGTAGAAGAAAGGATTAATAGAAGCAGGAAAATATGAGATTGAAGGAAAAAAAGCTTAAAACTTGAAGTTTCATTGATAATCGATAATCCCAAAAATCTTTTACATCAACATATATATACTAACTTCGTTACATAAGCAGTACTATATCCTCTTATTAATTAACAATTGTGTCTTTGCATAACAAAATTGTCAGTTGTTACTATACCAGACTGTCCCATTGGTCCAGTCCACTGTCTTGAAGCGCAATCTATCCCTGCATAAACTTTCCAGAGATCCAGCATCCTTTTGAACCAGGTTTGCATCAACTTTCTCAATTTCATCCTTAAAATTTCATCCAGGGTCATGACAATACCATCAACTGCAATTGATTCTTGTCTCCAAGGATCATCTTCCTCATCTTGCAATCGTCTTAAAGTATTTGTACCACCTTCCCCACGGCTAATCTCAACATATCTAACTCGCTTTTCCACATTTACATGAGAGCTTCTAACTTGAATGTTTTGCTTTCCATATGACATGATTTGATCCTTTCCCTCAAGAATTTTATTGCTGCCCTTATCTCTTCTACCCTTTCGTCTTGTCCATTCGTCACTAGGAAGTAAATTATCTTCGTGAACTGCACCATTAGATAGTCCTTGTTTAAAATGTGTAAGAGTGCCAGATGCATTAGAAGTTGCTCGCACAGTTGAACCATTAGCAGTGCTCGTTGGTATGTTATCCAATTTGTTTGTGACCCTACTCCTCATTGCCAAATGTTGCTGAGCACCTAGATTACCAGCATCCAAATAAGCATTATGCAATCCATCGACTATTTTTTCTTCATATGCTTGAATAGTTCTTTTACTTTGTTCAGCAATTTGCTTCTGCTTAGCCTCATTCTTAATTCGTCTTTGAGACTCCAAAGTCTTCTCAAGCTTCCTCTTTTCTTGTTGTTTTAAATCAGCACAATTCATATAAACTTCAGAATCTAAATAGTTACCCTAAGAAGCAATTTCCACAAGTTCTTCTCTGGGCTTTCTAAGAACAGATTCATAGTTTCGATAAACAAGTTCAGTGGTGGTTTCCCTCTTCTCACCTCCTTCAAAACCAGGACCCTCTAAAGCCAACAAAGCTTCCTCATAACTTATGTGACCACCTTTTCTATTATAGAGGCTTAGTGGGTGATAAAACTCTTTCTCCAGCATATGGAGAATTTCCGCTCTGTGTTTTCTCTTCTTTTATGTGTATCCATGATAACAATCGATCTTCACTTGAGGTGCCTGAAAATATCCAGAACAGCAAAACATCAACATCTCGTGCATATTCATTTTCCTTGCTTTCGCTAGAAATTTTCTTAACTGAGCCTTCCTTCTTGCTGCCACTTCTGATCTCAACTTTAGGATCCATGAATTTCATTCAGCTACAAATAACCACTTCAGATTTACAACTTTCATGTGAGCCATTAGTTGCACTTGTACCAAGCAATTTGACTTCTACATGCTCTTTGACTCTTGCACCATCTTTGCTGCCTTAATAGTTGACTTTCCTCTTTGTTATGACATTCCTCCTTCCTTTAGACGATCGTTGTCCCCAAGGATCAAACAATGAAGATTCTAGCAAAAGCAGGTTCAAGAAGTGTTTACTACTAATAGTGTTGTAAGACGCCCAATATCAACATGAAACAAGTAACACATCAAAATTATTTTCATCGTCTCCCATAAGAAAAGCATAGAGCCTCCCATTCACATCCAGAATATTGTAACCAAATATTTTCTTCTTTCCCGAATCTTTCATGAGTTTCCTTACAGAAGATGCTTCATCCCACATGTTTCCCTTGGCAAATTTTTTTGAAACCAATGCATGAATTCCCAAGTTATCTGAATTTGACTCGAGAATCATCTTTGTTGTTATTTTCCCGATTGATGACTTACCATGATTGCAGCAGCCCGATAGTAGAGCAACCCAAACGGCCACCCCTAGTTCCTTGACCCTTTAAGTGTATAAGTTTCTTCCACGAGTCCTGCACGAGCTTCATTCACCACTCCCCAGTGGCTGAAAGTCGAGATAAGTGCAGCAAAAGTTTCATGATCAGGTTTTAAGCTTATGTTTGTCATCTGACAAACGAGTGATAGAGCTTCCGTTTCATGCCCATGTACTTCATACCTGGCAATCGTTGCATTTGAAGAGATTGTATCTCTAGAAATTATCTGATCAAAGACTGCACGGTCATAAAAAAACGATCCACACTTTGCATACATATCAATCATTGCAGTGCCATAAACTTGTTCCAAATAAAGCCTTCTAGTGATAACCTCATATACAGATTTACCCAATTTTAACAACCCACACTCTGAACATGACATAAGAGCACTCACAAGGGACACTAAATCTGGTTTAAAACCAAAAAAAATATCATCAAATTGTCCCAACTTTGATTGCTGTCTTGAAATCAAATTCAAATATTTCATAACTAATAATCTAAACCCATAAGGATCATCCACGTCAACAATTTGAGATATATGTCCATAATTGCAGGAAAATACATGCAATCCTAAACAATTCCCGAGTGAATGAGAACCCATTTGAATATCAAAGTCACATATGAAATCCTGGTACTTATAGTCATCAAAAGGATTCCCCATGCTCACCAATGGAACACGTCGAATCTTTCTCTCTCGAGGTTTCATATTAGCAGTAACATTATTTTTCACAATCAGGCTCACTGCTTTTGTTGGTATCTGCTTCCAAGGTTTTAGGAATGAATTGTTGTTTGATCACCAACTTCATCCTTTGTTCTTATAGGCAAATAATCAAACACTTGGACTTCGCCTGAACCCCTTTCTCTAGCCTCCATTTTTGATGCCAGCAGCTTCAATTCTTGTTCCATTTCTTGCTTCAAAATCCCTGGATTTTCATTGTACTTTGCTTTCAGGCGATTTAACATCTCCTGCAGAGCAGCTAAACCACTGCTGTCAGTTATTTGTTGAACTCACGATGAATACTAAAAACTGACCTCTAATATCAATTGTAATGTCCCAAGGACTTAACTGATAGATATAGCAAGAATAATAGAAAGGATTAATAGAAGCAGAAGAATATGAGATTGAAGGAAAGAAAGCTTAAAGTTTGAAGTTTCATTGATAATCGAACATAAGCAGTACTATATCCTCTTATTAATTGACAATTGTGTCCTTGCATAACAAAATTGCCAACTGTTGCTATACTTGGAGTCCAATCTATCCTTGCATCAACTTTCCAGAGATTCAGCATTCTTTTGAACCAGGTTTGCATCAACTTTTTCAATTTCATCCAGGGTCATGACAAATAAATCTCCAATGACATTGTCACGCGACATAATCTTAAGAAGAAACATTTTTTTAATTTTTTTTGAATGATTAAATTTCGCATTCTAAGATATTCATCCTTTTAAATATGGTTTTTTAACATTTATCAGCGACCGAAGGTAACATATGTACGTACTAACATGTGTCTTTTATACTTATCGCGTGTATTACATTTTTTTGTACAAATTTCGCTTAATGTTTCCTTTTTTTCTTATTTTTTTTATTTTCTTACGTTTTAATCACGAATCGTGTCAGGTTACCTAAAACACAACAAAAATATTTTATTAGCTGCGACTTCTCAAGATCGTATCATATAAGCAAAAAACACACCCTGTAAATGAAAAAAAAAATTAACATTGAAAACACAATAATCGAGTTTTACCAATATTTGTTGGATGGAGGGATAAAATTTTAATATTTTTATATTAATTAAAGTTCGAATCTAGTAAATGAAAAAAATAATATTAAAATAATTTCAATTTCATTTAAAAGTCTAATCTAATTTGATATTGGATATAATTGAACTCATAATTATAAGACATCTAAACTTTTTTATTTTTCTAAAAAATATAAAAATAATTAAGATTAATCACACCAGATGTCCCCAATCATTGTGTATATTTTAAATGCAAATTTGGATACCTTATAGGACTTGATTTATATATATAGGTGCTTCTCTCATGTCTTAATGATAAAATAAATATACTGACAAAATTGTGATACATTGGCAATTTGCTTAACAGTGTACAAATGGGTGCAAAAAGTCCCCCTCCTGCCTAACATAACATCTCAGAATTACATCAACAAGAACTTCAACATATGCAGAAAACTAATTCATGCAACGACTTCTAAAAAACCAGCATTTAACAAGCTGAAATTCGAATTCCAACATCTTCTATTAAGTGTCTGCAATGAAACTTGAAGTTTTAACCCAATTGGTTCATCCAACCATCCAACATGTCTGAAGTTCAAATTCCAACATCTTCCATTAAAGTGTATGAAGTGAAACGTGAAGTTTAACCTAACTGATTCATGCAATCACCTTCATATAACGGGACAAGCAAGCTTTGGGGTTCGAATTCCGACATCTTCTATCAAGTGCATGCGGTGAAACTCAAAGTTCAATTCAATTGGTTCAGGAAATCACCTTTAAAAGATGACATCTAATAGGTCTAAAGATCAAATTTCGACATCTTCTATTAAGTGCATGCAGTGAAATCTCGAAGCTTAACCCAATCGGTTCATGCAATCACCTTTAAAAAATGGCATATGACAGGTTTGAAGTTTGAGTTCCTTAACAGATGTAACTTTTTTCTAGTATCCTCAAACTGCAATTTTCTTTTGTAAGCTTCTACGACAGAAACAATGCCTCCAAATAATCATCAATGTAAGCCAAGCATGGCCAATGATCGGCTCTAATACGAACTAAAGTTGAAGCATCACTTACTTCCATTTGGAACAAGAGATGGAACTTCGGGGGAAGGAAAATCAAGACGTGGATGCAACCCATACTTCTTTTGCTGATGTTTAACTGACTTTCCTGCTCGTCTTTGTTATCGACAAAAGTAAGATAGAGGGGCGTAGTGTCTTGATTGGTAACTGAGGTGATAGAATCAAGCAAAAGGGCTGAGTCATCATCTTTCCATACGATGTCTGTGATAATTCCTCTATCCTTTACCATGTTAGTGTAATTACTCATCTTTGTCCGGGTTGTAAATATTATAATAACTATTATATATGTGTTCGTATGTGTGTATTAATGCCTATACGTACGTGTGGCAATATGTATAGTTAAACGTAAGTACGAGTGTGTGCGCATTATGTGTGAATGTATATAAATATGTGTTTTTTATATATGTGGGTGTATGTATGATACAAGTTATATATAAGAGTATGTTGGCATTATTAACATTAATTATGGTCTATAATGTATGTGCATGTATATACGCGCATGAATATTTGTGTATGTGTGAGTGTTAATATTGTTTGTTTACGCATGAGTATGTAATGGCATGTGTTAGGGTAAGCATATTGTTTGTATTAATATCATTGATAGTATTGTATGTACGTGTCTTGTATGTATATGTTATTTGTATGTATGTATGAGTGGTAGTATGTGTAGGTATTATGATAATCATTACTATTATACGTATACGTATGTGTATTATTATTACGTGTGTGCATTACTATGGTATGTTTTACTATTGGTTTAATGGTATACGTGTATATAGGCTTATGCATGTGTATATATATTAATATATGTGTGCTATTGTTATTGTTGGACTAAAAAATCAACAGATCATATAAATTAAAAAAAACCCATAATTATCATGTCCAAGTCCATTTGCATGTTATAAACCCAACTTAAATAATTACAAGGGTCCATTCTTCCAGAATCCAGACCCAATATCCTAAAACCTTATCTGATATCTATTTAATATCCTTTTTTCCTTGCAGCCGCCTAAGATTTGACCGTTGGATCAGATCTGATCCAACGGTCCTGATTGAAGCCAAGAGTCATTTCATCTACCGCGCGTGGAACTCACACCCGCACCGCTCGCCTCCCGCGTGCGTGTCTTGCACGCACAAGACTCTTCGGCTTTAATGCGCCACGTTGCTTGATTAGATGCCACCACGTCATCCCCAAGATCTGATCTCGCCTGTTCATTTTCAATCAATCCCAGCCATTGGATCGAATTAGATCCAATGGCACAAAATGCGTCCGGCCGAATGACTCTTCGTTCTCCACCGATTGCCGCCATGTGTCCAGATCAACGGTGAGCATCCTCTGTCCTACCGCCGTACAACCACCGTCATGGTCACCTGTAAAAAAAAGACAGAAGGATGGGAAAGATTTTACAAAAAGCAATCAGAGAGTAGTTGTTTTAGGATGATCACATGTAAATGAATATATATCCAAACAACCAAAAATCTTGTAAGGAGGAGATCCGAATAAAAAAAATAATAACAAAAAGTTTCAAACAAAGGTATTTTCTTTCTTTCTTTTTCTTTGCACGTTGATTCGAAAAAAATAATATCAAGTAAAAAAAAGAATGGAGAGAGAAGTTTACCCTAATCGCCGGAGAACCTCTCAATGCCAGCAATAAACTCCATGTGGTGAGCCGATCAAAGGGGATGTTTTGGGTCACGGTTTATACAAAAAAAATAGTTTTTGCTTCGATATCTTCCTAGATCTAAGATAAGAGAGTTCTTTTTCCTAAAATTGGATCTATGTTGGGTTTGAAAAGTGATCATTTTAGGACAGGGTTTGAGGCCTACCGGCGCCAGCGAGCGGCGGTCGGTGGTTGTCCAAGGTGGTCGGCATGGCGGACATGTCATCGGATTCTGGAAATGAAATGAGAAAGGGGAGGGTTTTAATCAAAGGTTTTTTTAAAATGGGGAAAAGGGTTAAGTTGAATCAGATAGTTGTATTTTATAGGGTGTTTTTTAATTAAAAATGGTTTAATTTCCCACTAAGGACCTCCGTCCTTTGTGGTTTTTCACTTTGAGTCTCCCCTTTGGTCTAATCGCAACCCTGGTCCTTATCCTTCTTTAAAATCTTTCAATTTAGTCCTGAAATTAAACTGAATCAGTTTCAAAATGGTCAAATTACACCCTTAGTCATCCCGTGTTTTGGATATTTTCAGTTTGAATCTGCCTCTTGGTGTTATTACATTCCCAGTCCTTGCAAGTTCATTCTGGTTTATAATTTGGTCCCATGATGTCTTTTTTTATTTATTTAAGCATTATGTTTTCATTTTATTTCATTTTAGTCCCCCTTTTATGTTTTTTTTTATTTCTAAATGGTTAAGTTGGTTGCATTATTTTTGTGTTTTTTAGCATGCTTCTTTATTTTTTAATCATGTTGCTCATGTAAGTGGTTCTATGTGCCCCTTTTTTATTATTATGTGTTATATCATGTTTTATGTTTTAATTTGTTTGTTCATATTATATATATGTCCATGTTACATGCTATGTTGTAGTTTAATTTTCACATTCATGTCCATATGTTAGCATGCCTTTTTTGCTTGTTCCGTGCATTAGGTTACATGTTAATCTATGGTATATTTAGCCTTGTTAATATCATGTTTGTCATGTCCATTATGTGTCTTAATTTGTATATCGATGTAGTAATTTTGTACATTAATTTTAATATCAGATTGTTATGTTATGTGTGTAAGTTATGTCATATGCTAATAATTATGTTTTTTACCATGTTGCTTTTATTTTTTGGTATTATATTATAGGTATGTCATGCATATTTTTGCATATATGTTTTTATATGTTCAAGCATGTTTTAATTAATTAATTTTGGAAGCGTGTTTTTTTTTCTCTTTTTTCATGTTTTTATGTGTTTTTTTATGTTATGTCATTCATGTTTGTACATTTAATTACTCATTTTTAATATTATGATATTCATGTCTTTATGTTTCAGTACCATGTCATTGTGAATATTTTTTTGTCATTATGCTTATATAGATTTATCATGTTTAGGTTTTTAGTTTAACATTTTGGGGTTTTTGTTTTTTTATGCCATGGTGTTTATGTTTATTTAGGTTTTGTTTTGATTCTTGAGACATGTTTTTATTTATGATCTTTTTTAATGTAATGTTAAATTGGATATGTTCTTTTAAATTGTGTTCTAAGATTTCATAGCGGATTATTAATTGTCAATGCGATGCCCTTTTATTCAAGCGTAAACGTGGCCAGTATCAAACGCAGTGATGGTGGTCTATCAGTTTACTCTGGAATAACGGGGCCTTTAAAATATAGTCGCACTTGTAACCAAATTTTAATTTAATCATCACTTTAATTCGAAAAGTTTAATATTAATAAAGTGGTAATTATTAAAGTATCAATTTTGGGCGGTGTAGGGGTGCTAATCCTTCCCCATCCGTAACCGACTCCCGAACCCAACATTTTTAAATCTCTAGTTTTATGGTGTCCGACCTACCTTAGTGGCCGGTGGCGACTCTATTTTTTTTAAAAAAAATCGATTTTTCTAAAACCCCACAGAAGAAATTTTAAAATACCCGAAAGACCCCTAAACACCTTGAAACCCATTTTTTAGCTAAACTGAAAAGAGATCGCTACAGATGGCCACTCCGCTGGGGACTATTTTTTTTATTTTTTTTCAAGAGCAAAAGAGGGATGAGCTTTCTAAATAATTACCGCTTTATTAATATCAGAAGTTCCGGATTAGAGTGACTATTAAATTAACATTTGGTTGTAATTACGCGTTTATTTTAACGCATTTAAAATTTGGCATATAAACCCGTCCTTTTTAAGTGGAGGGAAAACGCTAGTGCTTTTGTGAGGATATCGTTCCTCCGTATGGGCTTAGTAAATTACCTTCGGGGCTCGAGTACCTTATGCTTTCGTGAGGATATCGTTCCTTCGTAGGGGCATAAGCGAATGGGTCCCCTGAATTGAACCCGGTTGAAAGGAGCCTATAATGGGTGATGATCGGGGGCCTTGCTACCCTTAGTAGGGGACATCAAGGACAATTCGGGTACCTCCTAGCACCAAGACTGCATGCAGAGAACATAAAAAACCCACCATTTTTAGAGCCATGCGAATAACTTAGGTACTTTAGACAGGTTGTTTTGTGCGTTTATCTTGTTTAATTTACCCTTTTATTTATGTATTTATTGATTTTATCTTGTACTAACTTATTTCTTTTTTGTTTGTTTTTGCATATATCATCGCATTTGCATTACATAGGGTATTAATTCCCGAGTGGTTTCTCTCATAATATAGATTGTTCATGATGGACCAAAGGTTCTTTGACCTGACGATAGGGGGTTCAGTTCTAGAGCTCCATTTTAAAGCTAGATCGGGGACAATAGAAGAATGATCATTCAGAGACTTCAGGTCAGATACGGCAAGCAGTGTCAGTTCTAGTAACGAGCGATGATAAGTACACGAATTAAAGAAGCAAATGGCTGAGATGATGAACCAGATAAATGTTATGATGAAATGTAAGCAGCCTGTTGAACTCAGAGAATAATCGATCAAGGATCAGAATGTAAAACAGAATGGTTAGAATATTAAGGTAGACAACACCGTTAAATACGACAAGTTGAATCCTTTTGTGATCAATCTCAAGAAACAGATAGGTGGCATATCTGGGGCAGATACCCAGGAAACAGAGGCAAGACTAGGAGAAGCCCGAGAATCAAATGATGTAAAGAGGCATTGTCCCGTACCTATGAGATACACCGAGTTGCTTCTGTTGCTTATTGAAATAAATATTATCATACCGTTGAAGTTTGTACCTAAGAGACCTCCTTATCTGAAGGGTTACAACAATCGTACCTAGTGTAGCTACCACATAAGAGGTTCGGGTCATCACACTGAGAATTGGATAGCCCTGAAGAGCAGAGTTCAAGATCTTATCAGGATGGGAATTTTGGGTTTCGAAGACGGACAACTCCTATTCTACAATGAGCCAGCCATTGCCCGAAGGGCAAATTTGAAGAGAGGTCAATGCCCAGTCCAAGGTTCGAGTAATACATAAGTGGGTCACTCAAGTGAGATAAATTCAGGAGTCGAGAGTAAAAGCATCTCAGAAATATGAACTTGCATTCGAGTACGGCCAGCTCAAGCAGGAGAGGTATGATCTAAACAAAAATCTGAAGAGTATCCAAGACGAGTACCAGAAGTTGCACTTTGAATTCAAGAATGCCAGTCTAGGTGTCACCCCTGAAGAATGGGTTAATGACATGACTCAGCTGAAGAACGATTTAGAACGTTGGAAGCATAAATGCAAGACTAGTAAAAATAAAGCCAGATCATTGTCACAGAAGCTGAAAGAAGCTGAGAGTCAATGCGACATCTTCCAAAGTGAGTTGGAAAACAATCTAGCTATGGAAGAAATCCTAAAATCAAGTCTGCAGTAGAAATGGGAGGAATCTCAAGCCTTTCAAATGGAAAACGCGGCACTCAAAGAACAAATATAAAGGCTCAAGACTTCTTTACGTACCAACAAGATTCATGCTGAAGCGTATAAGCGGGCCGGGTATGAAAGTTTCAAAGAAGTAAACGTCAAGCTACAAAAGGTCGAGCAGAAAATACAGGAGAAAGGCCAAGACATGAAGATTGTTATGACTCAAGTGCGACAAGTGGCCCAACAGGTAGCACACTTAGCTGATACAACAAATATGATAAGCCAGAATATGGATCCAATGTTGGACCGCGAAGAAAAACTGACGGGACTATTGAATGAGGTCAAGAAATTAAGATCTAGAGCTCACCGCTATCTGTAAACTCTTAATACTTGATGTAATGAAAGCTTTTGGTTTGAATGAAAGATGTTCTATGGGGACAAATCACTTGCGGAATCAATACCTTATTGCATTCATACATTACATTTGCATCACATCCTTTCCATTGTTTAATGACTTTATCATTGCATGGCACTTCATCATTTAATTTCTGAGGTTCGATGGCAGAACTAATTGAGAAAATTGAACGAACTAAGGAGTCGGGCTTGACCTGCTAGAAGAAAGAATCGAGAATGAGTTAAAGAAGAAAGAAAAAATAGATTTTTTCAATACGAGGGAACTCTGCCTAGTCCCTGATTTGGTCATTCCTCTGGATTTCAATATTCCCATATTTGCACTGTATGAAGAAACTAGCTGCCTGAAGGTTCACTTGACAATGTTTTACAGAAAAATTGAGGGATACATGAAGAATGAAAAGTTGTTAATCCATTACTTCCATGATAGCCTGACAGGACCTGCAGCAGTGTGGTGTTGCGCGTAATAAGTGCTACGCAAATGTGCAAGTATACACGTCGCAAGTTATAGCATAAAAGATATCGTCTCCACAGGGATTGGTGCTACTTCAAGAATCTAGTCTCTTGCACTGTAAAAATAAAGACACAAATAAAAGATTATAGAAGTTTAACTAATCTAGAAAGCAATTAAGTAAATGAAAAGATGAGATCGAATGAGAGAGAGATAGGCCAGGTTATCGTGAGTTGAGGTGTGATAGCCGATTGGATCGTCTTGGTAAAAGAGTGCACGGGCAACTCAGTTGCCGTGGCAACTTGCACAACGGGGTTGCCTTGGCAACTAATTGATGGTTGCCTGGGCGACTAGTTGGGCAACTACTTGGGCATCTGGGCAGCAACTTCAAGGTTCGGCGGAGCGTTCTTCAATGGTTTCTTCTTATCCCTAAGTCGAAACTCTAGCTACTTGTGCATGCCTTGATAATACATCCCTGCGTGAATCAAGGGTGAACAACAACCAATCTTGCGCTCCTCTTAGCCGTTGAAATCCTTAACTTATTCCTAAGCCGGATTAATCTTCACCATCATTGGATTGAATAAAGATCATATTCATTCGTTTCTTGAATCTAACTCTCCCGATATTAGATAAATGGATGAAATCACGAGATCTTCTCCCAATTCACTCGCAAACAATAATAAGAACCAAGAATGAATAAACCTTGAAATAGAAAAGTGCAAACTCTTATTACCTAAACAAAAACCAATAGTTTCTCACAACCACAAAACACAATAACCATAGCCAAGTAGATTTAGTTTATGGCTAGGTTCCAAAGAAACACAAGATAATTAATCCATAGCATGAACCCAATCGAACAAGGAAGAAAAGATGAAGCTTGTCGAAAATCCCTTGCCCTAGAAGCTTGCCGAAAATTCCCCTAGCTTCCTCTCTTGGACTTGTCGAATTTTGCCCTCTTGCTCTCCCTTCAAGTAGTCGAAATCTCCTTGCTATTTATAGGGCTAGGCCAAAGTCCTTCTTTGAGGAGGAGTTTGAGTTGGAATTAAATTATCTTTAAAGAATATAATTCTTTATTATACATTCCTATTAGAACTTCTCCTATCTTCTTGGAATTTAATTCTTCTTTAATCTCTGCATGGCAATCAAATTCCTTTGGGCTTGGGCCTTGCTCCATGTCATCTTGGGCTTGTAAAGTCATTAATTTCTACATCCCTATTGCATTTTCTCTTTGTCGATAATTGCCATGGCATCTGGCTCGGCGTCTCCTTCATGCATTGCCCTGGCAACTAGCTCGGTATATCCTTCATGCATTGCCCTGGCAACTAGCTCGGCATTACTTTGGCAAGTGATCCTGCACATACACACACAAAGCACACCAAAGTAGCATCTTTTCCACAAAAACTACCAAGTTATGTAATCAAGCTCAATGATGGAAGGAAACATGGATTAATGCATGAATGGCTAACTATGCAACTAATATGAGCCTAAGTCTAACAATAATATGAGTAAAAAGGGTAAGAAAAATAGTACTTTTGAACACTTATCACACCCCCAAACTCGAACTATTGCTTGTCCTCAAGCAATGCAAACTCATAATTACCTGCCAAGACTTCAACTTTCACAAACTTAGCTTTGAAATTGATTTCAATTCTCTGAACCGGGGCACAAAGTATGATTGGCTTTTTATTTTTCAGAAAACCGAGGAATTACTCGGAATCAAACTATAATGCTTGTGAGTGTGTGCGGAGTTGTGTGCAAGTTGATTTTTCGGATCCTATGCAAACAATAGGTTTTCAAATTACTTTATTGGGTTCTTTTTAACATGTTTTAGCTAGAGCCAGTTTTGGGCACCTCTAGTGTTTTATTTTTAGTTTTCTTAAGTTAATTTAATCGACTAGAGCCGGTTTCGGGCACCTCTAGTTAAAATTTTTTTAACACCTCCTAGAGCCAGTTTCGGGCACCTCTAGTGATCAATTTTTTAGCATATGCTAGAGCCAATTTCGGGCACCTCTAGCATTCATCCAATTTTTATTCTAATCCCCCAATTTGTTAATTATCAACCTAAGTTTACTAGAACTCCTTAAATCAATCAAACCACAACAGTGTTTCATCAAATTTAGCATCATAGTAAAATTCTAAGTTTTTCCATGGTTATCCTAGAATAAAAATTCTATCAATTAAGTGCATTGGCAAAGTCATCATCGAATATTCATCAAATCTAAGCAATTCTTGTTCCAATTAAGGGCATGGCAAGCAATTTATGTATCCTAAATGTAATACTTAAGATGAATGTAATTAAACATGGTAACTACTAATAAAAATCCCCCCCAAACTCGAGTGAGACATTGTCCTCAATGCATGCATAAAAAATAACGAAAAATAAAAATAAAAATGCATACGAGGACTTACTCCGATAGTTCGTCATCGTAGATGATTAGTTTCCTTCTAGTCGGTGTCTTGATTCTCTTGCTTGAACGCGATGGTTGTTTTCTTGTTGCCGGTGTTGGAATCGATCCTCGTACGGGGTTGTCTTCATCGTCCTCTTCATCAATGTCAATGGCTTTTCGCTTGGAGGATTCAATTGGTCCGGTCTTTATTGGTTCAATGGAGGACTCGTCCGAATCTGAAAAATCAGAAAATGATTCCGTAGGAGTTGATTCGGGCATAGGTGCTTTACCTTTGGCTTTTGCAGTGGTTGCCGAGATGTCTTTAGCTTTGGTTGTTGTGGCATCTTCAGGGTTGGTTGCCGTGGCGTCAGCTTCCTTGGTTGCCGTAGCGACTACTTCATTGGTTGCCAGGGCAAGGATATCGGCGGGAAAGATTGGGAACGACACGCGATTGTCCGGGTACTTTCCTAGGATGACTTGGGTGATGGCATTGTTGTGCTCCTTCATGTACTGCATGAACATTAGTTGCCGATCTTCAATTTGCCTTAGGCGGCTTGCCAATGGGTGCAAAAGTGCTTCAAAGTGTCCCGGGATTAATGGCCGAGTTGCCCTGGCGTTAGGTGCTTGGGCATTAGGGATTGCCGCGGCGGCAGGAGTTACCGTGGCAATTGGAGGCCTTGAAGAATCTCCCGGTGCCTCTCCCATTAGCTTTCGGATTAGTGCTTGATTCCAACCAGACTTGTGTAGGGCCTTTTCATCGGTGGACTCACTCGGGACATGCATCTCCTTGCAAAGATTAGAAATTAAGCAAGGGAAGAAAAGATAACCCTTATCTTTTGAGCTGCATACAAAAATCTCATCACAAATAATTTTTCCAATGTTAATGATGCGATTATGCAAAATAGAATGTATGAGCAAAAGACGTGGTATATGAACGGTAGTATTGTGTGTGGAGGGCATTAAAGAAGTTTTAACAAACTTATTCCATAGTTTTGCCTCGGGTTTAAGCTGAAGGCGATTTACCTTGCCCTTGTATTTACCGTCGTTCCAATGAGTTCCCAGTTGAGTGAGTTCTTGAAGCACCTTGTCGAGTTGCTTGGGATTGATTTGGTCAACGAAGGCTTGATGCTCGTCCTTCTCAATGTAAAGTCCGTAAAAGGTGTTGATGCTTTCGGGACTTATAAGTATGGCCTTGTCACGAACAAAAACATAAGGATTATCCGGGTTAGGTGAGTGAGCATAGAATTCTCTTACCCATGAGATGTTACCCAGTTCCGGTTGATGGCAAAAGATTTGCCACTTTTGATGTGCAATCCTCTTGAAGATGAATGGTTCAAGGCCGAAATCTTGATGAGAGTTGGAGTATTCAAAGCCTTGTTCTTCATGAATCTTCCGGCTTTCAAACTTGGATTGAAATCTTTCTTGAACCGCCGGTGTAGCAAACTTCTTGTATCTTGGTTCTTTGGAGGAACTTGGATGAACTAAAAGTTTAATCTTGGATGCCATGTATGATCTTGGTTGTGAGTAAAAACAAAGAAAAGAAACTAAAAAGTTGCAAGATAGAAAGTAGGAATAGGTTAAGGGTGATGGGTTTTATAGAAAAGATAGGTTGTTGGGATTGGGGGAAATCGAAAAAGGGTTTAGGGTTTGGTAGGAATTTTCGACAAAGGGGTTTTGGTTAGGATGAATTGGAGGCTTTATATAAGCCTTAGATTCAGCCCATTAGTTTCCTTGTTGAAGATGTTTTCCTACTTGGTTTAGAATTCCTTCTTTATCTTGAACTTCCTTTCCTACAATTCAAAAACAAATCAAATAAGGATTAAAATTAAAGATAAACTAATAAAGAAAATAAATAAAGATGTGTAATAGGATTCTTAAACTAAAAAAAAAATCTATCCTAAAACTACTTAATAATCGAAAGAAAAAAAAATCGGAAAAAATAAAATACTTAAATAGTCGAAAAAATAAAAATAAAAAATAAAAAATAAAAAATAAAAATAAAAATATAAAAAGGGAGAGCATGCTCATGCATCTCCTAAATTGACCACTTCCTTGTTACGTTCCACATGGGCACCATTGTAGTGCTTCAATTTTTGTCCATTAACATTGAATTCGTGGTTGTCAGAGATGGACTTGATTATCACGGCACCATGAGAGAATGGTTTGACGACTTCGAATGGTCCCGACCATCTTGATTTCAGCTTTCCCGGGAAAAGTTTTAGCCGAGAATTGAATAAGAGAACTAGTTGCCCTGGTGTGAATTGTCGTGGCAATAGTTTCTTGTCATGCCATCGCTTTGTTTTCTCCTTGTAGATTCGTGCATTGTTATAGGCGAGTGCACGAAATTCTTCTATCTCATTGAGATCCATCAAGCGCTTTTGTCCGGCACTTTCCCAATCCATATTCACAATCTTGATTTCCCAGTACGCCTTGTGCTCGATTTCCACCGGTAGATGACATGTTTTACCATAGACAAGTCGGAAGGGGGACATACCTAAGGGTGTTTTGAATGCAGTGCGATATGCCCAAAGTGCGTCATCTAGTCTTAATGACCAATCGTTCCTTGAGGGATTTACAACTTTCTCGAGTATTCCCTTCAACTCCCGGTTGGAAATTTCTGCTTGCCCGTTGGTTTGTGGGTGATATGCCGTGGCGATCTTGTGTGATATGCCGAAGCGTTGCAACATCTTGGCAATTAGTTTGTTGTCAAAATGCTTGCCTTCGTCGCTGATAATTGCTCTCGGCATCCCAAACCGTGTAAATGTGTTTTTCTGCAGGAATCGTTGCACGATCTTGGAATCGTTGTTGGGAACTGCAGCTGCCTCTACCCATTTAGACACGTAGTCAACGGCAAGTAGAATGTAGAGGTTGCCGAATGAAGATGGGAAAGGTCCCATAAAATCGATCCCCCATACATCGAACAGTTCTACCTCGATGATGTTCTGGAGTGGCATCTCATGTCGTCTAGAGATATTGCCCGTCCTCTGGCAACGATCACATTGCTTGTAAAAGTCTTGGGCATCTTTGTACAATGTTGGCCAATACAAACCGGATTGCAAGACTTTGGCCGCGGTACGAGTTCCTCCAAAATGTCCTCCATAGGGTGAAGAATGGCATTGCCGGAGTACATTCCGTTGCTCTTCTTCAGGGACACATCGGCGTATAACCTGATCTGCACATTGTTTAAACAAAAGAGGCTCGTCCCAAAAGTAATGCTTAGCATCATGGCGGAACCGCTTCTTCCCTTGGTGAGTAATGCCATAAGGAAAAATACCACAAACAAGGAAGTTAACTAAATCCGCGTACCAGGGTATTGCCGAGGCATGTGCCGCCGTGGTGACTGCTCTCAAAATTGCCGAGGCGTGCGCGTCAAAGACTGCTGCGGCGTCGAGAGTTGTCGAGGCGTGTGCACCCATGGTTGCCAAGGCGTCGTGGGTTGCCAAGGTGTCAAGGGTTGCCGAGGCAACTAAAATTTGTTCATCCGGTAATGCATCGCATATCTCTAGATCCGCGTCCTCCTTCTTATTGTGTTCCAAACGTGATAAGTGATCGGCCACTTGATTTTCTGTTCCTTTCCTGTCCTTAATTTCAATATCAATTTCTTGTAAAAGTAATATCCACTGAATCAAACGAGGTTTAGCATCCTTTTTAGCAAATAAGTATTTGATTGCCGAATGCTCCGTATGAACAATTACCTTTGTACCAATTAAATAGGATCGGAACTTGTCAAATGCGAAAACTATAGCTATTAACTCTTTCTCCGTTGTTGTGTAATTCACTTGAGCACCATTAAGAGTTTTACTAGCGTAGTATATCACATGGAAGGTCTTACCTGTGTGTTGGCCTAGGACTACTCCTACCGCGAAATCACTTGCATCACACATGAGCTCAAAAGGTAGTGTCCAATCTGGTGGAACGACAATGGGTGTCGAGGCAAGCTTTTTCTTTAGGGTTTCGAATGCTTGAGTGCAAGAATCATCAAAATCGAAGACTTTATCCTGTTCAAGCAGATTACACAAGGGTTTAGTGATTTTAGAAAAATTATGAATGAACCTCCTGTAAAAACCTGCATGTCCGAGAAAACTTCGAATTCCTTTAACCAAAGTTGGTGGGGGTAATCTTTCGATCACGTCCACCTTGGCTTTGTCTACTTCAATTCCCTTGGATGAAATCTTGTGGCCGAGCACTATTCCTTCATCTACCATAAAGTGGCATTTCTCCCAATTGAGGACTAAATCCGTTTCTTCGCATCTTGCTAACACCCTCTCTAAATTGCCGAGACAGCCATCGAAGTCATTACCAAAAACTGAAAAATCATCCATGAAGATCTCAAGGAAGTCTTCGACCATGTCTGAAAAGAGTGCCATCATGCATCTTTGGAAGGTTGTCGGGGCGTTACACAATCCGAACGGCATCATTCGGAAGGCATAAGTACCGTATGGGCATGTGAAGGTTGTCTTTTCTTGATCTTCTGGTGCTATGGCAATCTGATTGTAACCTGAATAACCATTAAGAAAACAATAAAAGGGTTTACCTGCAAGACGGTCAAGCATTTGATCAATAAAAGGTAATGGGAAGTGATCTTTCCTAGTAGCTTTGTTTAGCTTTCGATAGTCCATACAAACCCTCCAACCGGTCACAGTCCTGGTTGGGATAAGTTCATTATTTTCATTGCTTACCACTGTTATACCTCCCTTTTTCGGTACACATTGTACCGGACTTACCCACGTACTATCGGAGATAGGGTATATAATGCCGGCGTCAAGCCACTTGATGATTTCTTTCATTACAACCCCTTTCATGGCATGATCAGTCTCCTCTGGGCCTCAATTGAAGGTTTGTGATCATCTTCCAACAAGATCTTGTGCATGCATACCGCCGGGCTAATTCCCTTCAAGTCGGCAATTGTCCACCCTATTGCCTTTTTGTGTAGCTTCAACATCTTGATCAGCTTCTTTTCCTGCTCAGGCTGTAACTTAGAAGAAATAATTACAGGCAATGTATTATCGGTCCCTAAGTATACATATTTTAGTTGCTCTGGCAATTGTTTCAACTCAAGAATTGGTGGTTGTTCAATAGAGGGTTTTTCTAGCTTACATTCCTTACCTGAATAGTCCAGTGGTTCAAAGTATGTACCTGGTCGGTTGACTAGCCAATTTGCCTCTTCTAGTTGTTCCTCATCGACCGGTTCTTCATACTCCTCGTGTTCCTCTTGGTCGGCAATATAGTTGCCGAGGCAACTAAATTCCTCATCGAAGTTAAACTCTGTCGTGGCATGAAGTAGTTGGCATTCTTCTGGATCATCGGCATGCCTTAGTGTTTGGAACACATTTAGTTTAACTTGCTGGTCATTCACCCTCATTGTGAGTTGTCCCTTTTCAACATCAATCAAGGTTCTCCCTGTTGCTAGGAATGGTCTCCCGAGAATGATGGGTGCATGCTCATCTGCTTCACAATCCCTTTTCATCTGCCGCGCGTGGAACTCACACCCGAACCGCTCGCCTCCCACGTGCGCGCTTCTTGCACGTGCAAGACTCTTTGGCTTTAACGCGCCATGTGGCTTGATCAGAGGCCACCACATCATCCCCAAGATCTGATCTCGCCCGTTCATTTCCAATCAATCTTAGTCATTGGATCGAATTAGATTTAATGGCACAAAATGCGTTCGGCCAAATGACTCTTCGTTCTCCACCGTTTGCTGCCACGTGTCCAGATCAACGGTGAGCGTCCTCTGTCCTGCCACCGTACAACCACCGTCATGGTCACCTGCAAAAAAAACAGAAGCATGGTAAAGATTTTACAAGAAGCAATCAGAGAGTAGTTGTTTCACGATGATCACATGTAAATGGATATATATCCAAACAACCAAAAATCTTGTAAGGAGGAGATCCGAATAAAAATAATAATAACAAAAAGTTTCAAAGAAAGGTATTTTCGTTCTTTCTTTTTCTTTGCATGTTGATTCGAAAAAAATAATATCAAGTAAAAAAAGAGTGGAGAGAGAAGTTTACCCTAATCGTCAGCGAACCTCCCCTTGCCGGCAATAAACTCTAGTGGTGAGCCGATCAAATGGGGTGTTTTGGGTCACGGTTTATACAAAAAAATAGTTTTTGTTTCGATATCTTCCTAGATCTAAGATAAGTGAGTTCTTTTTCCTAAAACCTAAAACTTGATCTAGGTTAGTTTGAATTTTAGGGCGGGGTTTGAGGCCCACCGGTGCCGGCGAGTTACGGTCGGTGGCTGTCCAAGGTGGCTGGCACGGCAGACATGTCGTCAGATTCTGGAAATGAAATGAGAGAGGGGATGGTTTTAATCAAAAGTTTTTTTTAAATGGGGAAAAGGGTTAAGTTGAATTAGATATGTGTGTTTTATAGTGTGTTTTTTAATTAAAAATGGTTTAATTGCCCACTAAGGACCTCCGTCCTTTGTGGTTTTTCACTTTGAGTCTCCCCCTTGGTCTAATCGCAATCTTGATCCTTATCCTTCTTTAAAATCTTTCAGTTTAGTCCTGAAATTAAACCGAATCAGTTTCAAAATGGTCAAATTACACCCTTAATCATCCCGTGTTTTGGATATTTTCAGTTTGAATGTGCCCCTTGGTGTTATTACATTCCCAGTCCTTGCAAGTTCATTCCGGTTTATAATTTGGTCCCCATATGTCTATTTTTTTATTTATTTAAGCATTCTATTTTCATTTTATTTTATTTTAGTCCATCTTTATGTTTTTTTGTTTTTTATTTTTAAACGGTTAAGTTGGTTGCATTATTTTTGTGTTTTTTAGCATGCTTCTTTCTTTTTTAATCATGTTGCTCATGTAAGTGGTTCCATGTGCCCCTTTTTTTTATTATTATGTGTTATATCATGTTTTATGTTTTAATTTGTTTGTTCATATTATATATATGTCCATGTTACATGCTATGTTGTAGTTTAATTTGCACATTCATGTCCATATGTTAGCATGCCTTTTTTGCTTGTTTCGTGCATTAGGTTACATGCTAATCTATGGTATATTTAGCCTTGTCAATATCATGTTTGTCATGTCCATTATGTGTCTTAATTTGTATATCGGTGTAGTAATTTTGTACATTAATTTTAATATCATATTGTTATGTTATGTGTGTAAGTTATGACATATGCTAATAATTAAGTTTTTTACCATGTTGCTTTGATTTGTTGGTATTATATTATAGGTATGTCATGCATATTTTTGCATTTATGTTTTTATATGTTCAAGCATGTTTTAATTAATTAATTTTGGAAGCGTGTTTTTTCTCTTTTTTTCATGTTTTTATGTGTGTGTTTTATGTTATGCCATTCATGTTTGTACATTTAATTACTCATTTTTAATATTATGATATTCATGTCTTTATGTTTCAGTACCTGTAGCGATATCCCTTTTCGCTAAAAATCGAGTTTTCGAAGTGTTTGTGGTCTTTCGGATATAAAAATATTTATCTGTGGGATTTTGAAAATATCGTATTTTATTTAAAGAAAGGGATTCTCCACCGGCCACTGAGGTAGGTCGGACACCATAAAACCAGAGATTCAAAAACTTTGAGTTCGGGAGTCGGTTACGGATGGGGAAGGATTAGCACCCCCACACCGCCCAAAATTGATACTTTAATAATTACCACTTTATTAATATTGGATTTTCCGGGTTAAAGTGACGATTAGCTTAAAATTCGATTATAATTGTGAATAAATTTTAAAGGCCCCGTTATCCGAGAGTAAACGCCCAACCACTATCACTACGCCTGATACTGGCCCCGTTTACGCTCGGATAAAAGGACACCGCATTGACAATTTATATTCCATTATGCAACTTTAGAGAAATAATTTGGAAACATGCATTCGCATTGACATGGTAAAAGACAAAATAAATAATGAAAAACATGGATATCACAAAATTAAACAAATATGATAAAAACACGAACATAGCACCTAATAATAATAATAATAATAACGAGGCATGAATAAAAAAAACATGTGGGAAATAAAAAAAACACGTACTTCGAGAATACATACATATTAAAAATAAAAACACAATGTAACATATGCATGACATAAATGTATTATGATGTTAATTTCACAAATCAAAACAACATGCTAACAAAGAAACTAATACCTAGTTCATAACATATGACATAATATGCATACACAAATAAATAAATAAAAACATGGCCTTATACATGACCAAAAAAAGCACACTAATATGTAACCTAAAAACATAAAACACATACTAACATAAACAAACATGCCATGAAAACCAAACTAAAGTATGATATAAAATGAATATGGGCAAAATGATAAAAAGAAAACAACCTATCTAAAACATAAATAAACACGGTCAAACATGACATTTATGAATACAACAAGTAATAGAACATGCTAAAAACAAATAAAAACACAAGTAAGCAATGAATATTTAGAACACAAAAACAAGGACCGAAACGCTAAGAAATAAAACAGAAAGGCGGAAATTAAAAGGAAATAAAACTCGATTTAAGGATGTGATTACAAGCCTAAGGAAACTTAAAAGAACCAGTGCTGTAAAATACCCATGCGGCACGCTTGAAATGAAATTTTCAAAAACGCGGGATGGTTCGACATGTGATTTCACCATTTATAAATCTGATTTCGGTTAATTTAGTGATCAAATCGAAATAAAACCGAAAAGAAAAAGGACCAGAATTGTAATTGACCCATGCAGCGAGCTCAAAACGAAAAATCTAGAAACGCGGAGGGATTAAAGCCATTTTTATACCATTTTAAAAATGACCAAGTCTATAAATAAACCCCTTTAGCCCGAAATCTGCCTCTTTGGCATTTTAAAATTTTGGTTTCAAAATAAACCCTCCCCCTTTTATTACTCTCTCAACTCGAAACCAAATGAACCTACACCGGCCGCCCTATTCCTCAGAAATCGGCGATGCTTCTGCCGTATCGGCCCCCTCAGACCACCGCCGGCCCCCGCTCGCCGGCGCCGGCGGTCCTTGAACCAAGTCCTAAAACACCCTTTTTTTCACTCTAAACCCACCTACGACCTTAGATCTTAGAAGAACGAGACCTATTTTCCTAGATCTAAAAAACAAAAGCCGAAACTCTTTCCCCTTTTTTCCTAAAAAAGTTTTGTAAACAAAGACCAAACAACCCCTCCCCTTTACCGGTTCACCGTGTTTGGCTTAAGAGCCTTACAGCTTATTACCGGCGGCTGGAGGCCTTTTTTGACGAGGGTAAGAGCCGACTTCCTTTCGTTTTTTTATATTGTTGATGCCCTTGAAAGATATGCATGCAGTAAAAGAAGAAAAGAAAAATACCACTGGACTTGCGTTGTTTTTTCTTGTATTTCTGAAAACGGGGTCATAATACACTTTTGTTTAATTCTATATATTTTTTTCTGATCTCTGTTTTTGGTAGAGTATATTACATGAAAAATTACATCAGATCTGATTTTTTGGTACTGATAATCCATCGTTTTGGTGTTTTGCACGTTCTCTGAGCACGGTGGTTGAGTCGGTAGTACGGCGGCATGGTGGAGGAGGTGTGGTGGTGACCCGTTCAGTCAGAGTGAATCTCGACCGTTGGATCAGATCTGATCCAACGGCTGGGATGCTTTGAAGCTTGGATGATCGAGATTCAACCTTGGAATTGGGAGACTGCACCGGATCATGACATGTGGCGTACGGTGATCTGAAACGTCTAGAGCGTGCGAGCCACGCACGCGTGGAAGACAGCTGAGCAGCGAGTGGCGTCACGCGCATCAGATGGAAGGTCATCTTGACTTGATCATAGCCGTTGGATCTGGGTTTGATCCGACGGCTCTGGGTTGGCTGCGCATAATAATAAAATGGGTCAGGGTTAGATACATTTTTAGGGTTTTATTTATTACGGGCTTTGGCCGGTTGGGCCTTGTCAACCATGTTATATTCTTTTTGGGTTTTTGTAATACATTGGATTGGACACTAATAAACCTTGGTTTTATTTTATTATCTGTTTATATATATATATGATAATAATAATAATAATAATAATAATAATAACACGATTATGATAATACATACATATATATATTCGTACGCGTACACCTATACGTATGGCATACCGACATTAATATATGTTACACGCCGTTAGATAATATAACATAAATGTACACATAAACATACATACGACACACATATACTATAATAAATATTAACATATACATAAACATAATATGTATAATACACATGCACTCATACATCACACGTGTATATTTCACACACATTAATCACATATATATAGTAAACATATAATGTAATATGTATACATGCAATAATAATTCCCCATTAATTATTATACTAATATATTAACAATATTTACAAACCGGATAAAAATGAGTGATTACAGTTGCCCATCTTTGCTTGTTCTTGTGAAACGAGAACAAAGCAAAGACCGAAAGCACTCATTTTTATCTGACTTCCCTGCTCACGACTTTGGAATCACGTGTTCTTCTGGAACTCTCCGCTTTTCCTCGGCTGAATCTTCAGGCTCATAAGTTCTCCCTGTATAGAACTTCTTCACCTTTGGTTCTTTTTTGCGATTCTAGAGTTAGAGCTCTTCCTATATGGATCCTTTCACTGGGCTTGAAAATGTAAGTCTCTCCTTTATATAACCTTTGTTTTCGCTTGTTCTTTCCTCTCTTTTTTTTTCATTTCTTCTGTTTCCTTCTTTCTCTGCTCCTTTCCCTTTTTCTCTTCTTTTTCTACTTTTTTCTTTTTTCTGTTCTTTTTCTTTATGTTTTTCTTCTTTTCTGCTTTTTCATTTTTTTCTCTTTTTTCTATTCTTTTTCTACTTTTTCCTTTTTCTCTGTTCTTTTCCTTTTTTCTCTTTTTCTACTTTTTCTTTTTTATGAGGCTGTTGACATTTTACGCTACTAACTGCCGCATCATGCCCGAAGGACTTATCGATGGCCTGAAGGACTTATCACCATGCTCGAAAGACTTATTGGTGGCCCGAAGGACTTAACATCGTGCCCGAAGGACTTACCGATAACCCGAAAGATTTAACATCTGGGCCTCACGCCGCTATGGCTGTCGTTCTTTCGGGACTCACGCTACTCATGCTGCCGCATCATGCCCGAAGGACTTATCGATGGCCCGAATGACTTATCACCATGCTCGAAAGACTTATTGGTGGCCCGAAGGACTTAACATCGTTCCCGAAGGACTTACCGATAACTTGAAGGATTTAACATCTAGGCCTCACGCCTCTATGGTTGTCGTTCTTTCGGGACTCACGCTACTCATGCTGTCGCATCATGCCCGAAGGCCTTACTGATGTCCCGAATGACTTATCACCATGCTCAAAAGACTTATTAGTGGCCCGAAGGACTTAACATCGTGTCCGAAGGACTTACCAATGACCTGAAGGATTTAATCATCTGGGCCTTACGCTGCTATGGCTGCCGTTCTTTCGGGACTCAAGCTACTCATGCTGCCGCATCATGCCCGAAGGCCTTACTGATGGCCCGAAAGACTTATCACCATGCTCGAAAGACTTATTGGTGGCCCGAATGACTTAACATCGTGCCCGAAGGACTTACCAATAACCTGAAGATTTAACATCTGGGCCTCACGCCGCTATGGCTACCGTTCTTTTGGGACTCACGCTACTCATGCTACCGCATCATGCCCGAAGGCCTTACTAATGGCCCGAATGACTTATCACCATGCTCGAAAGACTTATTGGTGGCCCGAAAGACTTAACATCGTGCCCGAAGGACTTACCAATGACCCGAAGGATTTAACATCTGGGCCTCACGCCGCTATAGCTGTCGTTCTTTCGTGACTCACGCTACTCATGCTGCCGCATCATGCCCGAAGGCCTTACTGATGGCCCGAAGGACTTATCACCATGCTCGAAAGACTTATTGGTAGCCTGAATGACTTAACATCGCACCCGAATGACTTACCAATGACCCGAAGGATTTAACATCTGGGCCTCACGCCGCTATGGCTGTCGTTCTTTCTTTTCTTTAGTAAATTCTTTGACATTTCTTCAAATACCTGTCTAGGAAAAATTGACATGCCTCTATCTATATGATGCATGCAATGTCGTACTTTCTTCTTCTTCTTCTTCTTTTTGTTTCTTTTTTTTTTCTTTTTTTTCTTCTTTCTTCTTTTTCTTCTTTTTTATCATCATTTTCTCTCACTCTCTTTTCTTTTTTTTTCTTTTTCTTTTTATTGTTAGACTTGTTTTAAAATCTTTTGTCCTGAAAAGTCATTCTTCAGATTTCTCTGTTTCATTTCTTTTTGCGGTATGCTCAGTTTTGATATTCATTTCTGTCAAATTTTGTTAAATGAGTACTCGCTCTTTTTCTTTTGCACGACCACTTGCCTTTCTTCTTCAGGGTCTTTGTCCGCTTCATCGACAAACTCTATATCATGCATGTACAGAGATTCTTGCCATTCTTTCTGTTCTGCATTGCCCCACTCGATCGTGCTCAGCTACCTTCCAACTCTTTTGACCCAACATTTTGAGTATTTGTTAGTTTCGTCATCGGGGTGAGCAAAATGCTTCTTAACCTCAATCTTCTTGTTGCCTCTTGACGGGAACCATTCATCAATCTCTGTACTTTAATTCTTTGGAGACTCGATGTTTACCTCTTACCGTCCCCGTATTTTATAATCTCATTCTCGTCCTGGTTCGTCTTTCACTTTCTTGAACTAGCCAAGGCATCGTAGCTGAAACCCGCTTCTTGTTCTTGAGCTGTCTGACACATACGCTCTTGTCATCACCTTCATCTTATACATTGTGGGGTCGTTTCTGGTTAGGTGCTCCAATAATATCCTCAACCTAGTGTTCTGGATCTTATTTTTGAAGTAATACATGAGAATCTTTGTTGCTTTAACTTGTCAATTTGTTGATTGGTATTCCACTGAAGGGTATATCATTTGGATTAATATACAGGATCTTGAAAACACAGCATAGGAGCTCTGGATATCAAGTGCAAGAGCGGCTTAGATTCAACCACTCAGTAATTCAAGGATGTGAAGTCTTCCCTGGTGACTCGGTTCATCCTCATGATTACCGCGTTGCTGCAGAATACTACTCTTTCTCAATTCTCATTATTTACTCCGCCCCCAAAAAAGGTGGGCTTGTATGACCATTCGAGCGCAGAAATATTACTCTAGGAATAGAGTTCTGGGTGGTGTGAGTCTTAATTTTCCTATGATATCGTCTATTTTCTCTCTTTTCTCTTCTCTTCCTTTCTCTTTTTTTTTCTTTTTCCTTTTTTCTTCTTTTCTTCTCCTTTTTCATATTTCTCTTCCCTTTTTTGTTTTTTTTGTTGTTGCCTTTTTTGTTGTTGTTGTTTTTATCATTATTTGAGGAAATCAATTCGTCACAGTCCTTTGTCTTGAGGACAACGATGGAGCAAACAACACTGCCCTAAGTTACTCGGCATAGTCACGATTTGAAAATATTACCATCACTCATGAAGCTAAGGTTTCTTGAATTGGATGATGTGTCTCCAGCTTATCGCCTCAGCGGAGTACCCCAAAATTCCCACACTCTTATCCGAACAAGCCTATTACCAGTTTTCGAACATATGAGTGCTTTTTATTATTCTTTTCTCTTTCTTTCTTTTTTCTTCAATTCTTTCTCTTTTAATTCTTATTTTTACTTATTTACTACCTAGAAGATTATGCCTAGAGTTTTAATTTCAAGCGACTCTACATGGTTGACATTTGGAGCTTTTCGTCCTTGAACATCATCGAGAGAGTAGTAGTCTCGCTTTGCTGACCAGAGTTTGGTAGGGAAGATTACACCCCACTAAAATCTATCTAATGTCACATCTTGCAATTGATATCCAGTGTCCTATCACGGTGAGGAAATATATATCTATGTACTTTCAAGAACATTATATGTTAAGCGAAATGTGTTCTTCATTGGAATAGAAATCAACAAACATGCCCCAGCACAAAAGATCTTTACCACATGTGGGCCACATGTAGTAAAGTTGATTCCTTGTATTACTTCAGTGAGATCTTTTAATGTAGAGACATCTCTGGCTTCTTCAGCACTATGCAGACTTGCCCCTCATCCTTGGTCCTCCACTGTTGGATCAACTCTCGTGTCAAAACTATGGGCAAACGGATCAGGTGCAATCTTCATCGGCCTAGGAGCAAGATAGTGACCCCCTACCAGATGCGGCCAAATGTCTGAGATAGATGTTCCAAACACTTCCAAATTTGCGCTCGTCCGAGGAATTTTCCTTGATGACTTTGAGGTGTCAGTCTGTCTTCTTCTTTTACGCGAACTCTGGAGATGACACTCATTTACTTCTCCATCTTTATCTATCTTATCTTTGATTCGGTCCTTAGACTTAGACCCCAATTTTCCTTCTTTGATTGCATATTCTATCATCTCTCCAATCGTCATGAAATCTTCAAATCTGTTTCTCGATTTCTCTAACATCACATCGAAGAAAGGAGAAGGAAGCGTTGCATGGAACAGGGGAGTTAACTCCTCTTCCGCTATAGGAGGCTGGACTTGGGTCGCCAAACATCGCCACCTTAGTGCATATTCCCTGAAGCTTTCACTTGGTCTCATTTTCTCATTCTGAAGAAACTGACGACAGGGTGCTAAATCTAAAGCATATTTGTATTGACTCAAGAAGGCATTAGCGAGATCGCCCCATGACCTAACTTGGTTTCTGTTCAAACGGTTATACCACACTGCTGCGGGTCTCGTCAGGCTATCATGGAAGTGGTGGATCAACAATTCTTCATTCTTCATGTATCCTTCCATTTTTCTACAGAACATGGTTAAGTGAATCTTCGGGCAGCTGGTTCCGTCATACTGCTCAAATTCGGGAACCTTGAAATCCGGAGGAATGACCAAATCATGGACTAGGCAGAGTTCCCTCGTATTGAAGACATTTATCTTTTCTTTCTTCTTAAGCTCTTTCTCGATTTTTTCTTCTAGCTGGTCAAGCCTCGACTCTTCAATTCGTTCCATTTTTCGACTAATTCTGCCATCGAACCCCAAGTATTAAATGATGAAGTTCCAAAGGACGTGATGCAAATGCAATGCATGAATGCAATAAAGCATCGATTCCGCAAGTGATTTGTCCCTATAGGACATCTTTCATTCAGACCAAAAGGTTTCATTACATCCGGTATTAGGGTTTTACAGATAGCGGTGAGCCCTGGCACCTAATGTCTTAACCTCATTCAACAGTCTTGTCAGCTTTCCTTCGCGGTCCAATGCTGGATCCATATTTTGGCTTATTGGTGCTGCTGCATCGGCTAAATCTGCTACCTGTTGAGCTACTTGTCGGGCTTGAGTCGTAACCATCTTCATGTCCCGGTCTTTCTCCCGTATTGTTTGCTCAGCCTTTTGTAGCTGAACGGTCATTGCCCAAGCACGGATCTCAATGGTATGTAAAGAAGTCTCGAGCCTCGCTACCTGTTCTTTGAGTGCTGCGTTTTCCATTTGAAAGGCTTGTGATTCATTCCTTTCCTGCTGCATACTTGATTTCAGGATATCTTCCATGGCCAGATTGCTTTCCAACTCACTTTGGAGAATGTCGCGTTGGCCCTCAGCTTCTTCCAGCTTCTGTGATAATGATCTGACTTTATTCTTACTATTCTTGCATTTCTGCTTCCAGCGTTCTGAACCGTTCCTCAGTTGAATCATACCATTGACCCACTCTTCCACGGTGTCACCCAGACCGGCTCTCTGAAATTCAAAGTGCAGCTTCTGGTACTCGTCTTGTACATTCTTCAATTTTATACTCAGATCGTGCCTCTCATGCTCGAGCTGGTCATACTTGCGTGCAAGTTCATCTTCTGAGACGCTTTTATTCTTGACTCCTAAGTTTATCCCGCCTGAGTGACCCACTTCTGTATTACCCGAACCTTGGATTGGGTATTGACCCTCCTTCGACCTTGCCCCTCGGGCAATAGCTGGCTCGCTGTAGAATCGGGGTTGTCCGTCTTCGAAACCCAAAACTCCCATTCTGATAAGACCTTGAACTCTGTCCTTCAGGGTCCTACAATTTTCAGTGCGATGACTCAAATCGCCTATGTGGTAGCTGCACCAGACACGACTGTTGTAACCCTTCAGGAAAAGAGGTTTCCTTAGTACAGACTTCACTGGTATAATAAGGCTCTTTTCGATAAGCAACGGAAGTAGCTCAGTGTATCTCATGGGTATAGGATAATGCCTTCTGATGTTATTGGATTCTCGAGCTTCCCCTGGTTTTGCCTCTGTTCCCTTGGTATCTACCCCAGATATGCTACTTGTCTGCTTCTTGAGATTGATCACAAATGGATTCGATTTGTCATATTTAACGGTGTTGTCTGTCTCGACATTATGACCGTTCTATTCTATATTCTGATCCTCGATCGAATCTTTTCTGAGTTCGGCATGCTGCTTGTCTTTCATCATAGCATTCATCTGGTCTATCATCTCAGACATCTGCTTCTTTAGTTCTTGTATTTCATCTTGTTTGTCACCAGAATTGACACTGCTTACCGAATCTGTTCTGGAGTCCTTGAATGATTCTTCTTCGGCTGTCCCTGGCCTAGTCTCGGGATGGAACTCTGGAATTGGACCCCCTTCCTTCAGGTCAAAGAACCTTTGGTCCATCATGAACAATCTTCTATTATGGGAGAAATCACTCGGGAATCAATGCCCTGTGTAATGCGAATGCGATGATATGCAAAAACAAAGCAAAAGAAAACAAGTCAGTACCGGACAAAAATGATAAGGACGTAATAAAAGAGCAAATTAAATGCGATAAGCAAACAAGGCAACCCTATTTACATTCCATCTAAGACACCTAGGTTATCCGTATGACTCTAACAGGGTGGGTTTCTATGTGTTCTCTATATGCAGTTTTGGTTCTACGAGGTACCCAAATTATCCTCGTTGTCCTCTACTAAGAGTAGCAAGGCCCCCGATCATCACCCATTATAGGCTCCTTTCAACCGGGTTCAATTCAGGGGGACCCATTCGCTTATGCCCGTACGAAGGAACGATATCCTTACGAAAGCATAAGGTACTCGAGCCCCGAAGGTACTTGCTAGGCCCATACGGGAGAACGATATCTCCACGAAAGCATTAGTGTTTTCCCCCACTAAAAATGGGTTTATATGTCATATTTTAAATGCGTTAAAATAAACGCGCAATTATAACCGAATGTTAATTTAATAGTCATTTTAACCCGAATTTTTTTATATTAGTAAAGCGGTAATTATTTAAAAAGCTTGACACTCATTTGTTTTTTTAAAAAACGAAAATTTCCCCAGCGGAGTCGCCATCTGTAGCGATGTCCCTTTTCGCTAAAAATCGAGTTTTTGAAGTGTTTGTGGTCTTTCGGATATAAAAATATTTATCTGTGGGATTTTGAAAATATCGTATTTTATTTAAAGAAAGGGAGTCGCCACCGACCACTGAGGTAGGCCGGACACCATAAAACCAGAGATTCAAAAACTTTGAGTTCGGGAGTCGGTTACGGATGGGGAAGGATTAGCACCCCCACACCGCCCAAAATTGGTACTTTAATAATTACCGCTTTATTAATATTGGATTTTCCGAGTTAAAATGACGATTAGTTTAAAATTCGGTTATAATTACGAATAAATTTTAAAGGCCCCGTTATCCGAGAGTAAACGCCCAACCACTATCACTACGACTGATACTGGCCCCGTTTACGCTCGGATAAAAGGACACCGCATTGACAATTTATATTCCATTATGCAACTTTAGAGAAATAATTTGGAAACATGCATTCGCATTGACATGGTAAAAGACAAAATAAATAATGAAAAACATGGATATCACAAAATTAAACAAATATGATAAAAACACGAACATAGCACATAATAATAATAATAATAATAATAATAACGAGGCATGAATAAAAAAACATGTGGGAAATAAAAAACACGTGCTTCAAGAATACATACATATTAAAAATAAAAACACAATGTAACATATGCATGACATAAATGTATTATGATGTTAATTTCACAAATCAAAACAACATGCTAACAAAGAAACTAATACCTAGTTCATAACATATGACATAATATGCATACACAAATAAATAAATAAAAACATGGCCTTATACATGACCAAAAAAAGCACACTAATATGTAACCTAAAAACATAAAACACATACTAACATAAACAAACATGCCATAAAAACCAAACTAAAGTATGATATAAAATGAATATGGGCAAAATGATAAAAAGAAAACAACCTATCTAAAACATAAATAAACACGGTCAAACATGACATTTACGAATACAACAAGTAATAGAACATGCTAAAAAACAAATAAAAACACAAGTAAGCAATGAATATTTAGAACACAAAAACAAGGACCGAAATGCTAAGAAATAAAACAGAAAGACGGAAATTAAAAGGAAATAAAACTCGATTTAAGGACGTGATTACAAGCCTAAGGAAACTTAAAAGGACCGGTGCTGTAAAATACCCATGCGGCACGCTTGAAATGAAATTTTCAAAAACGCGGGATGGTTCGACATGTGATTTCACCATTTATAAATCTGATTTCGGTTAATTTAGTGATCAAATCAAAATAAAACCGAAAAGGAAAAGGACCAGAATTGTAATTGACCCATGCGGCGAGCTCAAAACGAAAAATCTAGAAACGCGGAGGGATTAAAGCCATTGTTATACCATTTTAAAAATGACCAAGTCTATAAATAAACCCCTTTAGCCCGAAATCTGCCTCTTTGGCATTTTAAAAATTTGGTTTCAAAATAAACCCTCCCCCTTTTATTACTCTCTCAACTCGAAACCAAATGAACCTACATTGACCGCCCCATTCCTCAGAAATCGGCGATGCTTCCGCCGTATCGGCCCCCTCAGACCACCGCCGGCCCCCGCTCGCCGGCGCCGGCGGTCCTCGAACCAAGGCCTAAAACACCCTTTTTTCACTCTAAACCCACCTACGACCTTAGATCTTAGAAGAACGAGACCTGTTTTCCTAGATCTAAAAAATAAAAGCCGAAACTCTTTCCCCTCTTTTCCTAAAAAAGTTTTGTAAACCAAGACCAAACAACCCCTCCCCTTTACCGGTTCACCGTGTTTGGCTTAAGAGCCTTACAGCTTATTACCGACGGCGAGAGGCCTTTTTTGACGAGGGTAAGAACCGACTTCTTTTCGTTTTTTTTATATTGTTGATGCCCTTGAAAGATATGCATGCAGTAAAAGAAGAAAAGAAAAATACCGCTGGACTTGCGTTTTTTTTCTTGTATTTCTGAAAACGAGGTCATAATACACTTTTGTTGGATTCTATATATTTTTTTCTAATCTCTATTTTTGGTAGAGTATATTACATGAAAAATTACATCAGATCTGATTTTTTGGTACTGATAATCCATCGTTTTGGTGTTTTGCACGTTCTCTTAGCGCGGTGGTTGAGTCGGTAGTACGGCGGCATGGTGGAGGAGGTGTGGTGGCGACCCGTTCAGTCAGAGTGAATCTCGGCCGTTGGATCAGATATGATCCAACGGCTGGGATGCTTTGAAGCTTGGACGATCGAGATTCAACCTTGGAATTGGGAGACTGCACCGGATCATGACATGTGGCGTACGGTGATCTGAAACGTCTAGAGCGTGCGAGCCACGCGCGCGTGGAAGACAGCTGAGCAGCGAGTGGCGTCACGCGCATCAGATGGAAGGTCATCTTGACTTGATCATAGCCGTTGGATCTGGGTTTGATCCGACGGCTCTGGGTTGGTTGTGCATAATAATAAAATGGGTCAGGGTTAGATACATTTTTAGGGTTTTATTTATTACGGGCTTTGACCGGTTGGGCCTTGTCAACCATGTTATATTCTTTTTGGTTTTTGCAATACATTGGATTGGACACTAATAAACCTTGGTTTTATTTTATTATCTGTTTATATATATATATATATATATATATATATATATATATATAATAATAACACGATTATAATAATACATACATATATATATTCGTACACGTACACCTATACGTATGACATACCGACATTAATATACGTTACACGCCCTTAGATAATATAACATAAATGTACCGGCACACCTAATTATACACATCACTAATATAACATTCACATGTTACACAGTCACACACAATGCACACATAAACATACATACGACACACATATACTATAATAAATATTAACATATACATAAACATAATATGTATAATACACATGCACTCATACATCACACGTGTATATTTCACACACATTAATCGCATATATATAGTAAACATATAATGTAATATGTATACATGCAATAATAATTCCCCATTAATTATTATACTAATATATTAACAATATTTACAAACCGGATAAAAATTAGTGATTACAGTACCATGTCATTGTGAATGTTTTTTTGTCATTATGCTTATATAGATTTATCATGTTTAGGTTTTTAGTTTAATATTTTGGGGTTTTTGTTTTTTTTATGCCATGGTGTTTATGTTTATTTAGGTTTTGTTTTGATTCTTGAGACATGTTTTTATTTATGATCTTTTTAATGTAATGTTAAATTTGTTATGTTCTTTTAAATTGTGTTCTAAGATTGCATAACTGATTATTAATTGTGAATGATGTGCTCTTTTATTCGAGCGTAAACGTGGCCAGTATCAAAAGCAGTAATGATGGTCTATCAGTTTACTCTCGAATAACGAGCCCTTAAAATATACTCGCACTTGTAACCAAATTTTAATTTAATCGTCACTTTAATTCGGAAAGTTTAATATTAATAAAGCGATAACTATTAAAGTACCAATTTTAGGAGGTGTGGGGTGCTAATCTTTCCCCATCCGTAACCGACTCCCGAACTCATCATTTTTAAATCTCTAATTTTATGGTGTCTGACTTACCTTAGTGGCCGGTGGCGACTATTTTTTAAATAAAATATGGTTTTTTTAAAACCTCACGAAATACATTTTAAAATACCCAAAAGACCTCAAAAACCTTGAAACCCATTTTTTAGCTAAACTGAAAAGAGATCGCTACAGTTAGCAAGACGCTCACCACTTACGCTTACTACAAATGGTATCAGATAATGCTTGGTAGCATGAATTAGAGAGTCTGGAGGAATCTCAAGCAGCTTCACAGATCTCGTTCCATTGACAGCCGCAAAACCCTTGCCAAAAGTCTCCCGCCCGGTGTTGGAAGTAGTGCTACATGCGTCCCACAAAGCGTTGAACAAGTTCGAATAATAATCAGGTAAAACATCTTCTCGTATTTCTGGTGGAGCGATAGCATTGAGAAATAAGTCTTCAATGCCCACCATAATACTTTGCAGCTGGCCAGTGATGATCTGACCATCTTCCCCGTTTGTTTCGATGGAAACATTAACCACACCAGGTGTTTCCAGCTCAATCATCACAGGAGCTTTATAGATCTCTTCTTCACTAGAATCATCATGCTTAGCAACGATGTCTAGTGAATCAGTTTCACCTGGTAAATAACCACTCACCGGAGGTTGACCGAGAAGAAAAGGTATGTGACATGATGGAATAGACCCATATTGGGCCAGTGATGAAAATTTCAACGCTGTTGCATATATGGCAGGGAGGGCATCTACACCATGTAACCCATTTTTTGAGGACTCACCTCCCCATACATGATTGAAAGTCTCTGACTCAAATCTCAAATAGCATGGAATTTTAACCTTAAGTCCCGGCATATGTTTAAAATCAGGAATACACGAGAAATGTCTCCTTAATATCTCTAAAATCTCCGAAACTTTTGAGTCCATCACATACAGCGGCGCCTCCGGTTTATCAATTCTCTCTACTTCTGATATAGTCTGAAATTGAATGTTGGCATCGAGATCTCTTTCATCTGTTGTAGCTTCAGTGTCCCTAAAGCCAACTGAAAAATCTGGTTTGCCACTCCCAACCCCTAAAGGTAATAAAGACAATGACCAAGATTGTTTGACAAGTAGTGGCATCATCCGCTCAAGATGGATATAGGATGAAATGTTCTTAGATTTCTTGACATCCGGATAATGTCGAGGAGATGGCGCGCTGAAGAATGATCCAGAATGAGATGAGGGGGAAATACCAAGAAGTTGCTCTCCAAGGTTCAGCATTCCTCTAAGCTTCATTCCGGGTACACAAATCAGCATCCTCAAGTAGATCCTGTAAAATGACATGACAAAATAATCAATAACTCGAGATTCCTTATACTTTGAACTATTTTTTATTTCTTTAGGGTTGACATGGAACGGGAATACTTAAAAAAGGGAGAAAACAAAGCCCCTTCATCATACCTTGCAAGGTCACGGACCTCCAAATCAGGGAAGTAAAGGCAGGTGAATGCAAGGAGACGGGATAAACCAAGGAATAATCGAGAGCTCTGATGGTGGGTCAGCATGGTTCTGCAAATGCCAAGGACCTTACTACCCCGAGACCAAGACTTCACACCGGTGCCCGGACCATGTTTCTCCACAAGGAAAGCCATGAATTTGGTTAGCAGCTCTAACAACCTACGTGGAGGTATTGTTTGATTTTCAGCAATTCTATCAAAAATTGGGAAGTATGAAACTAGCCTATAGTCAATTACGACTCTAGGAGGCAGATTTGCATCGATTGTTTGAAGCAGGCGCTCTCCCAACCAAAGATGCTTTTGGCAGCTTAACAATCGGTGGATAAAAGCAACAATGATGGGGACCAATCTCTGAAACTCCAGTATCAAGTCAACCAACATCCCCAGAACAAAAAATGCTACAAATATCAGAATAGCTCATAGGGGTATAGTTTTTGGGTTCGGTAATTAGAACTTAGAGCAGATAAAGCATAAACTTCAAGCCACTGATTCTGCATCAATCTTTGGTGCCACTTCCATATATCTAAATGCCATCATAACAATTATACGAGATTAAGATCTATATGATAATCTATTGCACACAAAAATTACGGATAATGGATGCTTGATGTGCTAAGTAGATGTAAATTAGACACAATGAGGCATAATTAACTGAATAATTTTGCAAGAGGAAGGTTAAATAGGGGAAAGGCAAACACCTTTAAATGATTAAAAATGGCGGACTCCATAAGTGCAGTAGTGGTGGAAGGATCATCATCAGAATGAGAAGAAGCACCTATCAAAAACTTGTGAAATGTGTGGAAGGCCACAGCAGTTTCCGTGCTCCAAGGAGGCATCCATTTGAAAGCTGAAACCGATGCTAGACCATCTTGAAAGAGCTTCACCACTGAATTCCCGTCCCCAACAATCATATCCGAAACAGTTTGAGGTTTCAACGAATCAATACATACAGAACAAAAGGTAAGTAGATCTAGCTTAAGCACTTTCAAAGAAAGTGGATCAAACACACTCGGATAAAGCCTGAAACCCGTTTCTACGATCAACTTATTCTTCTCCGCATCTTCTCCTTTCACCATCAATCCATTCAAAAAACCCATCAACCAATGCACAGAAAGCAATTGAAACACCAAATACTACTGCAATTCCAATGAAAACAACAAAATTCTCCTTACAATCTCTGCCTCCTGTTCATTAAACGCCTCAGAAAAACGTGAATACATAATCAAAACAACATGATACACCAAGGGATCGAACGAATAAATCATCCAGAAAAATTGAACTTTCAGCATAGAAGGCTGCAAATCCAAATCCACTGCTAATGGCATTATCATCCCCATAAAAACCATCATCCCACAAGGAGTTAAAACCTGCGGCCATTCCAACAAAAACGCCATGGCTCTTCTCAATTCCTTATAATTCAACTCTAACAACCCTTCCTTTTCCGATCCTGAAACCCATTGTGGTATATTAAAAGGAACCAAAGGAACCGAAGTATTCAAAACAGAAACATTCAACTTTCGATTCACAATACTATGAATTACAGTCGTAAACAACAAAATGTAGCTCTGCGAAGCGTGGGTTCGCTCGCTTTGGCATAAACTCCATAAATGACCAGCAATATCGGGGAGTAAACAAGGATAAGCTTTTTCCAACTCACGTAAACACTCTCAAGCAATAGCACGCGCGTGGCGATCTGGTCCATGGTTCTGCCGGTTTATAACAACCAGCAAAAATTCGACCACGGATTCCGTCAACCGAGCCTCGACGGAGTTAGTAGAGATCAAAATCGAGGTCGTCGAAACCATCATCTGCTCTTTCAAAGCGTAAGTGACGTGGATACCGTCGATCGGAGATTGCACGAGGAGGCGTAGGGTTTCGACGAGGCGTTCCAAGAGGGATGAAAGTGAATTTGGTGGGAACAAGAGGTCGGAAAATTCTTCTAGGAAGATTACGAGGGGGATTTTGAAAGGGAATTCCTTTTTGAGGATTGAAGAAAGGGCGAGTTCGATGACGGACGGGGAAAGCAACCGCCATTTCTCACGGCGGGAACCGCCGTGCTGGAAATCTTCAACTAAGGATTCCCAGTCTTGAGGTGAAATCGGCTTTGGCGGTGATTTTTCACCCATTTTTTTAACTTCAGTTTTTGCAGGAATTTAACAAAACAACAACAACAACAACTAGATTTTAGGGGTTTGAGTTGAAATAGCATTGAAAATTTGTTTTATTTTTAGTAATCAAAGTTGAAATTCAGTCGACATCTGCAAAACTGACAGCGAAGAAAAGGCGCTTAGGAGTTTTCGTAATACTATATACTATATAAATTGGAAAATTCGCGCTTTCAGTCCTTATATCTTTTCTGAGATATGAAATTTAGTATTTTTACTTTAGTTTAATAATAACTTGATCTACTACTCCAAATTGTCAAAATCGTCACCTTTAATTATTCTCACTAAAGTCCTAGTTAGTGATTTCTTTTAAAAAATTACATATTAATAGAATATATGATGGGTTTTTTAATAAATTCCACTCAAACATTTTAATTAGCAAAAATTTTAAACATTAATAAAATGTTATATTAGAAATTTGCACATCAACATTTTAAAAGAAATAATTATTGGAATTAGCTATTTAAACTATCTTAATAATATTATAAAAAAATTATACCAAATTATTATTAAAGTATAAGCACTAATTTTTCACATATTAATATTGTAGAGGGATAAAAACCAAATTTGACATATTTAAATAGGGCCAATGGCATTAGACATCTGAATTTTAAATTGATCCTTAAACATCATAATATTCCTATTGAAGCTTTAAAGTATCGTATCGATTTAATGTCGTATTGGATCTAAAATGGAACTATCCTATTTGAAGCATATTAATTAAATTTTAAACACTTTATGCCTATGTGAGCAATTTAGATCATTATGCTAAGAAAATAGATCATGTTATTGCAAATCAAGAATTTTTTAGATGTTGGATTTAAGTTAATATTTAACACATAAAAGAGTTAAATTAGAGTGAGTATTACCATGAACTCTCTTTTTTTTCATGAGAATCGAAGTTATTTCAATCGTTGGATCAATCAGTAAGAAATGGAAACCATTGATGATGCCAACTCAACATCAAATTATTATGAGCTATAAACAAACTATCACAACAGTTCATTATATGTCTTATTTTTTATATTTGTTCATATTATTTATGTTTATATTTTCTTTCAATTTGATTTGATATTTAACATTTAGGCTGATGATTAGATTGATTTTTTAACAAGACAAATCGACATTTCATTGAAGAAGAAAAAAAAGATACAAGAAAACATACAAATAAGTAGAAATACAAAGGGAACACAACTGGGCACAAATAAAACACAGGGAAGCAATACAAGAAATAAAACAACAAGAAGCGCGCAAAAAATGAAAACACGAGCAAAAGTAAAAAAGACGGGGAAACCCATCAAGCAACCACAATAGACAAGAGAAGCTGAGGCGAGAACAAGCAAATAAATCCACAACTTCACTGCATGTCGTGTAACGACCCGGATTTGGAATCAAAGGTCGAGATTCAACCAAGTCGTGGGCCATGTGTCGGGTCACGTTGTTGGGCTTGTAGGAAGCCTAATAGGATCTCTATTGTTGTTGGGTTGAGTCTTGGTGGTGTGGGCTTGTTGTGGAGATGAAGGGGAGGGTGTTAAAGATAATTTCACCTACTTTTAAATGGGAAAAAATTGACTTTAACCCAATTAATTTTTGCAGAAAAAGCTCATGTGTATGAGCTCATCTTGTTCCTTACACCTCTCTTCTTCACCATCTCTCTACAAGAGTCAAGGTAAAAATCAAATTTTTGTTGTTTTGAGTAAAAAAAATTGGAATAGTTGTTGAGGGAGTTCTAATCATCCTCCCACGATCTACACGTCAATGTAAAAACCATGAGTTTTGGTGAGGGTTGGAGTGAATGAATGAGAATGGAAGTTTAAATTTTGTTACTTGATGTTAAACACTTCCTTTATCATCCATTTTCCATCTTGAAGGGTTGTAACTTGTTTTACAACTTTGGATTGTAGTAAGGAGGTTGGGGAGCACTCAAAAGCTCAAGACAAGGGAAAAGCTTGAGACTAGTGCAAGGAAGCCCTTTTCTAGTTCTTGGAGGAAGGTTAGTACGCTTCTAACTCCCTTTGCTTTCTGCAACTCCTAAATGTAAGGTTTTGTATGCTTGCTAGGTGTTTTGGTGCTTGAAATGCTTGAGCATGGGTGTTAATGGTGAAACCCGAATTTGATGTTTAAATGGTGTAAAAAGAGTAGTAACTCACTTTAAACATCCTCCATAACATGTAAGTTCATTTTGGGGTCTTTCCTTAGCGTTTAGAGGAGTGTTGAGATAAATTTTGAGCTCCAAAATTCAGATTTTGGGTTCGAGTACCGATGCAATATGAACTAGTATCAGTACCCCATTGATTTTATGGTAATTTCAGCAAGTGTTGAAGGGAGGTATCGGTACGCGTGGGGTGTATCAGTATCATCCCTATTCTATCAAATTCCAGTAGCCAAAATTGTTATCAATACGCTTAAGGGTGTATCGCTACGAGTGGGGTATCGGTACACGATCCCGTGTATCGGTACGGGGTGACTAGCCAAAACCCATGTGAGTGTGAGCCAGGTATCGATATGCTTGGAATGGTATCAATACCCTGAATGGTGTATCAATACGCCCATGAGGGTATCGATACCCTTTGGGCAATCTATCCAAAATTATGAGTTTTTACTCGGGGAGTTAAAAATTATAATGTTCGATCTGATAGACTCCTAAAGGCCTAAAATAAATTGTAAAACTGAAAAATAAGAATTTACCTCATATACGAGCATAAAGTTTAAGAACTCGATAAATGCCTTGTGTGACTTATATTATTAGCAACCATAAGATGGTGTGGATATGTACTATTGTAGTGTGCCTTGTGAGCATTTGATTGATGGGATCCGGATACCTAAGATGTGTTGCAACACTATGGTAAGAGTTTTATCAAATGGAGGTTACTGATGCTATGTGACCCGGGCCTCATTCGAAAGTGCTCGAGAGGGAATTCCGAGTACGGGTGTATGTTCCGATGCTAGGTGACCCAGCCTCATCCAGGGTGTACGTTCCGATACTGCGTGACCCGGTCTCACCCATTGAGTGTATGCTCTCGATGCTATGTGACCCATGTCTCACTCCTATTGATGATGTGGTATGGTATGCTTGGTAGGGATGGCAACGGGGTGGGTCGGGCCGGGTTTTTGGCCGACCCGAACCTGACCTGAAAATTTAAAACTTCAACCTGACCCGAGTTATATATATGTATCCCGACCCAACCTGATCCGATATAATAAAAATATAACCCGACCCTGAAATTTTAATAAAAAAACTCAATTAAACCCGATCTGACCCAAAAAAATTAATAAAAAAATTAAATATAATATATATAAATATAAATATATATTAATAAATAAATTGGGTCGGGTCGGGGAAATTTCACCCTAAACCCGAACCCGATCCAACCCGACTCGAGTTTCTTTAAAACCCAACCCAACCCGAAACCTGAAAATTAAAAAAAAACGACCCTACCGGATTGGGTCGGAACCCGCCGGTTTCAGGTTTTTTTTGCCATCCCTAATGCTTGGGCCTTGTGTGCCCCATGGTTGTTATATTGTGTTTAGGCGAATATGGTAGCACCATGTATGATTTTAATTTTCATATCATCTTGCTTAGCTACCTGCTTGTATTTATGATAAACATGGTAGAGTAGAGGTGTATCCACTGAGCTTTATAAGCTTAGCGTTTGGAATTATTGTTTTCTTACACAGGTTTTTAGGTGGTTGCATTGCATTCCAAGGAGGCCCATCAGAGTAAGATTTCAGTTCATCGATGTGATCAATAGTACAATGCTTAGGCTTGTCGGGCAATGCATTCATAGGACCCTTGATTTATGTCTGTAACTCTATTTGGATTCACTAATCATGCCGAATGTTTTTAATTACATTGTTTTAATATTGGAGCTCCCATGCAAACGCTTTAACTATTTTGTAATGACTTATTTCCTAAACGTTGTCAGATTTACGGAATTATTTATATTTTGGGCTAAATCTAGTTGCAAAATTTTATAAATGGCTTGAGCTTGAGGCCCAAATGTGACGTCAGGTTTAGGGCGTTACATGTCGCTTCTGAGATCACAGAAATACAAAAAAAAACCCTTCACCATCACTACGTCAAGATCCATAATTCGCTAGCGACTAGTAGACAAATAAGAAGAAACGAAGTTAAAGAGTCAAGTTAACGACTCTTCCATCAGTGAAAACCAAGTTTTTTGATAAAAAGGACTGCCGAAAAAAAAGTCGAGAGCTTTTGCCATTTTCATCGGTGCCGCCTTCGTTGGAGAGAGGCATCCTGTCTAATCATCAGATGACATCTTAAAGGAGAAATTTGGGTAGGGAAGAGAATCTCCTATCGAGTAGTTCAAGAAACAAAAAAGAGAAAGGACAGTAAATTAGAAAAAAAAAGATATTAACCGGTCTCAAAAGCAGAAGAGAAGGAAATGAAGGGTTGAACGGCTCCCTACAAAACTAAGACCATCAAAAAATGTTCACCTCAAACATATAAAATAAAAGAGAACAATGGGTTAGGGGAGAAACCAAAGGTTTTTTTGTTAGTGTGCGTTAATGGTTGATGATTAGATTGTTGTTATAGTTTAATTGGTGTATAATTTATATTTCAAGGGCTCAATTAGAAATTTTAAAATTAATTTATAATATTGTCATAGTTTTGAGGATATTTTAAGAATTAACTAAAGAAACAAAAGAGGATGAGGGCTATGATATTGTCACCAGCCATGTTAGAACTGTGACGATGGCCACCTTATCTTTTAAAACTATCCAAAGGTGAAAGAACACAACAGTGGTTCAACCATGGCCGAAACACATATGAAAATGGCCTACACAATTATCACACCTCCGATGCTACCCACCATTCCAAAGGCAAGAAAATCCTTAAAAACCGATCATTTCGCCATTAAAGCTTTAAAAATCTGCAATTATCAAAGAGCTTTCCACGTTTCTTGTGCTGCAAGAAGAAGAATCAGATACGACGATGGCGATGAAGAAGAAGAAAATGAGTATAATGAAGAGATCGCAATACTTGAGATTTACAGCCAATCTGCTAGAGAAGAAGCTCTTATCGTTCATGCACTTGTGGATGAACAACGAGTTGAAGTTCTTATTTTCAAGGTATGCTTAGTTTTTTTCCCCGTTTTTGTTGTTGTTTTTATCCATTTTACTTCATGGGAGTCGGTATTGTTCTGGTGCCGGTCCGTACCAACCATTCCGATCTCTGCCTGTTTTGGTCAAGCATGATAGTCGGTAAGGGTGTTCATAATTAACATTAACGATAACCGTTAATTGATATAATAATTATATTTATAGATTAACTAATCGAACGAGTTTATATTAATTAAATTGTTAAAAATATAGGTTAATGATTAACTTATAGCTTAACTATTATTAAATTATTTATAAAATATATTTTGTTCACAAAATTAGTTATGTTAATCTCAAGGTACTCTTTAATATAATATTAATATATATTGAAGAAAAAAAACTTATAATAAATTTTTGGTTAATTTATAACCGAATCGTTAATAATTATTAGTGATTAAAACGGTTAACCCTTTATTAACGATTAACTATTGTTAACAATTAAATTATGATTTAATAATTATTATAACAGTTAATTGACTATTTTAATTAAATGGTACGTTAATCTACCATAAACATCCCTGACAATCGATACTGTTCCGGTAATAGTCGGTACCAACCATTTGTTTTTTCTCTCTATTTTATCTTCTTTTCTGAATATGAAAATTTTACAGGTTTATCATTGTGTCACACGCGGCTGTTAGAATCGTTATTTTTCAGTGTATTTTGAATTTGTAATTACCCTAGATAAATTAATATAATGATAAAATTATATTTTGGTCCCTCAAAAATATTTAAAATTCATTTTTAGCCTCTATTTTTTTTAGCTTGCGTGTACTCATCATACCAAAACAAACCGATGTTGAATGTGTATCGTAATGGTACTAACAACATTTGATTTGCAATTGAATATCAAGTCGACATGATTTGCAGGGGTTTTCTTCATGTTTGAGCTATGGGACTTCACCAGATCCATCGAAAAGTGTGATTCCCAGAAGAGCAGTGATTAAATCCATTGATAGAATCAAAGGCCCCTTTGATCCTTCCAACATTGAATACATTGAAAGAGATCTCCATTGGGAATCCTTTAAGACTCGCTTAGCTTAGCTTCTACCCATCAGGAAGGTCAGGCACAGGAGGGACAACTACAATGACAATTGAAAAATCATTTCGAATATATATATATATATATATATTAAATTTGGGCCGATTTGTTGATCAAAACAAACCGATTACTTCTTTTTCTAACTCTATTTCGGTTGGTCACCCCTCAAGTCGGTATCCAAATTCCTTTTATTTTGGTTGGTCACCCCTCAAGTCGGTATCCAAATTCCAAAGGAAGATGAAATCACCATGCCAGATTAATATGCAGCTATTCATGAATAACACAACCAAACACATCTCAATACAAGAATATTAACAAACACACTAATTGCAGATTACAAAAATAGGGACTGCTAAAGAAATCCTGGGGATGAGTCGACAATGACCGAGGGAAAATCTGGAAACAAAAATACAAAAATATCTACCTATACAGCCACACAATCACTGGCCACCCATGAAAACCTATCATGATGTTATCCCCATAGTCAATAGTTCCTTTTATCTGTTCTTGTTTTCAGTTAATCTCTAAGCAGAGCACTAAGCAGTCTATGTTAGAAGCTCACCGATTTGATTTCTTCCTCCGAATTTTACCCTCTTTTTCCCGGATTTCTTCTCTTTGTCAATTTGAAAGAACATAGGTTCATTGGCATGCAAGTTATAGAGAAAAAAATAAATAAAAAAAAAAAGGAGACATGCAAGTTTGCAAATGTACGTTGTTGATGCTTTGATTAAAATTTGTCGTTATTGAGTGCTACGTGTTAACCCGCTTCGAGAGACATTTCTGCATAAATAAGAGAATCTGGTTAGTCATATTACTATCAATATTCAGAATACACTACCTATGTAATCAATTAATACAGAACTAGCATGGTGACATTTATATATTATTGGCCTCAACAAGTCATTGAAGATCGATCAGCTGAAAAATCGAAAAGGAACAGAAAGTGGATCCATTAGAATTGATCACCACAGCTTGAAGCCATGTTGTTCCGACTCTTTATTTTGCTTGAAGTACCTGTGTCCGACAAATATTTGGGCATGTGTTGGATTGGATACATTCAGATATACGAACACTCACACCCAACTACCAGAGCCCAAGTAAAGACTTGGAGTGCCAATTTAAAATGAATCCCAACATCGACATGTAACTGATTCGAAAGTCTATCAGTGATCTTAAAGCACCCTATCCAGAAGAGTATGTAAGAATCCCCAATAAATCAAAATATAATGTCTTGCAGCGCATATTCGAATAGGCTCTAAACTGCATGTAGGGATGCTCCATATTTTTTTTTCAAAGGATGACCAGCATAGAGATTCGGTCCTAAGCAACAAAATGATATGGGCCAACTTACTAGGTTACCAGTCCAGTATCTTTTACTAAAACGGGCTTTGTACATCCTTGGAGGATCTGGGGTCATATCCTCATACCCATGTCCGGATATGTGTCTGACACAGTTGTCGGACATGACTCATGAGTACTTCAAAATAAATGCAGAGTCAAAGTAACATAGTGTGATACCATGGCTGCTGACTCCACAATATATAAAGGATAAATCGGAACAACTATATAAATAATAAAAGCACCTTCCAGTTAGCAGCTGAGCAGCTGATCCCTTGGAGTTTCCGAACCGCTTGGTCCTGTTCTCATGTTCTTTCTCCACCCACATGGCAGAGACCTCTTTCTCCATGGCAGCTACTTCTCTTCTCATCTTTTTAGCCTCAACTTCCATAGCCTTTGTCAATGTTTCCACTTTCTTAGCGAGCATCTGAAAAATACAAGGATTACAAGAGCACTTATCCCGAATGAAAATTTTTAAATGGTCTTAACTTGAAAGAACACACGTATCTACCTCAATCGCATCGTCCTTATCTTTAAGGCTTTGATCTTTCTCGTGACCAGCTTTCCTCAAGGCTATGACCTCTTTCTGCAGCAAATCATACAATACTCCCGGAACATTATCCTCAGTGTCTACTGGCTGGAAATCATTTGGTTTTTCATTACTTGGTGCCTCATCCTCCTTGGTTTCCCTCAGAAGGCTGGATTAATGAAGCATTTGAGCCGGTTCCATTCAAAAGCACTTTAGCCCTATCTAACAATCGTGTGCCTCCATCAAATGACTTGGATGTTCCTTTAGCATGCTTCAACACTGTACTAGAAGACAAAGAGGATCTCAATTGAAAGCTTGGTGATCTCTTGGATAAAGATCCATTGAATGTAAGCTTTGAGTAGTTATCAAAGCCACCAAGAGACTGACGTCTAGATCGCCCGTTACTAGTGCTTCTTCCATCTGATGTATTGCAGCTAACGCCGTTAGAAGATCCTCTCAAGTTTTCTTCTAGAACTTTAAGCCGCAATTGTTATTTCTCCTGGAAAATCAGAGAAAAGCTCTTATTTTGAAACAAACAGCATAAACATAGATAACAGAATGGTAACTATCACAATCAGATTATTACTTTCAACTGTGCTTCAGATTTTGCAGCTCGCTCGGTTATAGCAAGCTTGTCACGAAGTTGCTGCATTTCACCCTGGAAGAAATAAAGTCCACAATGAATAGAAAGTATTAATGCAAATGCCTGTAGTTTTATTCAATGGGAGAAACTGTCCACAAAAACCTGCAAGAATCTTCGCTCTTCAAGCCATTGTTTTACAGGCATCACTTTGTCATTAGCATCTTTCCACTCGTTAGCTACAACTGTGGCCACTCTATTAGAGGTTACTTTTGCACGTGCCAACTCTCGATCAAGAGTTTTTCTTTCCTCCTAAGGAACACAAAATAATCATTCATTTTGAGAAGGGTTTTAGGACTATATCAACAAAGAGGAATCAGGCAAACTAGGACATGTACAATCTGGGCATTACATTCATCTCCTGAACTTTCCGTTGGTAATCTCGAACTGCATTTGCAGCAGCACCACCAGCAAGAACAGCCTCTTCCAGCTCCCTTACTGTTTGTGTAAGCTTTTCAACCTCTGCAACCTTTTGGCGATGCATTTTTTCCAAAATTTTGTTTTCTTCCTACCATAGACAAATAGTAAACATGTGACTTTCTTCATTATATAGTTAATGGACTAAACCAAAAATATATGGACCTAAGAAAAGGAAACACCAAGAATGATTGGAATACCTGGCAAATTTCTATCTGCTTCATCAACTCCTGGTTTTTATTTTGGAGGTCATCACCATGGACGCTTTGGCCAATGCAACCTGGACAGTCCTTTCCACTTCAAGTAAAGCTGCTTCTTTTGATTTAGTTAGACGGTCAAGGGCTTTGTTATCATCTTGAAGCTTTGCAATCTGCAAAAAACAAAAAGACTAATTGGTAAGAAAATAATCAATCACATATAAGTTTAAAAGACATTCTATGGTTTCTTCGTGAAACACAATCAACATTTCAAACAAAATATGAAATACCTCTTGCCGAGCAAGCTTCAGCTCAGCTTCCAAGGGTGCAAGAATTGCTTCAATTGGAGGCATATCATCATCCTTTTGAGCAGAATGAACCCTCCGCAAAGTCGCCTCAGCTGCAAACTGAGCAGCCATGGATGCCTTCTTCTCGTCATTTATTTTCTTGATTTCAAGGTTCTGCAAAACATGTTTAAGAACTAAATTTCTAAACACAATGACATAAAAATTAATAAGGGTAGAAAAGGATTTGAAACCAATACCTTGCTTTGAAGAAGAGATTCTGTCAATTTAAGTTTCTCTGCCATTTTCGAGAGCTCATCACTGAGCTATGGTACAGAAGAAAAATAAAAACAGTCAGTTCCATCTCAATCACAAACCATGTTACAAGAATTCCAAGTCAAATGACCACATAAAACCACATTTCAAATCAGTCCAACACTGCAAACAGTCGTTAAGGTCATATGAACAGAATTACTACAAAAGTTAAATAAATGTAGTTTTTGATGTAAGAGCACTGGTTCATATAGAAGAGCCATTCCAGAACAAGACTAGGGATCGCTCGTAATAAGTAGAAATAGTAAGTCATAAAACAATCCATTTGACCATGTGATTAAACCCTAAACCTCCACTGGATAATTAAATATAGAAAGAAAATGTGAAGAAAACACAAAGGACATTTAAATCTAATCGGAAACTATGAAATAAGTTCTAGATTACAGGGATACATCAAATCTTGTAACACGTTCAACAGTCACAAGCAAAAATATTAACAGATAGGACTAAAGCAACCGAACAAATGCAAAACAATGAAACTAATTTGTTGTAAACTATAAATTTAAAATTGAAAAACAAAGGTACTACAAAGGCAAAAAGACAATGAAATCAAATAAAGCATTGAAAAGGATTCATGCTGTTAGATGAGACAGTTTATCACTGATTTTCTAAAACTACCAAGCAACAAATAATGATTATGAAAATTCCACCCAGCATGATTTGAGAGAACAGTTATTTATTACGTTGCTCTGACTCCTCATTTTCTTCAAGTACTCATATCTAACATTGTATCCAACACAATTGAACATACCCATGTTCAACACTCACAACAGCGTCCAAGTAACATACATTTTGTATAATGTATTTGACCAAGTTATATCCTAAGAGACCAGGAAACCAACTTCCCAAGCATCAGTAAAAACATAGATTTGGCATCAGTAATGAAGACGCAAAAATAAAAAAAATCTACTTTTCTTCAGTAAAATAAGAATACTGCAATTTTTAATTCATATGTACAGACGATTATTACTATATTTTTTATATTGTATACTAATTAGCTAATTTAGTCAGCTCAGTTTTATATTACATAAACCCACTGCTGACTGAAAAAACATAACCGATATAAAACAAAACCAAACTAAACAAACCGACTAAACCAAATAATGTTAGCCAGATCGTTTTAAGTTGTTTTTGACAGAGCTTTGATCTCCCCTAACATACACACCAAAATGCAGAGTGCAGAAAGACCATCTTCCATCAATTTTTTTTTTTATAACAGTATTATAATCTATAAACTTCAAAGAGATATTAAATTTACCCCAAAACTAAAAAAATCCATTAATTTAAAAGAAACAAAATGGGGTTTCTACTAAGATCAGACTTAAATCCTCAAAATTAGAAAAAATTCAATAATTTTCTAAATATTTACTACTATTGCTAAAGAGTTCCACCAATCAAATTAAGTTTAATTTCTTATATAAATTAAAATCCAGTAATTTTTTCCCCAAAAAATAAACAATAAACCTCTTCAACAGCCTTTTCTCTTAGCCTTTCAGACATCCTTAATGCCTTGATTTCCGCTTGTGCATCTCCCAATTCTCTATCTTTATCTGCAATTCAATCCCCAAAAAAAAAAAAGGAAATTGCATCAAAATAAAATAATAAAAAACAATTAATTCTTAACCAAAAGAGCAGTTGAATTGAGCTGAATCAAGACGGAAAACAACTAGATGGATCCACATTCATCACCTCTAACTTCATTCTCCAAACGGGTAAGCTCCAGCTTCACCGGATCCGACCCGTGAAGAAACGGGATGAAGTCATTATCCGCGTCGAAGCTAGGTCTAACACTTCTCCTCCTTGACGAACTTTTCCCTCCACTCTCTCTAAACGACGCCGAGACCGTCAAGGGCGGAGGTACACCCACCGTGGTGGTCGATGTCGTCCTCATCGGCGACTCACTTCTCGCATTGCTTCTTATCTCCACCGCTTCGCCGGAAATCTCTTCCATCTCCGATCCAAACACTTTCTCTCACCACTTAAAGCACAAAAAGTAACCAAAAAAAAGAAATAATCTACTCAAAGAGAGAAGTTTGCTTCCACGTCTGTAATTTGAAGTTTGATCCAAATGCTAGGGTTCCAAACTCAGTTGAAATCCAGCTGTTTTGAACAGATTCTCAGATATTTATAAAGAGATTGAGCTACGAGGGAAAGAGAAAACAATAATATTGCATGTCTTTCTCTCTAAACTGTGGATTTAAATCTGGTTAGAGTGACAGTATGAAAAAGAGGGTGCTAAATATTAAAAAATCTTAATTTTTTAAATTAAACACTTAAGCTTACAAAATTGTGGCTATAAATTATTAAATAATTCCCTTAATAAATTTCTTTTTTATAAGTGAATTTGAAATAAATATCATCTGCAATCTAAATTTTGATGTATGCGAATTGAGATTAAAATGGTATTTCTATATGTATATTACGAGTTAACTCTACTTTATGTTTTAAGCATGCTTAAATGAAGATTAGTACACCGTTCATTGATTTCCTATAACGACGAGTTGGGGAAAATGACCGACTGGGTCGGCGATCGAATGAGTGGGGTCGATGGCGGCGGCCGATGACAAAACGGTGAAGATTTGGGGTTTGAAGTTTTATTATTTTTAAGGATTTAGAGATTGATTTAAATATTTTTAGAATTTTAGATTGTTTTTAAAAAATATAAATTTTAAAGTTTTTTTCAAAAATAATTTAAAAAATCAATATTCAAGTGTCGCGTTTTGAATAGATAATGGGTTTTTTTTTAAACGGCCGTGCACCTAAAATTATAACGGTTGAAACTTTAAGCATCTATTTTTACAAAAAAAACTTTTGGCACCTAAAATTCAAAAAATTTATACTTTGGGCACTTATTTTTCATCTAAGGCTTTAAGCTATTAACTCTAATTTTAAATTGTGTATAAACTTTTGAATGTTTTAATTTTACTTTAAACTATAACGCTCATTCTAAATTGTCCTCAAATTTTAGAACATTGCAATTTCATCTTAAATTATGAGCATCATTTTAAATTTGTCCAAATTCATCCACATATTATTGTTCATGCCACATCATATTATTATATAATATAATTTATTATTTACATGGCAGTTGATAGTTTTATTAACATGAGACATTATTAGCATGTAATGATAATTTAAAGATAAAATTAGAATGTTCAAAAGTTTGGAGACTAAAATAGAATAAGGGTTATAGTTTGGGGGATAAACTTGTAATGATCAAACATCTGAGACCAATTTAAAATAAGAGTCGTAGCTTGAGAATGAAATTCGACCATTCAAAAGTTTGAAAAACCATTTAAAATGAGTGTTATAATTTGAAGACGCGTAATACAATTAATTAATCCATTGTAGATTTGTTTCTAAATTTGTATTTTAAAATAAATAAATTTAGCAATTTAAAATAAATAAATTTAGCAATTTAAAATAAAAATAATATAAAAATTTTACTAAATTAGGTACTTGACCTTTTAACAAAACATATGCATCTCATCAATAAAAACGATTTAAACATCGATTGTTAAAATGAATATCAACATTTTTTCATTAAATTCACTTTGTTAAAAAAATTTGCTAAATTAAATGAATAATATGATCATGTGTATGAATATTAACTATATCTTTTGATCGATTTTAGCTTTTGTCTAGAAAACAACTAAATTTATGTCAAATTATCATATAGAGATATCCTCCGCGTACGTACATATACACAATAAATTATGAACTATTTACGTTATCAAAAATTTATAAAGCGAAAATTAATAGCTGAAACTAACAATAAAATTAGAAAAAAAAACACAAATAAATTAATATCGTTTTGCCATGTGTAAATAGATCTAAATATATATACATAGGAAACTGTTTTTTTAATGCTATGTTGCATAGAGGTGATAGAAATTGATTTAGTAGTAATTAGAAAACAAGAACAACCTTTAAGTTCATAAATCTACGAATGGTTTGAGTTCATGATGGTCTGGTTGTTATGTATGCATTTGGATTTGAATGTGAGCCGAGTAATTTCTAAAATAATGATAATAGTAAATTATAATGTCAAAAAATGTAAAATGTTTCTAACATTTCGTTATATAATCACTTTGGTCGTTATTTTATTTTTGAAATAATTTAATTCTTAATGTTTTATCTTAGGTCAAAATCACATATTTGATGATGAAAATTGTTAGTTAACTAACGATAAATAATTTGTAATGATGTGACAAACCTACTTGGAGTACACGCTAACATAATGATGTCGTATTAATAAAAATATTGACTTGATAAAATAACATATCGGTCAAAAAATAATTTTATAAAATTATATAACGTACAAAATTATTTTTTATGTTAATGTGTCATTTTGTCAAGTCATTTCAAATTGTTTTGTTGTTAATTGAATAACTGTTTTAATCCACGCAAGGACT